>JAJEOU010002752.1:1231221-1701290 GCA_021534815.1 Acrocephalus arundinaceus
TGGCTGAACATGAACACAGGGGGGAAATACAATTAAATTAATTAATAACACATTCTCTGCTGTATCAGATTAATCTCCAAATTAATTTGTAACCATTCTCCCAGAGCATACTTATAAATGTAGGCACGGTAAATAATTTTTGCAATTTCATTGCCAATTACAGACACAACCTGAACTCTGGTACTGTTATCTATCATAATAAAAAGGACTGTGCAGAACACGTAGAATTTTCAGTCCTAAGAACAACTGGATACACAAATTGTTTTCATCTAATAATCAGCATGATCAGCTGAGAACATTTAGTTGATATTTGACCTGTTCTGATTTTAAGTGCTTTGGTAATCTGAGCGATGTTTACTCTGTTTATAATATGCAAGTGGTGAAGTACAACACACATTTCTGCCCCACCTTTTTCGAGTATATTCAAAAGAAACACATTCACTCAGCTGATGGGAAAAGTGTAATATACACTGGGAAACTTGGAACACCCCTGCTGCCCC
Organism: Acrocephalus arundinaceus; assembly: GCA_021534815.1. Taxonomy (NCBI): domain Eukaryota; kingdom Metazoa; phylum Chordata; class Aves; order Passeriformes; family Sylviidae; genus Acrocephalus; species Acrocephalus arundinaceus. Next base: position 1,231,722 of record JAJEOU010002752.1, read on the forward strand.
AAGAGAAGCTCAGGGCTCAGGAAATGAGGTGTGTCTCCTGGGAAAAACCATCATGACACATACTCAAGACATTTCCAAATCCATTACCGCTTTTCACTATTTTCTTATTTCTATGCTAGTTTTATATTCATAAATTGCACTCTAACAATGCCTCCAGAGATATCCTGGAGGAATTTCAGTCTCAGTGTTCACCTGAGCACAGCTGAGAAAAGCAAGGAAGCCACAGCAATGCGAACCAGGATTAAAGAACCTGGAGTTATTCCAAGCTATGGAGTTTCCTAAGCTCAGAACTATTCAGAAACTCCTTCAGAGTCAAAGGCCAGAGCTAAAATTCCTCACCGGTGCCATGAGGTGTTCACAGGTTTAGATAGGGATGTCTTTTGATAACCAGATGGGACATTTTATTTGTTCTCAACTATCACAGCACAATTCAGGCACAAATTATCAGATAACTGGCTTTATTTATTGACTTTACTATTGATGCAGAACTGGATGTAATGCTCACAAAAATTAGAGGGAAGAGGCAGGATTCTGCCACAGTGCTTGCTCTGGTTGGTGCCCAGGAAACTCTTCAGGAAGGCAGGAATCTGTGAAGTGAAGGTAATCCCCAGCAGCAGGAAAAGGAAGTGCCAGAGAAGAAAGAGCCTGCAGCTCTGAGTAGCTCCAGCAGGACTTTGGGGTGTTCTGGTGCGTGGCCAGAGGAGCTGTCAGAATCCACCCACAATCTGGTTGTGACACATACTGGTGCATCACACTCCCACATGTGATTTGTATTTATTTTCCTGCAAACAAGCTAACATTTCATAGTTGTACTGCAATACAAATTCCTACTGGTGAGGAACCATGAGATAGATAGAAATGCATATATATTTATATATAAAAATAGTAGAGGTGGTATCAAGAAGTACTTGCTTTTTACAAAGCTTGACAGCCAGGGATCCTTCATAAATTTCAGATGAAGCTGATCCCTTCTGTTTTTCTCACCATCTTCCATATGACTAATAAATGCAATCAAAACAAAAGAAAAACATGTTTTTCAAGCATCTCAGGAAAACTCCTCTTAATGTGTAAGGAGCAGCTCATTTGTTGTTTTTATTCCACAGGCAGTTATTTTGACAAAGAGGTTCTGATCACACAGCAGTACTAAACCTCTCTCATTTCTCAGGCTAGTAGGCTGCTCATCAGCTGAAGGATGCCAATGACCAGCAATTAGCATCCTTCTCATTTAGGAGCCCTGATTACACCGACTCTTGTGTTAGTGCTGCATTAAGGGTAGTTTATACCATCTTGATTTGGGGTGTGAGGTGATTTAAAGCAGCAGCAGGGAGCAGAGACTTTTCTTACTTCTCTCAGTACCAGAAAAATCACCAAAATAACAGGTAAAAGCCATTCATCTCTCTGCCTGCTCACCTGCTGAGTGTTCCAGACTTCCATTTCTGCTTCCCCACCCAGCCTTTCATTCCAATCAGTAAAATCCAGGAGAGTATTTGTTGCTCTCTCCAGTTTAATTATTATTTTTTTCTTACAAAGAGATTAATGTCAAAGTGAGTTAAGTTCTGCTGTGACAGCCTGGTCTTTTCTACTGCTCCAGTCAGAATTATTCACCTTTGTAAAATGCACACTGTAATGCCACAGCCTGTTCCATGGGTTTAAGAGAAGGTTGTTTGATTCACTCTCTCCTGATGGATTGGGGAAATAGGAGCAGCTCCACGGGGCTTAATTTCTCCCTGGCTTTAAAGCACGACAATGATACATTCAGGGAAAGGGTAATTCTTGACAAAAATAAAACTAAATAAAAGTAGAGGGGGTGGCTGAAATATATAAAGTACGCACTGAAAATTACGAAAGCAAATTCAGATGCTTTGCATTTCAAAAGATGGAAAGTGCCTTTTTGCATGACAGTGCCTGTCCTACAACGTACCTATTAGTATAGTTAGTTTTTATAGTGACAGAGAAGCAACAGCAGATGGCCAGTTAAATGCTGTGCAGTCACGAACTGAAGGAGTTGATGGGTGTTTATTGTCTGTGGGTAAAAGTCATTAATTTCTCTGGGACATGAGAGCACTTTAGCAGTTCTGCATAAGCACTCAGCGACAACACCTGTACCTGTCAGTGCAGGTGAAAATCAGAGTTTCTGCAGATCTGATCTGCAGTTCAGTGAGCAAGGGAAGTGCTTTACTTGCTGGCTGAGGCACCGTTTGACCACGAGTTTCTTCACCGAGGTCACGGCCAAGTTTCGGTTCCTTCAGTGTCAGTGTCTGTGTCACTGGCTAAATTTGAGGTACATCTTGACTTATCGTTGTTCTTGATGAGCACATCCAGTGTTGTGATTTCTTGTGCCCTTTCTGATGTCTCTTCAAGTGACTGGACAAGTGCTTCGTTGTGATGCCACTGTTGATTTAATTCATGGCATCCAAATGATAAGGACAGCAGAACAGAACAGCATTTCACTCTGAAAAGGACAGTAGAACAGAACAGCATAGCTTGGGAGAAATAGATAAAGATGTAACTGAGGCAAAGAGAAGTCATGCAGAACACAACAGGATGCCAGCTCAGCTCTGCAAGGCTGACCAAGCAGAAGTATATCTAAAACAATGATACTGTGCTTATTCAAAACTGGGAGTCGAGGAACAGCCCCCTAAAAACTATGTTGAAGACAGACCCCAAAGAACCACATGGGAATTTCCAATAAGGAATTTCCAATAATGACTGTCTAAAATTAAGTGATACATATACATCAAATAAGCAGGCAGAGCTAATGAATATGTAATCCATGTGTGTGATAAAAATTCTACTCTACTCAAGCTTAGGGTGCTCAATTAGAGGAGGACCAGCACTGCAACAAACAGTGCCTGTTTTTTAACACTCAAACTGCGTTGGAAAGGTTCTATCTGGCCACTTTCAGTATCACCACAAGGAGAGACCTCTATCTTGAGGATTCACCACTGCAGCTCAAGGTTCATGCTTTGTATTCTGAAGATAAGAGAGATACTAGTAGAAGATTAAATATGTATTGAAAGTTCTAATTGTCCAATGTGTGTACTGGCTTTATTTGCAACACGGTTGATTGTTTGAAGCCAAGTGGAGTCGGTCTGCCAGTTTGGAGCAGGCCAGGGGTCACTCTGCCATTCTGGGGCAGATGATGGGTCAGTTGCTGTCCCCCGTCTAAAACCATGTCCCACTGAAATAGTTTGGGTGGGTTTTAAGGCAGACCTTTGATTTCTGTGCAGCAGGAACAGCAATCCTGGTGACAGGATCCCTGCAGGTCCTCCACACCGCCCAGGTTGTGAGCATGGATCCCCTGTGGCAGGACAAATGCCCCCAAGGCAGGGGGGGGAAATGAGGTAAACTTTAAGGTGCTTCCAATCCAATCCTTTTGTGATTCTCTGATACTAAATCAGAATTCAAAACAAGTTTAACGTCTGTTAAGCAGCATCCTTCAATCTGGAGAAGGATTCTCTCATCTTCATTCTGTTTGCAGTGGAGTGCAGCATGTAGTGCATGAGTGTGCAGCTGGGAAAAGGAAACGGCCACATCAGGGAGTGCAGGGAATATTGCTGCCTCCACTGCCTCAAAATCCAGGATCAGCTGTCAGCACCAGCTGTGGTAATTCCTCTGTACCAATGTCTGGGCTTTCCAGGAGTCAAACTTTAATCCCTTTTTCCTGTTCAAGGCGGCTTTTCAGCTTCCTGCAAACTACAACTTTGCAGTGGATGTTTATGGCAGAGTGAAGGGAAGGACAGGCCGGAAAGTTGTGGTGAAGATCCTTGATGCTGCAGCCAACCAGTTCTACAACATGGCAAGAGAACTGTCCGATGAAATCCAAATTCAGGTAGGATTTGTTTGCTTTGCATTTTGTGTTTAAGTATCTCCATCAGAACTGGCTTGAAGTCTGTATTTGAAGTCAGGAATTTGAAGTGCAGGAGTAGCTCCAGCTTTGGTTTATCTTTGAGCCTTTACTTGTTTGTATAATATTCCTCATTTGGGCTCATTCAGTTCATGGGCTCATGGAGGCAGGGGGCTTGGAGATATAAATATTTCTGAGCAGGTTGCTGCCAATGTGAAGGTACCTTTTTTTCCTTAGTTGATTGAGAAGAGATTTGGGGATTTTGCATTTAATGCTGAATTTCCACCCTGTTCACTTACTGTTTGCTCCCCTGAGGGGGAGAAGGGCTGCCAGGAGTGTGTCTGTTCCACGTGTCTGTTCCAAGCTCCAGCTCTTATGTGCCTTGAAATGTCTGAGTTTCTCAGGTAACCAAGCAGTGCCCAAGGGGAAATAGGAGCCCTTCCCATCCAGCAGGAGATTTGGTGTGGGTTCATCACCTCGTGCTGGTACGGGGACGAGAGGTTTTTGTTTTAGAAACGAAACCAAGCAAACCCAAGCAGTGAGCAGTGAAATCACTGAGCCAGCTCCTCACAGCCCGGGGGTTGCTGTCCCTGAGCCCCCGGCCCTGAGGGCTCCGTGGCAGATCCCGTGCTCCTGGAAGTGCCCATGTTGGACACTGCGGGATCTGCTCGGGGCAGAGGCTTCCCCCTACTGCTGCAGTCCTTGGGCAGAGAACGCCTGTCGCCAGAAGCTTTTCCCCCGGGAACTGGAAGCGAGCCCTGCCATGAGGCGCTGTCCCGGCACAGCCGCTGGTGCCGCAGAGGGCGGGGGAGCTCGGAGCTCTTCCCTCAGAGCTGCGCTGCTTCCCCTCAGCTCACGGAGCAATCCCCGCTGCAGTTTTAGCAGGGTCCAGGCTTTATCTCTGATATGCTTCGGCACGAGTGCGTGTTCTGTGTGCTGTGAACTGACCATGGTCGGGGCAGCGCCATCGGAGCCGCTGAGGGGAGGCGGCCCGGGGCAGCAGCTCGGCCAGGCTGAACAATGGGGGCTGTACAGAGCCTTCCTCCACCGCCTTCTTACTGCTCATTTCTCATTAAAATGTTCTAATCCAGGACGGGGAAACCCAAGTATGTCTTACTGTGTACTTTCGGGTTTTTTAATCTATCAGACTTGGAGTGTGGCAAACAGGAATGAGGAGTCCTTTAAAAGGCTCCGCTTGATCAGCAATTAGTGTCCATGAGGGTTAAAGATGAAAACTTCATCTTTAAATGAAAATGCTTGAAATTCTGGGCAAGTTGTGTTATTTGTGTCGAGGGAGGGGACTGATCCCTGAGGGGGAAGGAGATGTCACCTCTCAAAAAGGCACTGCTGGAGAAAAAAACCCTAGAAACTGAGTACTATTTAGAATTGGAGAGCGCTGTTGCCATTGCTTCAATCTCTCTCTCTAACCATTAAAGTCAGTCTCTGAGGCAGAACTACGGCAGGACAATCTCTGCCCATCTCACGCTTTTTGGTCAAGTGGCTGGTATTCCTCTCCTGGTTCCTGTAGCTGATCACAGATACCAGGAGGACACTCACCTGTGGCAGCAGACAGAGTGCTGAGGGGAATGGGATCAGTCAGAACTGCACATTCCCTCACATTTTCCCTGTGAGCTGTAAGGGAGAAAGTGGTGTCTTCCCTGAGCACCAAGAGCAGTTCTGTTGCCAGAGGCTGCAGGCACAGCAGGGAGTGCATAATCTTAGTATTTTTTCCTCCAGTGTTGAAACGGGGTGGCTTGGATAGCCTTACTTTCTGCCCACACTGAGTTCTAAAATCAGCACAAGGCTCCATTACCCACTGGTGCATTTAGTAGTATTAACATCATTACTCCTGCAACTATGACCACTACAAGTTTCCTGGCTTGCAGAAATGCTGAAATCTGTTCTAAGGTCAGCATAGGCTCCATTGTCCACTGGTGCATTTAGTAGTATTAACATCATTACTCCTCCAGCTATGACCACTGCAACTTTCCTGGCTTGCAAAAATGCTGAAATCTGTTCTAAGGTCAGCACAGGCTCCATTGTCCACTGGTGCATTTAGTAGTATTAATGTCATTACTCCTCCTACTATGACCACTGCAATTTTTCTGGCTTGCAGAAACATTGAGATCTGTTCACTAGTGGGGGGTCTTGGATGGGTGGATGTGAGGGAAAAAGAAGTTAATTATTCTTCAACAGACCGTGGTTTGAATTACATGCAGTAGGTAATGTTTCAGGGCACATTCTTGAATAATGAGGAGAAAACAAACTGTGTATTTTCTAGCAGCCAGCTTCTGGCAAGCTGTTACTGGTTTATTTGAATATTTGCATGACTGAACAGTGGCATTTGGTGAAAAAGAAAAGAAATGGTGTTCTGTTTTTTTTTTCTTCTGAACCGATTTATAAGGAGATAAGATCCAGTATTTCCCTCTTCACAGTGCCAAATTAACCCAAATTGGAAGCCACCTTCACATAATCCCATCTGAACACTTGCAGTATGCTTCATTTGTTTAAATTGCCAAGACAACGGAGCCTTTAGGGAGGCACCTTCTTCACAGTTTCAAATGTGTTTCAGCTGAAGGCCAGAGGCATGACATCAGTCATCACAGATTACTTTTATTCCAGTATAAATGCTCTGTTCATTTGGTGTAATGCCAGCATCCTCCAAAGAGTTCCACAAAACCTCCCTGCATGCTCTGGATCTGAGATGAACTTACAGATACCTGAAGTTACAGATCATTAGGAGCAAACTCCCTAGCAAATACCTCGCTCTAGAAATGGAGGATTGTGAGTTACCCTGGCTGGGTTTGAGAGCCAGCTACAAGGTAACATTTACAGAGATGGATGCTGGCTCCTGGCAGCGCAGTACGCTTTGCTTTTCACTGTCCTTGCTCTTTGCCTCTTCTGGAGTGCTTGGGCAGAGCTGACTGCTGCCAGGGATGCAGGCAGGGATGAGGACTGTTGGGCCCTGGCAGCATAGACACAAATTCGACCTCTCCAGAGGCAGAATTCAGGACAGTATTTCCAAAATGCCAACACTTCACTGTTTAAAATGCAAGCTGAGGCAGGCTGATGTGAGCTCCAGGCCATGCATCTATTTCAGATACTCTCACCTTACAGAGCTGGATGAATTTACAGCAAAAGATGCAATTTAATTATGGGCATTTGGAGGGCATGCAGTGTCCAAGGATAAGGACTTGTATAAATGTGCTGAGGAGCAGAACACCTGTAATTGGAAAGACACATTTTTAAAAGAATTTAGAAAGTTAATAAAATTTTTAGATCCTTACAGCTGGTCTTTGCACTGAAGGAGTATCTTACGCTTTACCAAATTGGTTTTTTAATTAAAATATGTCCTTTATAAGAAGATCTAGGATTAAAAAAAGAGCATAGTTAATTGACTGAGATACTTCTTCACATTTGAATTCTGAAGCAAATACAGTTTCTTGCAAATATTGTTCTAGCACACAGTCCTGCAGTATAACTCATCTGTTTTGTTCACTGCACAAAGAAAATCAGGCATAAGCTGGGAGGAAAAACCTTTTATGGAGTTTTCAGTGTAATTTTTTTTTAGTGGAATAGAATTACAGTCCCTAAAGCCAAGCAGGTGCAACATCAGATCTGAAAGAGAGCTCCAGAAAGGCCAAACAGAATGTGTTCTGAGCTCACAAGAAACTACTACATCTTACTGCAAAGCTCTAGAATGGATAGCTTAGGGTGGGGTTTTTTCCTTGTTTGTTTCATTGTTTGTTTGTTTCCTTGGTTTTTAATTTGGTGTTTAAATTTAAAAACCAGGGCTATTCATTATTTATACAAAAAAATCTCATTTGTCTTCTGCTTTTCACCAAGTGCTTTCTAATTTAGAAAGGGTCACTTGATTGTAATGAAACCAAATATTAGTGAATAATTCAGTGCCTTTCTTCTTTGCCCCATCCTATTCATTAGTTAGAGCCAAAAGGCTGCAACTTTCAAATAATAATAAATCTTTAGTCAATAATTAGTAATAATTAAAGACTCAAAGCTGTTATAGCAGCTAGTTAGGAACAAAGAAGATTCTGTTTGTGAAATGAGAACTAATAAGGAAAAAATTAATTTCTCTACAACTTAAATATTTCTTAAAACATAAGCTTTCATACAGTGTACTCCTGGGAATCTCTTTGTAATTTTATTTGATGAACACAGAGCTAAAATTTGCATCCTTGTAATTAATTTACACTATTGCATAGAAATATGAGGAGAATAATTCACAGAGAGGAACAGCATGGTGCAGAGTTGCTTTAAAGCATTTTTCCTCTTTCTGTGAATTATATCAGATATGTAATTACATGAATCAGAGTGGCACTTTGGGGGCTCTTACAGTCAAAGGTGCTTAAAAGATTTACAAATTTTAGGTAGAACTCTGATTGTAAAATTAGCCAATATTGGGCTATGTGGGCAATCTTCTATTTTTTTCCTGTATTTCACACAACTCTTCACAAACCTCTAACATGAGAAAAAGTTAATATCCTAAACTAAAAGTAAACTAAAATGAGCAAAAAAAATTATGAATTGCTTGAAAATCTGTTGACAAACACTGTTCTGCAGTTTTGGGTCTGGGTTACTACCAGAACTGTAAAGAACTGTTTAGCACTTCCACTGGAGGGATAATTAAAATTGCAGTTTTCTGCTGGAGCAGAGTTTGTCAGGCAAAAATCTTCAGTCCTGTAGGATTCCTGTGCTTCCAGTATAACTGAACCTGGGAGATGCTCATGAACTTCTGAGGGATCCTCCTGTCTCTTGACCGCCTCCTGGTAGTGCTGTGCACAGAACTGATCAGAGAGAGTGAGAACTTACTTAGAAGGACCCACAACCAACGAGAAGGGCAAATGGGGGAGAAAGGAGAACACAAATCCCAGGATCCCAAGAGGAAACATTCCTAAATGACATAAAACCTGGTGTGGCCAAGCTGTCGGATGGTGAGGAGAACTAAAATGGCAGATGGATGTCGTTGTGACAGGAGATCACAGGGGAATAAACGCAGACTGATGACACCTTGTGGGGAGCAGCTCTGCTCTGGGTGAGAACAGTCACCCCAATATCACTGCATGCACTGATCTCCAGAATGGAAAGCAAAGGCAGGCAAACCACCTTCACAGGTTCCACACAATGGGCTTCCAGCTTCTGTCTCAGACACAAAACACACCTGACAATGGATTTAGGAACTGTTGGAGACATGGCCCTCTCCTATGATAGATCTCAGGTGAGTGAGAACAACCCCGGCTTATTGTAAAGTTCAAAGGAAAACAGGAATGAATGTTCTCCCACTGTATTTGGGCCTTTTCTAGGCTATTTCTTTTTGTATTCCACCACCTTATTTAGCTTTTGAGTGCTGCTGGGCATTGAGAGGAGTCTATAATTGTGCTGGGTGTTCTTTTTCCCTTAGCAGTTAGTGAGAAGTTAGAACAGGGCCCTGGGTACAGGCAGTTCAGATTTGCCAGTCTCCTGTGCTCTCCCCTGCATTTGTCAATGTCTGAGTTTCACCAACCATTATGCTGCCAATTTGTCTAGTGCTGTTCCCATGAAGTTCATCACAGCCTTCTCTTAGGGAGATAAATAATTTTGTCATCTGCAAATCCTGCTGACCTCATTTTTCTGTTCTACACCTCATTTCTGCCTTTCTGGATAATGAATTAGTGTATTAAATGCTAACTACAGTCCAGATCCTTGGGACATACTAATATTAACCTCCTACTGAATTGAAAACTGACAGCCTAATGAATTAAAACTCTGCATGAGAACAACAGTGTTGACAGGGAAAATCAAGATGACTTGTGATTTACTCCTAAGCTGAAGGAAAAAACAAACCAAGACCCCTCCCAAAACTTTGCAAGCGCGAGTATCTGCGATTTTCACTGAATTTAATTATGGGTCTTGGGAAAAAACAAGCTACACGAGGAAAAACCAAATCTAAGTAAAAAAGGGGGAAAACCACCTCTGTATTCCCGGTTCCCCTGCTGTTTATGGAATCACTGAACTATAAAACAGTACCTTAAGCATTTTTCCCCCCATGAAACTGCTGAAAGTGCTTTGGCTAGAATATCCTTGGAACATCAAAGCTTGTTTAGGTATTTGATCCAGAGGGGACAAAGTAAGCATTTATAGCTAATCAAGCCTGAAGTCAAAGATGAACAAGATGAACCAAACTGATGACTACTATAGCTATAATCATGCTGGCAGGACACGCTGCCTTGTCAAAGTCATTTAGATTTTTCTGGATACCAGAAAAAGTCCCTCATTTCTCTGACACTTTGGTACAGTAGCTGTGGTGGACATTTCTGAAAGCAAAAAATACATTTGGAACAAACATCACCAAGCCACATAAAAAAGGGCAGCTTCTTAGTGTTCTGCCACTGTTATAAAAACTAATACATTAAAACTTAGATGTGTTATAAACTTCAGCAGAAAGTCTAGAGTTATTCCTGGAACTACAATACTTCAGCATCTAAAAAGTGTGTAATTTATTCAGCAGCTTTAAAAACTCTAATTAGTGTCTTCCAAGTACAAATCATCTTGTTAGAACTTTGTCCCAAAGAAGAGGTAGAAGAATATGAAAAATGTTTATGAATATTCACATGCTCTTGAAGTGAACCTCCTTCATGCATGAATGTTTTGAGAGACCAAATTTTCTTAGCACAAACCTTCACAAAAAGTGTGCAGGTGTAATAATGCATTTAATTAAAAATTTATTAAACTAAACCTGTGTTACTAAACTAATAGACCTTTCCATGGGAAACCATAAAGTTTTTTGCGAAATCTGTCATGTTTTACTAAAGTTTTCAATAAGTTCTTTCAAAGCAGATTCCTTTACTCAGGTTAGAAGAATTTACAAAATGTGTGACCTTTAAAATCACCATCCTGTGCCTCACTATCTGCAGTGAATTTGTCTCAGGGACATTGTGTTTAACCCTTTAGTTTGTTACAAATCTGCACTTGCAAATTCACATCAAACACGACTTTTTTACTCCATAAGTTAATCTAATTTTTCGATGTTGAATATTCCACTGCCCACAGTAACTTGCTTGGTAGGTGGCTTACCTGGAAAAGTGACCCTGAAAGGATTTTAGGAGACAAAATAGAAATCAGGGCACCTGAGAGCAGTGTGTGCACAATCTGTTATATTTTGTGGTGTATTGCAGCACCTCCTGCTTTTCACTGACATTCTACTGCAGGAAGTGATGCCTCCTTTGAAGGACTCCCTGTGAACGTAACAGAATTTAGGTTTCTTCAAGGTTGGCAGGAGGAGTTGAATTTTTAGTACTTGTGTATATATTAGAATGAAAAAAATATTCTAAATGAAGAAATGCAATTTTACAGTTGAAATGCACACTTTCTAGTGTCTCTGTAGATGGGGAAGTCGGAGATCCTTGTTGTTTAGCTACAGAACCCTCTAAATCACTGCCAGTGCTGAGATAAATGAGATCAGAAGACTTCTACATGAAGAGAATGGGAAAAATAGAAAAGATGATGAGATTTTATACGCTGTCCCATATTGGTGTTTAATGCATAAAAAATAGCAAAACAATTCAGAAGAGTGTTAATGTTTAAAACAGACTCAGAATTATTGTACTTGACTGCCTGCTTAAGATTTGTGAGGTGTACATAGCATAATTTGCAACCAAGTAACCTTGAAAAGACCAAATTCACTTCTGTTAGTACTATTAACTAAGTCATTAAACATATTCACATGCCTGCCCATAAATTGTATTCATTATTTTCAAGATTTTAAGACTTCTGTGTTCTGCTAAATTTCCCTGATGTATTTAAAGCAGAAACAAAGGTTGGGATTTTTGTTTGTTACTTGTCTCATCTTGTGAATTCTCCTCTCTCCTGCATTCATTGAATTGTTGGGTGAATAGCTCATTAACGTGATTTCTATCTGTATACAAAGGCACAGGGCAGAAGCACTGTTATGTAACAGCTTGAAAAGACACCTATAAATAACCCCCTTTAATAACCATAAATTTACATTAGAAAGGTAGATAAACTCTGAAGTGAAAACCATTTATTTTTATCTGATGCTGCTATTTCATAATCTCAATGTTATCAGACTCATCCTGCATAAATTAGTGAGGTCTTGGGGTTTTATACCATCTGGGAAAGTCTTGCATATCCAATGGATTTATCTGATAGGAACAGGGACCTAAAGAGCTGCATTTCTTTGTGGGGACTCATTTGTACCTGGTACACATTGGAAAACTCTGGCAGATGAGGCTGTGCATAGAAAGGCAGAATCTTTTCTCAGTAACCTGAAGGAACTCAACCTCAATCAATTTTAAATATTCCTTCCTTGACACCACTAACTGCCTGCCTTCATTTTGGACATTTTCTGAATTTATGCCCTCCTTTGGCTTAACACCATGGAAGGAAAATCCTGGCAGGATAACCAAAATGTTCGGTTTTATAGTTGCTGCCAGTCCATCATTACCCCTGTAGAAAGCAGCAATAAGGCTGAGAAGATGTTCTCATAAAACCTTCCACAGCTGCATGAAGATACGAAAGTCTAATACAGCAAATTGAATGTGATTACTGGTGGAGAAAGTGATAAAAAAATAACTGGAAAAGGGCTGTTTCTGTACTCTGTGAGTCTCCAACACCCATTGTGAGGTAATGCAGTGTAATTCCTCCTCTTACAGCTCAATTTCTGCAGGCAGCAGGAGCAGCTGAGCACAGGCATGACCCTGAGGAGGAACTTCTCTGTCTGCTCCTGGTGGCAGCATCGATGCCAGGCTGGACCTGCCTTGGGGTGGCAGAGGATAGTGGGATGGGTGGGATGGGATGGGCTTGAGGGTCCCTCCCAACCCAAACCATGGCGGGATTCTCTGAGTCTTTGCTGGTGCTCTGGGACGCTGAAATGCTGTTCCTCCCTTGTTGGTTTTTAGATACCTTTTAATATTTTGGATACTTCATGTACGTCTTTGACTGAAGTTCCTTTGGTGGAGATATTTTGCAAGGCTCTGCAGCCACGGGGGTGGAACCAGGAAGCGAATTAGGCAGAAAAAAGCCCAGCAATGAAAGCCATTGAGCTGGTCAGTCAGGAAATAGGTGTATGTTGGGGGTTAGCCTTGTTTCTTTTTTCACCTAGAGAATTTTTTCCCAAGAGTTGCAAGGCAATTGATGGCCGAGTACTTATGAGTGATCAGGTGAAGACAAAAGCATAGAGGGTAGCACTTAGCTACACCCTTGTCTCCGAGAGTTTTTTCCCTGAGGGGGGGGGGAGAGAAAGACAGGGGGGCTGGGGGGGGGCAGCTTCACTTTTGGTGTGGTCTGCGTCGGGAGCGGACGCGGCTGCCGTTGCTGTGTGAGTTTCTCACTGGCACCACCGAGATCTGATCCTTGAGAGAGAGCTGCCATCGTCTGCTCGTGTGCCCAGATCCGTATTCCTCTTTTTGCTGCCCTGCTGGAGCTGCCTCGGCTGGGCATCCTGTCCCACTGCCTCGGCGTTGTTTTAGAGCTGCTGCACCGCGGGCCCGCACTGCCCTCCCTGCCAGACATCTTTGCCCTCCAGTGACCACCGACTGAGCTCCGAACTTCATCCGATCCACCAGCCCGGGATTCCCCACCGTTCCAGCTTAGTACTTTTCTTTGAAGTCCCCCAGAGACCAGACTGCCCCGGGTTTTGTGGGACCAAGCTCCGTCAAGGTCCCTGGTTCTGTTTTCGCTATTAATTGCTGTAGTTGTTGTTGTTTGTTTGCCTTGTTATACCTATTAGTAAAGAACTGTTATTCCTATTCCCATATCTCTGCCTGAGAGCCGTTTTAATTTTCTAAATTATAATAATTTGAGGGAAGGAGATTTGAATTATCCATTCCAAGAGAGGCCCTGTCTCTCTTTAGCAGATACCTGTCTTCTTTCAAAACCAAGACAGATTTTGGTGCCCAGACGTGGGGCTTGAGGGCATTGAGATAAAAAAGGGAATAACAGTTCTTAAGTGACCTAATTTCTTGTTCATTCTTGTTCACTGGATATAGAAACCTTGATAAGTAATGCCATGTAGTCTAACTTATCCTAGTTCGGGTGGCATGTGGTTGTGGCTTTATTTTGCCCATTTGCAGGCCCTTACCTAAACATGGGCCCTATAACAAAAGCTACTGTGGCTGTTATCCAGTTTGTTTTATGGGCTGATAAGGTGAGGAATTCACTGATTTTTAACTTGCTCTAGACAGCAGGCACGTGGATACATAGCTATCACATACTAAGTAGGTGTATTTGGGGTTACTTTAAGAATGGTACTTTCTGTGAAGAAATGACAGTGAGGGAAGTTTTCCAGATCTTTAGCCAGTTCCTTATGCCTACTCCACCAGCTTTTGAAGAGTTCAAATTTCCTCTAGAAACTAACCAAATGTTGCTGATGATCCTAGCTTATTTAGCTTTCAAAGATAAGGTGAAGTCAATTTGGAGCACGACACAGACTAGAGATATTGCTGTGGGGCCTGACAATGCCCCAGAGGCTAGAGATACTGCTGTAAAGCATGATACTGCCCCAGAGACTAGAGATACTGCTGTAGGGCCTGATACTGTCCCAGAGGCTGGGAATGCTGCCATAGAGCCTGATACTTCCCCAGAGACTGGGGATGCTGGCCCACTGCCTGACCCTGCCCCGCAGCCCACCCCAGAAATGAACCACCCCAGTTGGGTGGGGGTTCTAGTGAAAGAGATACGTGAGATAGGCCAGGTGCTGAAAGAATACACTTCCCCAGCTGGTGAGAAGCCCTCCCCTTGCCCTGAAAGGGGAGAATCTGATGGTGCAGCAGTGGAACCCACAGAGGTTACAACCGTCCAGGTTCCAGCTGAACCACAGGACCAGTCACAACCAGCTGCAGTTGCCCCTGTAGAAACAAAGAAGTATAAGATGAAATCAGAGCACCCAGGTAATAAGGATAAGAAAGGAGGGCCCTCACAGCCCACAGGAGAACCAGAGGTTGAGATTACCATCGAGTCCCTGACTTATGAAAGCCTACGTAATCTGCAAAAAGATATTGCACGACAGAGACGTGAAGCTTATACAACTTAGTTACTTCAAGTTTAGGACCTTATAAGTACAAGCGTGCAACTGGATAGTAGTGAGGCAAAGAACCTGAGACCCTTGACCCAGGACTCAGGAGTGAATCAAGTATTTGTAAGGGAGCAAGGGCCCCTTCCCCTCTGGGAGCGACTTCTAATGAGTGTAAGGGAGAGGTTTGTCCACAGAGACAGAATGCAGGAGCACCATCATAGAAGTCAGTAGAAGACCCTTGAGGAAGGGATCCAACAGCTGAGGGAAGTGGCCATATTAGAGGTACTCTTTGGGAGGGGTGGACAGCATGACAATGACCCTGACAAGGTCAGGTGCACAGGGCAGATGTTGTAGAACCTGGCAAGTAAGGGGCCATCTCAATACACCACTTTCATTGCAATGATCAATCCTGATAGCAACCGAGAGACAGTGGGTTCTGTCGCCAACAGGCTCAGAAATTATGAGAGCATGATCAGTGGCCCAATGCAGGCTCAGGTCTCTGCTGTAGTTAAGGAACTCAAAGAGGAAGTAATAAGAGAAGTGAGGGAGGAAGTGAGAGAAGAGATGAGGAGGAACAGTTCCCATGCGGCACTGGTGCGAGTCACAGGCCCCAGAGCCAGAGCCCAACGCCCTCCAGCTAGAGAGAGAAGATACACCCCAAGGGCTGACCTGTGGTTTTTCTTGCGTGACCATGGGGAAGACATAAGAAGGTGGGATAGAAAACCCACTTCTGCCCTGGCAGCACGGGTGCGTGAGCTCAAGGAGAGAAACACTAACCGAGAGGGTCCCACTAAAATGAAAGTAGCCTCAACCTCCCAGGACCGAGCCACCAAGTATTATAGAAGTGAAGATGATATGTCAGATCCCCTTGAAGGAGCCTCTACAATGTATGCGCAGGAAGGGAATAATAACCAGTGCTAGAGGGCCCCTGCCTCTAGCCAGGAAGAGGCACTGGAAAACCGAGTCTTTTAGACTGTGTAGATTCGATGGCCTGGCACATCAGAGCCACAGAAATATGAAGCTTTAGTAGATACTAGTGCGCAGTGTACCCTGATGCCATTGAGACATGTAAGGGCAGAACCCATTTCCATTGCTGGAGTGACAGGAGGATCACAGCAACTGACTCTAGTAGAAGCCGAGGTGAGCCTGACCAGGAAGGAGTAGCAGAAACATCTGATTGCAACCGGCCCAAAGGCCCCGTGTATCCTGGGCATTGACTTCCTCCGGAATGGGTATTACAAAGACCCTAAGGGACTCAGATGGGCTTTTAGAATAGCTGCTGTGGAGGCAGAAAGCATCAAGAAATTGAATACCTTGCCTAGACTGTCAGAGAACCCATCTGCAGTAAGACACCTAAAGGTAGAAGAACAACGAGTACCAGTTGCCACCTCGACGGTGCACCACCGGCAGTATCAGACCAATCGAGATGCCGTGATCCCCATCCACAAGATGATCCGGGAGCTAGAGAGCCAAGGGGTGGTCAGCAAAACCCACTCACCCTTCAACAGCCCCATCTAGCCTGTGCGCAAGTCTGATGGAGAATGGAGACTGACTGTGGACTATCGTGCATTGAATGAAGTGACACCACTGCTGAGCGCTGCTGTGCCGGACATGCTAGAACTCCAGTACAAGCTGGAGTCCAAGGCAGCGAAGTGGTATGCCACTATTGACACTGCTAATGCATTTTTCTCCATTCCTCTGGCTGCAGAGTGCAGGCCTCAGTTTGCGTTCACATGGAGGGGCGTGCAGTACACCTAGAACCGACTGCCCCAGGGGTAGAAGCACAGTCCCACCATCTGCCATAGACTGATCCAGGCTGCACTAGAAAAGGGAGAGGCTCCAGAACATCTGCAGTATATTGATGACATCATTGTGTAGGGGAACACGGCAATAGAAGTGTTTGAGAAAGAAGAGAAGATCATCCAGATTCTCCTGGAAGCCGGCTTTGCCATCAAGAAGAGCAAAGTCAAGGGACCTGCCCGAGAGATCCAGTTCTTAGAAGTAAAGTGGCAAGATAGATGTCGCCAGATACCCACAGAGGTAATCAACAAGATCACCGCAATGTCTCCACCAACCAGCAAGAAGGAAACACAAGCTTTCCTAGGCGCCATAGGCTTTTAGAGAATGCACATCCCCGAGTACAGCCAGATTGTGAGCCCTCTCTACCTGGTTACCCGCAAGAAGAATGATTTTCACTGGGGCCCTGAACAGCAGCAAGCCTTTGCCCAGATCAAGCAGGAGATCGCTCATGCGGTAGCCCTTGGCCCAGTGAAGACAAGACCAGATGTGAAGAATGTGCTCTACTCAGCAGCCGGGAACAATGGCCTGTCCTAGAGCCTATGGCAGAAAGTGCCGGGTGAGACTCGAAGCCGACCACTAAGATTCTAGAGCCGAAGCTACAGAAGGTCTGAAGCCAACTATACTCCCACAGAGAAAGAAATCTTAGCTGCCTATGAAAGAGTTCAAGCCGCCTCAGAAGTGATTAGTACAGAGGCGCAACTCCTCCTGGCACCCCGACTGCCTGTGCTGGAGTAGATGTTTAAAAGAAAAGTTCCCTCTACCCACCATGCCACCGACGCTACATAGAGCAAATAGATTGCCCTCATCACACAGCGCGCCCATATTAGAAACCCAAACCGCCCTGGGATTTTGGAAGTTATTACCAACTGGCCGGAAGGTGAAAGCTTTAGTCTCATGGATGAAGAGGAGCAAGAACAAGTGACACAGGCTGAAAAAGCACCACCGTACAACCAACTGCCAGTGGAAGAGACACAGTACGCTCTTTTCACTGATAGTTCCTGTCGCATTGTAGGCATGAACCAGAAATAGAAAGCAGCTGTATAGAGCCCCACACGACAGGTTGCACAAGCCACTGAAAGAGAAAGTAGATCGAGTCAACTTGCTGAACTCAAAGCCATTCAGTTAGCCCTAGACATTGCTGAAAGAGAGAAGTGGCCAAAGCTCTACCTCTACACTGATTCGTAGATAGTGGCCAATGCTCTGTAGGGTTAGCTAGAAAGGTAGAAAAAGGCCAACTGGCAGCGTCGGGGAAAACCAATCTAGGCTGCTGATGAGTGGAAAGACATTGCCACTCAGGTAGAGAAGCTACCTGTGAAAGTCCACCATGTAGATGCCCATGTCCCCAAGAGCAGAGCTAATGAAGAGCACCGAAACAACGAGCAAGTAGATCAGGCTGCCAAGATAGAAGTATCAAAGATAGACTTAGACTGGCAGCACAAAGGAGAGCTGTTCCTAGCTTGATGGGCCCATGATGCTTCAAGACATCAAAGCAGAGATGCCACCTATAAGTGAGCACAAGACCGAGAGGTAAATCTAACCATAGACAGTATCTCCCAGGTTATCCATAACTGTGAGACATGTGCTGCCATCAAACAGGCCAAGCGAGTGAAGCCCCTATGGTATAAAGGACAGTAGTCTAAATATAAGTATAGAGAAGCCTGGCAGATTGACTACATCACCCTTCCCCAGACCCGCCAAGGCAAGCGCTACGTGCTGACCATAGTAGAAGCCACCACTAGATAGCTAGAGACCTACCCTGTGCCCCATGCTACTGCCCGGAATACCATCCTAGGCCTTGAAAAACAAGTTCTTTAGAGACATAGCACCCCTGAGAGAATTGAGTCAGACAATAAGACCCATTTCAAGAACAGCCTTGTAAACACCTAGGCTAGAGAACATAGCATCGAATAGATATATCACATCCCTTATCATGCACCAGCTGCCGGGAAAGTTAAACGATGCAATAGCCTGCTTAAAACCACCTTGAAGGCACTGGGTGGGGGGTCTTTCAAGAACTGGGAGATTAATTTAGCAGAAGCCACATAGTTAGTGAACACCAGAAGTTCCACCAACCGAGCAGGCCCAGCCCAGTCTGAGCCCCTGAGAACAATGGATGGGGATAAGGTTCCAGTGGTACACATGAGAAGTATGCTGAGAAAAACTGTTTTAAGTTAATCCTGCCTCCAGCAAAGACAATCCCATCCGTGGGGTTGTCTTCGCTCAGAGACCAGGTTGCACTTAGTGAGTAATGCAAAAAGATAGACAGACCCGATGCATACCTCAAGGAGACCTTGTTTTAGAGTGAACTACCCATGCCACTGTATTCGTACCCACATCTGCATGTATATATGTATATAATTAAAGTAGTGCATGTATGTATATAGTTTAGAAGTTTAAATTCAATGTAATATGTTAGTATGGGAAAAAATTCAGGGTAGATTAATGTTGGGGGTTAGCCTTGTTTCTTTTTTCACCTAGAGAATTTTTTCCCAAGAGTTGCAAGGCAATTGATAGCCGAGTACTTATGAGTGATCAGGTGAAGACAAAAGCATAGAGAGTAGCACTTAGCTACACCCTTGTCTCAGAGAGTTTTTTCCCTGAAGGGGGAGGGAGAGAAAGACGAGGGCTGGGGGGGGGCAGCTTCACTTTTGGTGTGGTCTGCGTCGGGAGCAGACAGGCTGCCGTTGCTGTGTGAGTTTCTCACTGGCACCACCAGGATCTGATCCTTGAGAGAGAGCTGCCATCGTCTGCTCGTGTGCCCAGATCCAGATTCCTCTTTTTGCTGCCCTGCTGGAGCTGCCTCGGCTGGGCATCCTGCCCCACTGCCTCGGCGTTGTTTTAGAGCTGCTGCACCGCGGGCCCGCACTGCCCTCCCTGCCAGACATCTTTGCCCTCCAGTGACCACCGACTGAGCTCCGAACTTCATCCGATCCACCAGCCCGGGATTCCCCACCGTTCCAGCTTAGTACTTTTCTTTGAAGTCCCCCAGAGACCAGACTGCCCTGGGTTTTGTAAGACCAAGCTCCATCAAAGTCCCTGGTTCTGTTTTCGCTATTAATTGCTGTAGTTGTTGTTGTTTGTTTGCCTTGTTATACCTATTAGTAAAGAACTGTTATTCCTATTCTCATATCTCTGCCTGAGAGCCGTTTTAATTTTCTAAATTATAATAATTTGAGAGAAAGAGATTTGAATTATCCATTCCAAGAGAGGCTCTGCCTCTCTTTAGCAGATACCTGTCTTCTTTCAAAACCAAGACAGTGTACTTTGAGCTCAGTGATGGGTAAGACAGACAAGTGGAGCAGCAGCCTGACAGGGAGGAAGGAAGCTGACCACCTTTCCCGGTGATTTTTGCAGGATACTGTTCTGCTCTGCAGCATAAACACAGACAGCATCAGTCAAAAAAGAGGCCCATCACTGCTTAAAGTTACTATTCCCAGACCACCTTCTTTGTCAAGTCTATTGACCTGCCCTTTTCATCTCCTCCTTAGCATGGTGTAGGCAACTCCCCATTCTCTTCCCAACCAGAGCTGCATCCCTACAGGAACAGGCATTTCACTAAACATATTACTAGTGCTTGTCAGTCATTCTTCAGCCTTTAAATCAAATATTACTTTATTTGAGAGGTTGGGGACTGTGATAATTGAGAATGTTTTTCATCATTCTACTGGGTGAGCCCTGATTCTTTCAGCTTAATGAGCCCATTCTTACAAGTAAATTGTACATAATGCATTCAGCTGCTGAAGTTTCTCAGAGCTGGCCCTACACTGTTAAGACCCAAGTACAGAGATACCTGCAGGGGATAGGATTGGAGCTGGTTTGAGTCAGCCTCACCCAGTACACTTTACAATAACCCTCCACACCTCATTGCCTCAGCATTTTGCTGACATTTCACCTTCTAAGTTGCATTTATTTAGAGTTGATTTTGTTGTTTGGTTTTGGGTTGTGTTGGGGGTGGGGTGGGGTGTTCTTTTGTTTTGAAGATGAGTCTTTAAAATATTTTAAATTACTCAGACATTTAAAAATATGAAATGCCTGAAAACGAGGCCAGGTGTTTTGTGTCCAGGTGGTCCTTCATCATTGTGCCATTTAAATACTTCCTTTTCTTGAACAAGGATTTAAAGTATCTCACCACCAATAGATCACCCCATAATATATTGATAGACGTTTTTTCTAGCTTTATGAAAAATATATTTCCCCCAGAATTTGATAGATTTTAAATATTTGATCTGAGTATATGTCTCTGGTTCCTTGGCAGTGTTTTCAGATCTTCAGAACACATGAGTTTGCAAAATCTTTCAGTAATTCTCTCCCTTTTAGTTTCACTTTCCAGTAGAAACATTATCAGCACCTGGTGTTTTGTTATTTATTGCATGTATTTTTTTTTTGATTTCCTCTAAAATCTTTTGAAATTCTTCCACAAAAGGTTCAGCTTCTTAGGCAAACAATGAATGGTTGTTCCCTATCTCCCTCCTTAAGCAGCTCATTAAAGCACTCCCTCTATCGCTCTGTAATCGCATACTTTGTGCCCAAGACATTTCCATTTGTGTTCTTTATCGACGTTCTCGGGTGTACATTGATATGTCTGTAAAATTCCCTCAGATTCCTGGCGTGTGTATCCTGTTCCAATTCTCCAGCACGCCAGGTAACCCTGAGAGGAGGTGTTTGCCCTGTGTGTGCTGGGAGGAGGGATGTGCTGGCTGCTATGGAGCTCAAGGCAGTGTGGAAAGGGAAAGCAGAGCAGTGCGGCCAGGTCAGCCCCTGATGTCTGAGTGATTCCTACCCCCGATGTCAGGGACTCCTCACACAGCACACACTGCACTGCCTGCCTCCCAGCTCACCCTCCTCTGGCCTAAAGAAATGCTGCAATGTATGACTTCCAATTCAAGGGAACACAAAATTCACTTCATCTTTTTCAAATGGAAACTGCACATTTGTTCATCAATGTCCCCTGCCTTATTCTGCTCTTAAAATTGTTCAGTATGCTCTGAAAGATGTGCTGGATGTTTACTTGCAGTACTTCACTGTCATGTTTCATCAATAAGCTTTAAGGTCCTTTTATAAATGCATTGTATATAGTTGGCTTTTTACAAATATTAAAATGAATATTGTATGTATAATGTAAGGCGATTGTACTGTATTTTAATTAGTAGAAGTTAGAAATGTGATGAATATATATTTTTTATGATTGTAACATAGTGTTAGAAGTAAAAGACTAGAGTTTTTTCCTGTAACTAGCCAGACCAGAAGAAAGGTGTTATCCTTCATTCCTGCATGAAGATTGCTGACCAAAAAGCTATTAAACTTCTGTTATCAAGTATCTTGTCCAAATGAAGATGACCAGAACCAGAATTTATGGGACCTGTGCTACCAGATGGAATGGAGCCACCCGCAGATAAAGTGGCTGGGGGGAATTGAAACTGAACAAAGAAAATTCATACTCAAAAGGAATGTTTGAATCATGTATGTCAACTTTTAAATATGCAACAGGCTGATACTTTTAAAGAGCAAACTTTTTGTTAGCGTGTGCTGGCTGGTTCTGTGTCAGGCAGCCTCGGCCGAGAAAATGTATTTTGCTTTTGTCTCCCCTTATTGTCTACTTCTTTTTTATTTTTTTTTATTAAACTTCTAAATTTTTCCAAGAAAGCAAATCTCGTTTTTCACAGTCCTAACTGCACCTTGCCAATCCTTATGAAAATAACTCAAGCCTAAGATGTATTTGTTACTGGAAAATTATTGTTCTCACATTGAATACTCATCACCACCACTACTGATGAAAGGAAATAAGTTCTGAGATTGCACACCCTGCTTATAAAGCTAGGAAGTACTGGGATACAAACATTTCCTCACCTCATTCACAACACAGGATGCAAAATACTCACTATCTACCTCTAATTTACTCAGTTGTAATTGTACTAACTGTAAACACATCCTACTGTTTAGTGATGGGCGATTTAGTCACATCCCTCCCTAATACCCCAGTCTTTACTTATCTTCCTAAAATGCCTACAAAGAAAGGTTCCAGCTCGATTGAGAAAAAAAGTAAAGAAAATAAACAACCCTCAGTATTTTGGGGAGCAATTTAAAGTGCAAGGGCTTGATTTGCCAACACCTTTAACACCACACATCTTTCTAGGCCCAGCTCCTACTGACTTAAATTGCAGCTGCAAAGTTCAGCCCTTCTCTAAATCAGACCACGCAATTTCATGATGTGCAATCAGAGAATGAGTAATACACGCACAGAAGCTGCAGGGAGAAGTGAACTGTCCAGCAGCACACATTCCTCTGGGATAGAAAGTGGAACAGCATTGCTGAGGTACTGCACGAGCTGAATAAATAGTGCAAAAAGTGCTCCTACATAAAGAAAATGTCCTGTATAAGTTTACTTGCTTAGAATAAATGAGATCAGGTTAACTTCTGTAATACCACCTAAATTAGATCTGGGTAAACTCTTGGGTGGGGTCCCTGGACAGCAGCTGATCTTCTGGGCAGAATTTAACGATCTTTACTCCAAGATGTTTGTGCCCTTCCTGAAATCCATTCTCCTGATGCATACATGTACCATCCCTCTGTCGTAGGTAAGGACAGGCAGATCCTCCACACATGGAGCACCTCTCATACAATGAAAGGCTGGGACAACTGGGATTGTTCAGCCTGGAGAAGCTTTGGGGTGACTTAATTGTGGCCTTCCAGAACCTTAAGGGGCTGACAAAAAAGATGGAGAGAGGCTATTTACAATGGCCTGGGGTGACAGGAAAAGGGAGAATGGCTTCAAACTGAAAGAGAGGTGTTTGAGATTAGATGTTTAGAAGAAATTCCCTCCTGTGAGGGTGGGCAGGCCCTGGCACAGGTGCCCAGAGCAGCTGTGGCTGTCCCCGGATCCCTGGCAGTGTCCCAGGCCAGGCTGAATGTGGCTTGGAGCAGCTTGGGAGAGCGGAAGATGTCCCTGCCATGGCAGGGGTGGAAATCGGTGATTTAAGGTCCCTTCCAACCCAAACCATTCTGAGATGCTGTGATAGCGAATGAGCTGCAGCTTAGTGTTAGCACCAGTGTAGCCGGGGAACATGAAGGAGGGGGGGGGCAGGAAGGTCGATGGCACCTGGCTTGTTCCAGCACTGGCGTGGCAGGGCAGTGACCGTCCCCCTCTGCTGGGCTCGGCTGAATCCTGCGTTCAGTTTCGGTACCCCACGACATAACAGACATTGACGTGCTACAGCCTGTCCGGGGAAGGGTCTGGACCACGGCTCCTCTGAGATGCTCGCTGTTACGGCCCGATAAAAAGGAGGTTTTTCAAACACCCAGCGCCTGGCGGTTGGCGCCGCTGGAGTTCCCCCGCGGGAGGGCGGTGCGGCCCCGAGGGGCGGAGGGGCGGGGGGAGGAGGCCCTGCCCTGCCCCCGGGCCGCCCTTCCCGGCCCCAAGCCGCTGTGCCCTGCCCTGCCCCGGCCGGCCCCGGGCCCGGCCGCCGCTCCCGCCGCACTTTGGCGCGCCGCAGGTCCCGCCGGCTCGCAGCATGGCTCCCCCCGCGCCCGGGGCGCTGCCTCTCCTCCTCCTCCTGCACCTCGCCGCCTCCTCCAAGCTCAACACCCCCAAGGTGCTGCTCCCTTTCACCCGCGGCACCCGCGTCAACTTCACGCTAGAGGCCAGCGAAGGTTGCTACCGATGGTGAGTGCAGGTGCCGCCGCCCTTTGTCCGTTCGTGCCCCCCCGCCGGCACCTGCGGCGGCTCCCGGGCCCGCGGCGGGGCCTGCCGGCTCCCCGGGCAGCCGGGCCCGACTCCACCGCTTTCACCTCGCTGCGGGTGGGTTTGGGTGGCCCAGCACTGCGGGAGCAGACACGGAGATAATCCCTAAGGGGAAAGGTTGTTTATTCTGTGCAGTGGGGGTTAAACCCGCTGGAGAGGGGCAGCGTTTGCAGGCCGGGCCCTAAGCAGAAGGTCCCGGCTTGTAAAGGAAGCTTCCCGCCATGGCTCCGTGCCCGACCTGTGCCTCACACCCCGTGTGCCCCCACGGGCACATGTCCACCTGCTTTTCCTTGTACCCCACAGCCACACCTGCATCTCTGTGTACCCCACACACACAATCCACCTGCTTCTCCTTGTACCCCACAGGCCCACCTGCATCTCTGTGTGCCACACACACACACACTCCACTTGCTTCTCCTTGTACCCCACACAGACACTCCATCTGCTTCTCCTTGTACCCGTGCCCCTCACCTCTATCTCTGTGTACCCCCCCCACACCCCACCTGCTCCTCCTTGCACCCCACAGCCCGACCTGCATCTCTCTGTGCCCCCCCCACACACTGCACCTGCTCCTCCTTGTACCCCACATCCCTCACCTGCATCTCTGTGTACCCCACACACACACTCCACCTGCTCCTCCTTGTACCCCATGTCCCTCACCTCCATCTCTGTACCCCCCACACACTGTACCAGTTTCTCCTTGTACCCATACCCCTCACCTCCGTCTCTCTGTGCCCCCCACACACACTGCACCTGCTTCTCCACATACTGTGCCCCCTGTGCCTCCCCACACCCCCATGTGCCCACCCTGCTCACCCTCACACCCACAGTGCCCATTGTCACGGTCCCATGTGTGCAGGGACAGAGCCCAGGACTCGTGCTGCTGGTGGGGAAATGCCCCTTCTCTTGGTGTGGTCAGGAATGAAGCTCCTGACAGCTTTGAGCTTTGGGTATGGACATAAAGGAGTCATAGCTAAGTCGGGAGCCTCTCAGTGCTGCTGTAAGTGTAGGTAACAGCATCCTTAATACTTCATCTGGGGACAAGTGAAGTCGAGTTTTCTCAGTGGTGAGCAGATGGGATGTACTCCAGGAACTTCCAGCTAGGAGCCCCCTTTCTGCATCTCACAGGGGGAGGACTGGGTAGTGTTGAGCACAGGGGCTGAAGGCAAATCCCACAGCATGTGCAGATTTAGAAAGCTCACAGCAGTCTTCATGTTAAACAAATGTTGCCAACTCCTTGTCCTTTCTGTCGGGCTCCAGAATGGTAACTTAATCAGTAATGAGCAGGAGGTACCCACCTGGAAAAGAAGCAGCAGTTGAGATATGTTTAGGATGATACTTCCATATGTGCCAGATGGATGTGTGTAGCAGTTTTCACTTGTTTTGCATCTGGCAGTTACTGAAATTCATCTTAAAGGGCTATATTTTCATTCTTTGTCAGTGTCTTTGCTTGGTTCTATATTTCTCATCTCTGGGCTGGGTGCAGACCTTTGGTCTGTGACAGTTTACCTGTTTGAGGATGCTTATGCAGAAGAGCAGTAATTAATTTTATCCAGAAGTCAGCTAAACAAAAGTTACTACATGAGCTGCTTGTGGTCATGTAATTTAATTTTTAGTGGATCACTTTAGTGAAAATCTCACAAGTGTGGGGTTTTTCTCTTTCCTTACTCTAATTTTTGAAGGCCACAGAGTCTTTAAAAGGACTTGGTTTGTGAGGTAAAGCACATTGCATAAAGCTAAACCCCAAAACTCATCAAAGCACTAGTAAAATCTGGAAGAACAGACTCTTTCCTGTTTGCCAGTGAGCTTTTAGGTAATGCTGGGCTGGCTGCAGCTATTCCTGTACATGCCAGGTGCTATCCAGCTGTCAGAAGCATGGAGATCTTTGCTAATCTCACTGAAGTCTACAAGTGAAAAGATGTAAGATTGTTCTCCAGAGAAATGCCAGATTTGATCACATTCATATCTCTAATGCAGGTGATTTTTGTGCACTTCAGAGCATGTTCTATTGGTGCTTTTTGCCAGTATGCAATGACTCATATCCCTCATGCAGACAGGCTTCAACATCCTTTCCATCCTCTCCCTCTGCCCTTCAGAAATGAATTTTGGTTGAGAATTGAGGAAACTACAACTAGCTGACCTTCCGTGTGCCATCATTTTCTGTGGCACGATTGTAAATGGGCGTTTATTCACTTCTGCTTTGCAAGGCCTGGCAGGATGTGGGTTGTAAAACTCAACGTGAGCTCAGCAAACCCTCCGGAGGAAGCAGGGGCTGTGTGTGTGACTGAGCAATTGCATTTGGGGCTCTGTCCCTCTGCATCCTTGTCCCTGCAGGCCTGGAGCTGTGAGGATTAGAAAGAAATGTCTGGAGGAGCAGCAGCACAGCTGCTTGCTGGCAGGTTTCCTGTGCTTCCAGGCAGAGCTCTTACTGGAAAGGGGCTGTTGAACTGAATTTAGGAAGTACCAGATGCAATGGCTTGAGAAGGAGTGACTCCTCCTCACATTTGAGAAATGATGGGTATGATTGCATGCATGAAAGCAGGGTTTTGAATGGAAATGATCAGATTCAGGCCCTGTGTGTCTGGAGAGGGGACTGGGGGTTTGTAATATGGGAGGCTGTGGGGTTAGAGGTGGCCTATGAGAGCTGTTCTGGTTGTACAGCAGCATCTGATAGCAAATGGCACCTTTTGAAGGCCTGCATTACTCATCTCAGACAGTCAGAATTCAAAGACAAGAGTCCAATTTCCTGAAAGATCAGTCTACAGCATGTTGTGACCTTATTTTTTCCCAGTTTCCCTTTCAGCCTTCAAGTTGACCTCTGAAAGTAGGATACTTTCAAAGTGATTGTAGTCATGTCTGAGAAATCCACTGATTCAGAGGGAAAAGATCAAGTTCTATCATCATCCCAGCAGATTGGCAAAGTTATAAGCAAGGCTCTAAAGTATTTTCTGATTTTCAAGATTCTCCTGCCTTCTGGAGTTTGGGTTGCCTTTATGTTAAAATTATTTTTTTGGGGAAGGCTTTGTTTTCAAAGCACACAGTGTTGCCATCTGTAAATATTGTATGTGGTACTATCTTCAAGCATAAAACACAGTTTGTGCAGATATATTTAGCATTTATATTGCATCTGTGTTTGTCTTTTAATTACCTTAATCCAGAAATTACACCTGAAAGAGTGAAAGCATTCAGAAGCAGAATTTTCTCCTTAAAACCTGCCATACCATAATAACATTTTCAGGTGGAGGAGGGGAGCACACACACACACACACAAAAACCATTTTCCCCCAAGGTACACACCATATGTTTGTAGCAGAAATTATCTGCAGTGTACAAATATGTTTACCTATTTCATTATTTCATAGAGTGTAGAATTGAGATGCATGGTGAGAGCTGGTGGAACTGAAGAGGAGTTTATTGCCACCTTAATGAAAGGTTTGTGTGTGCTACTGAAGCCCTCACTGAGGAGGTTTTATCGAGGTAATTGCCATGGGAGAGGAGCTGGTGGCACAGTGGTAAAAAGGGAGAGATGCAGTGGCCGGGTGGTGTTGGAGCTGTGGGATGCACAGGTACTTCCAGAGAGCCCACACCCACTGCATGGTGCTGCTGTCACAGTAGCTGGCTGGCAAAGCTCATTTTATGGCTCCTTGTCATGTTTTTGTTGTAAATTGATCTCACTTCTCCACGGGATATGTGTGTGCTTTTAAAGATCTGTATCAGTAGTGTTCATTGAGATCTGCTGCTTTGCTCTAAGACCAGTAGTCTCATCCCTGGTAATGTGGGAGCTGTATTGTTTCCTGGATCACCTGTTTTACCACTGGTCTGAAAAACCCTGTCTGACTCTCACTGAAAAATATTTTGTATGAGATACTGTTAACTTCCATCTTATAAAGTGGTATCTTAAATAATGTTTGTTATCCCCCTCTCTGCTTCTCACCTGCTCTGCATTTCCCTCCTGTAAGGCATTGCAGCGGGCAGCAGGATGTTCTCCCTCTCCCTGCCTCACCTGGCTGTGCTTTCCCAGGTAGGCTGCAAGCTCTTGGAGGTGCCAGCAGGAGCTCAGAATTGGGCTGAGGTGTCCTTGCTGGTAAAGTGAGACGGGCTGTGCTGCTGTGGCTCAGGTGTGTGTGTGTTACCTGAGAGTCTTGGCTCAGAACCAGAGCAGGGGGTGTGAGTCTGTAGCAGGGGTGTTCTGACAGAGCCCAGGAGGCACAAGAAATGTAGTTTCTCTTAGCTGGTGTGTCAATATCAGTGCAAGTTTACTGTTGAAAAAAGCTTTTTCTCAGTCTGAGCATCACCTGTCTGCTAAGGCAGACAGAAGGATTAGGGACTTGTTGGTGTGGGGTAATTTTTCATTGCTGAACACCCATGAAATAAATGTTTTAAGACTTTTGCTCATTTTTTGGTCCCAAGAGTGATTGTATAATATCCCTGGTGTATTGGTCAGTCCAGTCTTCCCAAACTCTTGGAAACTTTTACTACCCAGTTTCCCTCTGACTACATATCTGCCCAAATGCCTGATAGAATTGTAAAAGATCAGATCAACTGACAGTCGTGGTGCAGCTCCACAGAGATGGATTTTTGCTGAGTTTAGTTTGAAGAGCTGGCAGAACAGTATAAAACATTGGAGGAATAGGAATGAACAGAGAATTGCCAGGGAGAAAAACAGGAATAGGTGCCTGATCTTTGAACCAACTGATGAATAAATGAAGTATAATCTGTTGAGGTATTGACATGTGGTGTTACAGAACAGTCGATAAAGAACACAGGCCTGCTTTTGGGTGGATGTGTGGATACAATCTTGGCACATGGCTCCTGTCTGGGGCCCTGGAGGGGGGTGGAAATCATGAATGGAACAGAAACTGACAGGCGGACTGGCAGCCTCTTTGCCAGTGCCATTCATTTCTCAGCAAGTAGGATTTTACTCTGGGCGAAATAGAAATTGGGGACTTTTGTGAGCTTTTTTTCCCTTCCTCCTCACTCTTCTTTCAAGTGCTTCCTCCCTGCCTTGCTGTTTCTTGCAGGCACTGGCGTGGGATCCAGAGCTGGTGCCAGAAATGTTTCCCATTGCTGGCTTCTCAGGAGCTAATTTTGCCCTCTGACAAGCCCAGCTCTCAATGTCACACACTGACAACGCTGCTGAGGACCTGCTGTAGTTGGCAGAGGATTTGAATTGCAGGTGTTGTCACTTAAAGCTGAAGTTTCTTTTCCTTGCCCATCTAGGAGCCAGCAGTGATCGCAGAGTAGTGCTGCTGTACTCCCCAGCCTTTGCCTCTCTGTGCTTGGCCCTGCCTCCAGGTAGCTGTAAACAGCTAAACACAAAATGTGCTTTTGATACTGTTGAGTGATAGAGGGGTCATCAAATACTTCATGTGTTCTGCTGGAAAAAAGCACTGCTCATGCAGATTGTTTTTAAATATAAATCCACAGGAAACCAAGCTGCAGAAAGGCCCACTTGAGTAAAATTGGCTTTAAAAGAAGACATTCAGCTGATATTCTACCTCTTAAACTGCTGCTAGAAGCCAGATAGTGTCTAATCTCAGTTTCTCTGCTGCAGTGACTGGCTTTTAGCTGTAAAAGCTTGAAAGTTCCCTCAAAATTTTGGAGTGTATGGAATTTTACAGCTAAAATTTAATTTTTGTTGATCTTTGTTCCTCCCTTTTTCTAGTCTGAAAAGTATCCTGTAATTAGATTCAGTTTTACAACACTGCTATTAGTGCAAACCACAGTGGTTTTGTATTACAATTCATAGCCAGATATTAAAAGAACAAATACAAACCACAATGAAACCCCTGTTATGTTGTAAACACAATCAATTCCAGACTGCAAAAATGCAAAACCCTCAAATTAATAACAAAAAATCTAATGGCAGAGAATATTAAGCAGTGTAAAGAGCTAAATAAAAGTCGATTTCCTACATATAATACTTATTTAAAAATACCTGCATGCAGACTAAGTCAAATGCACATGCTCAGCTTCAAAAGCCAACCAGCCAAGTACAGGAAAAGCCCTACTTGTTGTGAATGCTAATGTTGTTTAAATAAACTTGCTAAATTTTCCAAAACTGTTTAATAGTTGCCTGAGAACAACAAGAAAATAACTAATTACTTGCTTTTAATCTCTAAAAAAATCTTTATTTTTAGAGTAAAGTTATTATTGTGCTACTAATACAGAAAATCATATTATTTTAGAAACAGTGTAACCCTACCATAAAAAATGTGCACATATTTGTGTACATTGTTTAGGTATATAGAATAGATATAAACAAACAATTTTCAGGTTTAAGCTTCTAATTGGTGTTTAAATTGCCCATTGCATACTGCTGTGGGCTGTTTTTTCCTTGATCGGATAAAATACTTTGAAATTCTGGGTCAGCAGTTGATTCTGTTGTTTCAAAATCCTCTAAAACTATTCCTTATGTAAGCAAAATACTGTTGGGAGCTCAGGGTTAGAAGCAGGATTTGGAATTTTATTGCAGTGGTTTCAAGGAGAGGTCTGTGCTCACCTGGGCTGCTGCTGTTAACTCTCAGATAACTGAGTGTGGTGTGATGTCTTATTTTTCAATAGATACAGTTTTACTTAAGGACAAATTTAGTTTTTTGCTGGTGTGGATTTGTTGGTTGTGCCAGTAAGAGAAGGAGGTAAAACCTGTGCCTGGGGATTCAGGCATATATGACATTGCTGTTTGTTTGGAGCTCCCATCCCGCTCCTTGCTGGGTTAGAGAATTTTGCCCACACATCCCAGGTTGGCATTTTTGTACATCCTCCAGAAAAAAAAGTCCAAACCCATTGAGCTTCCCCATCTTTACCAGGAGGGGTCCAGTGCCCGGTTTAGATCGCGTTTACCAGGCAGTGCAGCGTTTTCATCAGAGCTGCTCTCATCATCCGGAGAAGCGATTCCCAAGCAGCTTTGTCACCCGTTAGTGCTTGCTTTCATTGTTTTAATCCTTCAAAGGGCACTTGTGAGCAGATCCTGGGCACACAGCGGGGCTATTTCAAGGCTGGGCTGCCTCTCTCCCCCCCTGCCTGGCCCTGGGGAGGAGCAGCTGGGATTGGGACCGGCTCTGGCATGGCCTGGAGTGCTCAGCAAGGGCTCTGGCTGCTGGAACATTTCACTGGCTCTGCAGTTAGCCCTCACATGTGTATTGCTGCTAGCTCAGATTTGTGTTCAAGAAATTTGGTTTTTAATAACTCTTCAAGTTTTGTTGTTGTTTTATCTTGACGGTTTTGGCACGCTGGAAGGGAGAGCTGGGCTCCACTCTGTCATGCCCTGGTCTGCTCCATGGGTTTAGGGGGAGGTGGGGAGGATGCTGAGCTTGCCTGGGCTTTCCCCATCCTCAGCCCACCTTGCCTTGGCTGGGCTCCTCGAGGAGTTCTGCCATCCAGCTCTTCACAAAGTCACCTGCTGCCCATGCACTGCGTCCCAGGCGCGTTGCTGGGGTGGCTCTGAAGGCAGAGCCGTGACTGTGTGCTCAGCACGTCCCAGGCACGTTGCTGGGGTGGCTTTGAAGGCAGAGCCATGATCGTGTGCTCAGCACGTCCCAGGCACGTTGCTGGGGTGGCTTTGAAGGCAGAGCCATGATCGTGTGCTCAGCACGTCCCAGGCACGTTGTTGGGGTGGCTCTGAGCCGTGACCGTGTGCTCAGCACATCCCAGGCACGTTGCTGGGGTGGCTCTGAAGGCAGAGCCGTGACCGTGTGCTCGGCGCGTCCCTGGCGCATTGCTGAGGTGGCTTTGAAGGCAGATCTGTGACCGTGTGCTCAGCACATCCCAGGCACATTGCTGGGGTGGCTCTGAAGGCAGAGCTGTGACCGTGTGCTCAGCACATCCCAGGCACGTTGCTGGGGTGACTTTGAAGGCAGAGCCCTAACCATGTGCTCAGCGCATCCCAGGCACGTTGTTGGGGTGGCTCTGAAGGCAGAGCCCTGACCGTGTGCTCAGCACATCCCAGGCACGTTGCTGGGGTGACTTTGAAGGCAGAGCTGTGATCGTGTGCTCAGCACATACCAGGCACATTGCTGGGGTGGCTCTGAGCCATGACCGTGTGCTCCCCCGTCCCGCAGGTCCTCCACGCGGCCGGAGGTGGCGAGCATCGAGCCGCTGGGGCAGGACGGCTGCCGCTGCTCGCAGAGAGCCCTGGTGCAGGCGCGCTCCTCACAGCCCACGCGCCTCACCGCCATCATCTCTGCCGAGGACACACGTGAGTCTGGGCAAACCTCTGGGCTTTTCTCTGGGCATCCCACCACCCTCCTCACACTGAGAGCTGCACAGACCAATTTCAGTTCCTATGCGCAGTCATTCTAGGCTTTCCGTGGGCGTGGGGTTTAACTTCCCTTTGCCTCAGATGAGTGTTAATGGTTCTAATGATGCACCCCCAAAAAAGGTAATCCTTAAACCCCCCACCCCACAAAATCCACAAATACAGGGGGTGAAATATAAAAAAGTATCTTTATTGAAACATAAAAAAGTATTTAATAAAAATGACTAATGCAAGTTCAGATACTTAACATTTTAAAAAGTTGACAGTTGCTTTTGTGTCTGTCATACAGTATACCTGGTTAGTTTTTATAGTGACAGAGAAGCAAAAGCAGATGGCCAATTAAATGCTGTGCAGTCACGAACTGAAGGAGTTGATGGGTGTTTATTGTCTGTGGGTAAAAGTCATTAATTTCTCTGGGACATGAGAGCACTTTAGCAGTTCTGCATAAGCACTCAGCGACAACACCTGTACCTGTCAGTGCAGGTGAAAATCAGAGTTTCTGCAGATCTGATCTGCAGTTCAGTGAGCAAGGGAAGTGCTTTACTTGCTGGCTGAGGCACCGTTTGACCACGAGTTTCTTCACCGAGGTCACGGCCAAGTTTGGTTCCTTCAGTGTCAGTGTCTGTGTCACTGGCTAAATTTGAGGTACATCTTGACTTATCGTTGTTCTTGATGAGCACATCCAGTGTTGTGATTTCTTGTGCCCTTTCTGATGTCTCTTCAAGTGACTGGACAAGTGCTTCGTTGTGATGCCATCGTTGATTTAATTCATGGCATTCAAGTTGTGTCCACAACAAGAGAGCTCTACCTTGAGGATTCACCACTGGAACTCAAAATTCATGCTTTGGATTCAGAAGGTAGGAGAACTGCTTGTAGGAGATTATATATATATACTGAAAGTTCTAAGTGTCTTATAGATGCACTGGCTTTATTTGGCACACAGTTGATAGCTTGAAGCCAAGTGGAGAATTTTAAGGACATTCTCTGGATAATACATTGTGAAGTTGTCCTTTTTGCTTTTGAGCTGAGGTAGCCTAAAGTATTTTGCAAAAGGATGTTTTTGTGACCAGTCAGGTATCCAACAGGAATTTCAGAGGTGATGTTTGAGACCAACCGCCTATTGCTCAATCTTCTAATTACTACACACTGACTTTTGAGAGGCACCGTTTAGGCTCATAAGAGTCAGCACATTTGGACTGAATGCATTATTATTTAACAGGAGCAGAAAACTTCTGCTTTTTGTAGTCTGTATCATCCAAAAAAGAGCCATGATCTGGTAAGAATTCCATGCTTTCAACAATGAAGTTTTGTGCACACATAACACACCAAGCAAGAGATTCTTAGGACAACTACTGAAAGGAAATAATGTGTCAAGCAGCTATAAAAGGTTGAATTAATTGTTTTAGGTACTTACTGAGCCCATCCCACCCATGTTTGTAAGCCATGAATGCCAGGTGAAGTATGGTGATACATTAATAATGAGAAGTAAATTTGTTTTTATCCTATGTGTAGTGCTGGATTCTTGGCTTGGTGTTTGTGTAAACTCAAGGGTGCTCCATGGTTCTTCTTGCAGGGATAAAATAGAGAAATTTCCCAGGGAAATAAGTCATGGTTTATGTTCCAGGAAGACTCTGTGCTCTTTATTTTTGTTTTAATGTCATTGTTTGGTTTGTAGGAAACACTTTCAGCACTCTGGCAGGGTTGGTGTTTGACTGGACAGTGGTGAAGGACCCAGAGGCCGATGGCTTCTCAGACTCGCACAACGCTCTCCGGTAAAATCATTTCCTCTGCTCTCAAAAGTCTGCTCAGTCTGCTGTGTAAAAATACTTCTCTCCTCTAGGCAGTTCACTGAACTGAGGTCTAAAATTATAATGTTAAGGGTCAGTTCTTTCAGGTTGGCTCTTTTTAAGCACTTACCTACTCAACAGCCTAGGCACTTTGTTTAGTTGAACTGATAGTGTTAGTGAGCTGCTGTGGTAGCTCTGATGCAATATTTAGAAATAAACAGATGCAGTTGTTGATCTTGCTGAAACATCTCATGCAAATGGAAGATTTAGCAGTAAGATTGTTATCTCAGGATTTCAGCAGAGTTTTATTTTTAGCTTTTTAAGGAAAAAAAAAATCCCATTTCAGAAATGAACTCTCTGAACCTGAAGAGTTTCAGGTATCAGTGGGCACTTAGTTCTGGTGTGTTGAAATAGGATGATTCCTTGTGGGGAAACCAGCTCTCCTACAGAGCAGAAAGGTTAACAGCCAACTTCCATCCTCAAACTGATACTCAAATACACTGCAGGAGTGGGGGGAGCAAGCAAGACTTTGCTCCTGGGTAAACACAAACTGATTTTGCAGCCTTAGAGAAGCAGCATTAGCTGGGGAAAGCCTGTTAGGCCCATAATACACCTGAAGCTGCAGGTATGAGTGAGAGCCAGAATGAATGGCTTAGTGGGACTGGATGTCCTAAGTCCTTGTACATATGGAGCTTTTTCTTTCAGTATAAGTATTTGCTGACATGAATTTAACCAAACTAATACTGATATATGCTCTGCTGTTAGCATAACTATGATGGCATAAAAATGTTCTACAGGTGGTACAGCTTTATAAAATAAATCAAAATTGTCATGAATATGTGTGGAATCCCACAAATATGTTAATACACATAACTGTTCTCCATATGGCTCTACTGGTTTTACTGTGGAAGTGCACATGAAGCCAAGCAGATGATGTGCATACAGAGGGTGACATCCTGTAATAAAACATGCTCCTCTTTCCAAAATTTCCTGTCATTCCTGCCCATTCATGGCAAATTCCTTCCCTCTCTTTCACCACTTTTCACTGAAGTTTCTGACAGTTACTACAAGTCTTGTGCTTGTAGATAATTTTCATAGTCATTTATTAAATACATCCTGGCTTCTTAAGAGAGGTCAGAGTTAGATTCTGGGTTTGTTGAGCTGTTGCTTTTATAAACATAAGCTTTGGGCCTTGCACATCAGTTCTTCTACAATACAGAGAGTTTTTGCAGTCTCACCTACTGAATAAACTGGAGGGGTCATTGTAGACAACATGTGCAGTCTTCTGATAGCTCACAAGCAAGCTT
Organism: Acrocephalus arundinaceus; assembly: GCA_021534815.1. Taxonomy (NCBI): domain Eukaryota; kingdom Metazoa; phylum Chordata; class Aves; order Passeriformes; family Sylviidae; genus Acrocephalus; species Acrocephalus arundinaceus. The sequence continues at coordinate 1,267,487 of JAJEOU010002752.1, forward strand.
CAGACAAACTTATCAGTCACAGAAATTAGCTGCAGATACCTCAAAGAATGAGTAAAATTTGGATATCTTGTCCCAGGCAAACATCTTAAATTGGCTTAAAAATGGAAGTGGCTGGGAATAGATGCTGGTGGTGTTTCTCTGTGGGTTTACAAAGGTTGGTTAACAATTTTCTATTCACTTTTTGATTCACCTTTCAGTATACTCAAGTTCTTAGAATCCACTTACATCCCACCTTCCTACATATTGGAAATGGAAAAAGTTGCCAAGCAAGGAGATACCATTCTGGTGTCTGGAATGAAAACAGGGAGTTCTAAATTAAAGGCAAGACTTCAGGAAAGCATCTATAAGGTAAGATTTCTGAATGTCAGGGGGGAAGATGGATTTCTGAATGTCTGAATGAGCATCTCTCTCAAGTTTTTCTGTATTCTCCAAAATGATCCTCACACAGACATGGGTTTTTTCCTTCATTCTTGCACTGTGTGCACAGAGCAGATCTCTGTACCATTCACTGTCCCTTGCTTTGCCCTGTTTGACAAAATGTGAGGTGAAAATAGAGCCAATTGCAGCAAGTAATGTTTTTCACTTCTAGGTTCTAAGTTTCTGCTGCATGGTCTGTTTCAAACAAATGAGCTGCTTTTAATGTGGTTACTTTTCTTTGCCCCTCCATCAACAGGATGTACACCCTGCAGAAGTCAGATTGCTTATTTTGGAAAACATCCTTTTAAATCCAGTATATGACATTTATCTTCTGGTAGGAACATCAATTCAGTACAGAGTTCAGAAACTGAGGCAAGGGAAGATCACAGGTTTGTTCTGTTCTCGTTTATTTTTATTTTTTAATGCTTGGTGTGAATTTTTAACTGCTGAGAAATATTAATTATGTTTGAACTACTTTGTTAATGTTTAATACTGGTTTCCTAAGGCGCACAGTGATAAAGCTGTTTAGTTCTTTCAGTCGAAAAAAGCTGTGACTGTTAAGAATATACTCTTGCAGATTTGTCAAGGGTATAAAGACAAGGGTAAGTTAAAATAGGAGCTAACACTGTCATTTTAGATGTTGACAGCCACTAAGAAACTGACTGACTTTCTTACTTAAATCAAACTTAGGTTAGTAACTTTTCTAACAGAAAATGTTTTATTGGCAAATGGATTTGCTCCACAAAGTGAAGCCTTTATAAATGTGGGTTAGCTGGCTTTATGCCCATTTCAGAATGCAGTGCCTTGAGTTTTCTCTCCTCTCTTCTTTTTTCCCTTTTGTCTTTTTTTTCTTTTGAAGCTGGAAATCAGTTGAATGTTGGGTCTAAATAGTGAGATGATACTAGTTGGGAATTGCAGTTTCACAGGCATTAAATTTGCCAAGAAACCCATTTTTTGTGTGCATGTTGATGTGATGACAGAAGTGCTATTTCTACAAGACACTAACCATACTGATTTAATATATGCACTAGGCATTAATAAAAAATAATCAGCAGCAGCCAAACACTGCCACACCTGCTTTTATTGTTTATAATAATTAAAATTTAAAACTGTTTTATTGCTTTATTGTTTTATTGTTCTGTTTCACCTCCAGAAATAGCGATGCCATCGGACCAGTACGAGCTGCAGCTCCAGAACCACATCCTCCATCCCGAGGGAGATCACTCCCGGCCAGTTGCCAAGCTGGACCAGGCAACATCCATTGTGACTGCATTGCAGCAGGGCCAAACCAACCTGGTCCTGGTGCACAAGAGTATCCTTCCTGGGCAGTGCTTCTCCAGCCAGCACGCTGTGGCAGGAGACAAGCTTTCCACCCTTTGTGACACAAAAAGATCCAGCTATCCTCATTTGTACCAAGAGCATGGAAATGGGGAGCAGTGGTGGAGCCATGGGAGGCAGCACTGCTGTGAATTCAGTCTCAGCAGAGCTGTCTGATGCCTTGGAATGTTTTAACAAATGAGGTTGGCAAAAGATCACTGAAATCATGTCTGTTCCCCTCAGTCACTGTAGAAATGTGATGAGGCTTTATTTAATTTTTATGTTTCAATCATTTTGTTCTCTAGTGAGATCTCTCCAGAGTAGTCACTGTCTTGCACTGAAGTGGGGATAATGTTTATTTGCAGTGTACAATTAGCTCTAAAATAGCCAAAGAGGCATGAGGAGTGCCAGGAAAATGCTGATCTTGACTTGACTTGTCCTGGAGCTGTGTGTTCCTTGACTGAGCCCTCAGGTATCCGCATGCAGGGGGTGTCCAGGCTGCCCAACAGCACTGTCTATGTGGTACCTCCTGCATATTTGGGTTGGTATTGCTGCAGCCTTCCTGAGTGCTTCATGCAATTCCTGCCCTTGTTTCTGTGATTTCCATGCTCTGTCTCCACGCTTCCATTCAGTGTTACTTTTCACAGAAAAGTAATTTTATTCGTAAAAGTAGCTCAACGTGAAATAGGTCTTGTGTATTTTCTTTTACCTCTGTAGTCAGCAGTTTAATGTAATGAATGTTCATCTGCAGAGTGTGGGCACCAGAAGCAAAATGCTTTTCTCCATTAGATAAAGAGGCTGTTGGTTTGTGCTGTTCAGTATTTCCTGTTTTGCAGGATTTACAGTTCATCCAGGTGACAGATGGGTTCTGGAAACGGGCAGACTTTATGAAATTACGATTGACGTGTATGATAAATCAAGCAATAAAGTGTATTTATCTGATGTAAGTTGAAATGTTTCAATACTTTTCAGTGTCTGTCTCCTAAATCTTGACTTGCTTTGGAATTATTTGAGTGATTTCTTATTTACATTGAGACAGGACAGTGCAAAGCATGTTGGTTCTTGCCTTTTCATTTTTTCCATTTGTTTTGTTGTTGTTACTTTTTAAAAATAAAGCACTCAGGGTGATTCATGTGAAATTATTGGAGTCTTAAGTACTGTTGAAAAAAAATAATGGAAGTTGGACAATGTCCTTCAGGTTGGATAGGGCTTGGAGCAACCTTAAATCATCCAGTCCCACTGCCATGGGCACCTTCCTGCTGCTCCAAGCCCTGTCCAGCCTGGCTTTGGACACTGCCAGGGATCCAGGGGTAGCCACAGCTGCTCTGGGCACCCTGCGCCAGGGCCTGCCCACCCTCACAGGAAAGAGCTTCTTCCTAAATTCTGTATACTGTAGAATAGTACAGGTACCAAATATACATAGTTCTTAAAAAAAAAACCTACAAAGGAAACTAAATTTAAATGGTTCAGTTACAATAAGAAAAATTTTATTGAATTATTGCTTTTCAGAATATTGGAGCTATGGGAATGTAGTTTTATTTGCCCATAATTGCTTTTTGGATACAGATCTGAGTTTGAGCTAGAGCTCAGTAGTGTGCTGTTGAGGCAGTATATTCACGTGTTCTTCTGTGTTGAAGAAGGAAACAATTAGAAAAATACTGTAAAATATTAATTATTTAGTGGTGTAGATGTGGGTACTTCCGTGTTAAATTACATGTTGCTGATAATTTAAAAAAACCCCAACTTTCTGGAGTGGAGTTAATGTTGTGTCTAAAGGTAAAATCTTAAAAAAAGACTGAAACTTCTGTAGGGAAAATTCTAATCAGTTTCCAGACTGTGTCTTTGAACCATGTTATTAAACAGTGGTTTGCTCACTGACTTGTTGTATGGTTACAGCTTTCTGTCCTCTATTGATGTCAGTTACCTGTGGCAATTTCTATCTCACGTTTTGGTTTTAGAACATCAGAATCACTGCAGAGCTGTCCAAGGAATACTTTGAGGTGCTGCAGTCCTCTCTGAATGGATCCTACCATCATGTGGTGGCAGTAAAGGCGGGTCAGACCACCATTGATGCTGCACTGACATCAGTAGTTGATCAGGTGTGTCTTTGTGAAAACTCCTCTGCTTCACTGGTAGGCATAAAAATAATTGAGCTGTGCAGTAGTGACTTCCTAGCAAAGGAAACCTAAGAATTACATGGGACTGAGCTGTCTTTGTTTGAACAGATTAGGAACCAAATTCTAAAATCCTTTCGTCATGAAAACTGTCAATTGAGTCAACAGAGGATTTGCTTGAATAAAGATGGGGGATTTTGCTCCCAAGCATGTGGCAAACTCCTGTTAAGGCAGTGGTGCACAGCACTGATTTCTTTTCTCGTGGCAGATCCTTGTGCTGGGCCAGGGGCCTCTCACAGGCTGAGGGAATTTTACACTTTATTGTGCTAGGATCATCACTCTCATACCCTGGCCTTGTTCTGCAGTCAGTTACATTGGGGAAGTTTGCTATCAATTGGTAAGTGACCTTAAACTCTGGAATGACAATCTGCCAAATGTATCAGCCTGCACATTTCTCCAAATTAATATCCATTAACTTTCTGCTGGTTGGGCAGGCTGCTGAATGTGTGGCTAACTAGGGCACGTGGTGTGGAAGTGAGTTGCTTTTGCTTGAAAATTCAACACTCCAACCCATTTGCTGTGAAATCATTTTAGTGATTCCTTGGGCAGGGTTTAGCAGCTCCTCAAATGTGATGAGCCACGGTCAGAGATGTTCTCTTCAGTGGAAAAGCATCCCCTGAGAGCTGCAGAACTGCAGCAGCAGTGTGTTGTGCCAAAGGGTTGTGGCACTGCAGTGACAGCAGAGCTGTGAAGGCCAGTGTTGGGGGGGCTGAGCAGTGGCTCTTTCAGGCTGGATTTTGTACACAGTGGGATGAGCAAAGAGTAAATACAGGTGTTGAGCCTCCAGATTGGCTCTCTAAATGAGGTCTCAAAATAGGAGAGTGAAGGAGTGTATTTCTTCTTGCTGTTTGCCTTTTTAATTAACGTGGGCACCTGGATCTTCCTAGCAGTAGCACTCATTTAATACAGTGGCACACCTTGCTGCCAGGAGCTGTTTGCTCACAGGGAACTCTGTTCATAAGTGATCCTAAATAGTTTTCCTTCCTCTCTGAGGTGTTTTTCAAGTCAATACATAAGGACTAAACATTAACTCTGGGAAGCTCTGTGGTGCCATTTGTAACACCGTATTTTTGCCCTTTGCAGGATGGAGGTGTTCATACCTTACCAATTCCAGTGCAAAACCAGCAGGATGTGGAGATCTATGTTCCAATATTTCTTTTACCCAGCATTCTGATGTTTCCTTGGCAGCCAAAAGCAGGAGTCTACCAGCACACCATCCAGGTATGCCAAAGAAGTACCCAGCTGCAGGGAGTGCTGCTCAGGCAGGCACACTGACACCACTGAGGTGGGGTTGGTTTTGGATACTTCAGGCACGGTGGCATCCAAAATGTAATTTGGAGGAACTTCATGGGACGTTAGTTACAGGAATTATTATACAGTTTAAAAAAAACCACCCAAGAAACCAACAAACATAAAAACTCCACTGACTTGTACCTCTTGTCTTCCCTTCCTCTCTCCCTCATGCATGCACCATGCACCTATGGCTGGAGTGGTTTGGAATTCCAGGAAGCATCCTATATCCAAAGCTCCACTGCAATCATTAGAGGCTGCCCTTTGCTGGCAAGGATCAGAAATACGAATGGGAGTGTGAAGTGACTGCAAAAAGGGCATGACAAGATTAATTAGCAGCTTTCTGCCAGCCTTGGACATCAGTCTCACTGGCCACAGCTCGTGCTCCTAATACAAACTTCCAGGGAGGCAAAGGCCACAGCTCATTTACAGAAGGGATGATTTCCATGGTTTTTTGGTGTCTCTGCTCCCAAGCTGTCAGTTATACCTTATGCTTCATGAAGCAAATGGTTTGTGTTCCAATATCCAGTATCTCCAGTCTCAGTAAGGAAAAGAAAGTTGTACTTTTTGAGCCCAGACTCTTATCCTAGGCCAGTGATACTCAGACCTTGCACTAAGTGTTGGATGCAGATTTCCTACCTCTCCCTTTTAGCATAAAGTAATACTCAGTTTTGGACCTGTCTTAAGTAAACCATATCCAGATAGGAGCAGGACACTTGGTGCCAGGCTCTTCTCCCAGGCACCAAGGGACAGGATGAGGGGAAGCAGCCTCACATTTAGATTGGATATTAGACAGAATTTCTTCACAGAAAGAGTTGTCAAGCACTGGCACAGCCTGCCCAGGGGAGTGCTGGAGAAACCATCCCTGGAAGTGCTCAAAAATCATGGGGGTGTGGCACTTGAGGATGTGGTTCAGTGGTGGACTTGATAATCTCAGAGGTCTTTTCCAGCCTCACTGATTCAGTGACTCCATGGAGAGAATCAATTTCCTAGGGATTAAACTGCATTCTCCAGTGTAAATCTAAAGGGAACTCCCTTGAGTTAAGCCCTGCATCTCTACTTGTGTGTTGGTTTACTTCATGCTATTCCTGACCACACCAGCAGAGTGTGATAAAAATTCTTAGTACAAATCTGCATTTTCAGGGCTTCATCATAATTCTGCTGGGGTTTTCCCAGTAAGTGAAAGGAAATGTGGTTTTGTTTCCTACCTCTCTCAGTTCTATTCTTACCACAGCTTATCTTGCATCTCTAATGAAGTATCTCACCAGAGAACATTCCTGGTACTGCAATTATTGCGTCGCTATTCTTACTTCACTCTGATTTTTTTTCAATAAAAACATAGAAACTTTTTTTCTCCCAAGATTTAAATTTTGCTGAAACTGAGACCTTTCCTTTGGTCTCTCCATCCCACAATACCAGTGGTTGTCAACAGCACAAACACAGCTCAGCTGTTCTGCCTCTCCATCAGAGTTTGCCTCCCACTCCACAGCTTCAGTCGGGCTATTTCAAATGGGTGAATAAAGTTTTCCTGAAAATAAATTGAAAGGGATTTTTGGATCTAGCCAAATTCTGTTTATAGCTGGAGTAACTCCCTCCAGATGGTATCAGAATGCCTGACAGGTTTTCCTTTGTCAGCTGTCTGGTTTGTTGGGGGTTGCTTTGCTCATATTTTTGCTAATGAGATGGTTTCTGTTGCCTTCTTTCAGTCCCTGCAGGCTAGGTGCAGTGCCAGCACTGTGAACACCTGGAGCTTCCTGGGGAGGGCATCACTCACAGGAGCTGCCTGCCAGGCTCTGGGGAATGATCAGGCTGCAGGGGAAGCTGCTTTACCCTTCCCCTCCTCAGTGCAGACTGGCTGCCAGAGAGGGAAAATGGAGTGAGGTGTGAGGGGTTTATGGCAAGGACATGAGACTTTGTACAGTTATTAAAAATTGGGTATTTCTATTTTGTTTTCTGCTTGTCTCCCTGTTTCAACTAAAATACCTTTGAAAACATGCTGAACTCTTGTTTTCTTTTAGCCTTTCTCACCACATCCCGTGCATCTCCTCTAACACACCACTGCCTATTTATTCATTTGTCTGTGTCCTTCTGTAATCAGGTTGTGCACGTGCTCAGAGGAAGGAAGAAGGGAAATGACCCTCCTCTTCATTTTCTTTTTATTCTCTTTTCCTGGTAAAAATTACTAGCTAAGCTCCTGCATAATTTAGATTTGTTTGTTTTGCACACTGTCCCTCTAGACAAGATTTATCACCTTGTTCATTTTTAATTATAAAATAGGTTAAAGGAAATGCTGAGGGATTTAAAGAAATTAAAACAATATACATAAAAATTGCTCCAGTATTTACTTGTGTTTTACTCTGATGGAACTTTTGACATTTATTTTGGAGTGTGAAAGAAGCTGAAATTAAAATGAATGAAGGACAGCAATCTTCTTATCACTCTCTTATTTCATCTTGCTTATTAAGTTCTGAGATGTTATTTTATTTGTATGTCCCATTCTCAGTGCATTCCTGGTTTTCATGCAAGATATCCAAAGGCAAGATATCCAAAGCTGAGAAATGTGAGAACCATGTACTTGATTTTAAATGTTTGAAAGCTTTTCCCCTCTGTATTCCAGGCTCAGGGTGGAAGTGGCAACTTCAGCTGGTCCTCTTCTAACCAGGCAGTGGCCACAGTGACAGTGAAAGGAGTGATGAGCACTGGGAGTGATGCTGGGGTCAGCATTATTCAGGCGTTTGACGTTCGGAATCCATTGCATTATGGAGAGATGAAGGTAAGAGATTTATTTTTCACTGATTGTTCTTGAATATAGCTTTTGGAAACAGTGAAGGAGCAGAGAGTGCCATGGGCATTCCCATTCCACTCTCTGCCCTGTGGAAGGTTAAGACATTAATTTCAGTTTGTGCTTTAGGGACTCAAACACTGTCCAGTGCATTAACTTTACTCCCATTTTTGCCACTTCCTGGTTTCCTTGGCAAGTCTTTTTCCTTGTTGGATGTTTTCAGTGCAAGAAGGAGATGGTAATTGACTCTTGGCCTGGCCACCACAAGCCAAACTAAAAATTCATTCTGTAGGGTGATAGGTGGGTGTTCTCCCTTGATATCAAAGGGTGGCAGTTGTTATCAGGGTGTGCAAGGAAATTCTGTCTGGAGAAGTAACTGAAGTCTGCAGACTGACTCCAGATACCTAAGCTGGCCAAGAAAAACCAATATTTTAGGAAAATTAGGAGAAAATGGCAATGAAAAACATAGCTCCCAAGAGGGATTTTGTGGTGTCTCTGCAGACCATCCCCTGTTCTTAGGTCCTGGTGGTCAGTGCTGGTGTGGAGTGAGGAGAATGCAGGAACAGTACATTTGGTGGCCCCAAAGGGAGGGGTGTGACATGAATTAAAATCTGTGCAGAATTTAGTTTATACACTGGCTCTGAAACAATTCTCTGAACAACCCAGGATGCTGCTTTTTAGCAGTGCAACAGTTACCAGCCAGAGACGCAGGAATAAAGATGGTTTTTTTGGCTAAAACTTTTTATCCTCAAACATAAGTCAAAGCCTGAAGACAGAAGGAAACCTCCTGTCCATGTGAGCTTTCAGAGCAGTGTATTGCACAATCTGAATAGGTTATTTTTGAATGCCTTTGTTCCTGTGTTAGGAGCTGCTTTCTTTGTGGAACAGCTCTTCAGAGTTCTGTTTACTGACCTCAGTGAACAAGTTTTTAGTAGTAGTAGTTTTAGGAGTAGTTAATCCACACAGATGACAGCTTTAACTCTCTACCATATGGTTTGGTATCCTGAAGCCAGTTGCAAAAGACTAAGCAGCTAAGATACTGCAAATAAAAGCTTTGATCACAGTGATTGTTACGAAATCCGTGGTCAGTCTGAGGTGGGTTCATTAATGGATCTTAAACCTCTCCCAGCTGGTGGTGGTACCTCCTGGAGACAGCACACAACTGAGCCCACCATTCCAAGTCCATAAAGCAGGAGAGAGAATTACAGGAGCAGCAGTAAAAGGAGGGCTCAGCAAGCTGCTGTGGGTTTGGGTTGGTGTGGGAGCAGAGCTCACACAGCTGTCCTTGTTCCTCCCCTCGGGCAGGTGTACGTCAGCGAGCCCAGTGCCATGGAGTTCACTCCTTGCCAGGTGGAGGCACACGTGGGGCAGGTGCTGGAGCTGCCCCTGAGGATCAGTGGCCAGACCAGCAGGGAAGGAGCTGAGCTGGTCCCCCTGAGCGACTGCTCACACCTGGAGCTCACCGTGGAGCTGGAGAACCCTGCCGTGTTCAGCCCACTTGAAGGTGCTTTAGCTCCCTCCCTGGTCTGGAAGTTAAACTGGTGACAGTATGACCAAGTCACACCCCTCCCTTAAATCACTGATTCATGGCTCTGTGCATTATCTCCACAGAAGTGCCAGACTTCAGAGGGGAAGGCATCCAAGTAGTTTTATTTTGAGGATATATTTGCTTTTTATGCAGAATGGTTTGGGTTGGAGAGACCTTAAATCCCATCCAGTGCCACCCCTGCCATGGCAGGGACACCTCCCACTGTCCCAGGCTGCTCCAAGCCCTGTCCAGCCTGGCCTGGGACACTGCCAGGGATGCAGGGGCAGCCACAGCTGCTCTGGGCACCTGTGCCAGAGCCCTACCACCCTCCCAGCCAAGAATTCCTTCCCAGTATCCCATCTAAACCTTTCCTCTTTCAGTTTGAAGCCATCTCCACTTATCCTGTCCCTACTTGTAAAAAGTTCTCTCCATCTTTCTGGTAGGCTCCCTTCGAAACAGCCATGTTGAATTTGATAAACATGCCTGGGCATTTCTTTCCAAATAAACTCTTGTATATTTTTAATCTATCTGACAGGAAGACTGAAGCCAACTGCTGGTTTTTGCAGTGGAGTGAGAGTGAAGGCAGAGTTTCAGGGGTACACCAGGCTGGTGGTTGTGTACAGCCACGGGCACGTGCACCTCAGCGCCAGCATCGCCATCGCCGCTTACCTCCCACTGAGGGTGAGTCTGCTCTGCTCCTGGAGCAATCCATCACTGAAACACCTGATGTGACAGGGAGCAGCTTATGTGAGGAATAGGTTTTAAAAACAGAGCTGGGTGGTTTATATTCCACCGCTGGTTGGTTCAGTGAAGAAAATCAGAAGCTGAGTCCAGGGTCAATAGATGGAAATAGACAAGAGGCTGCTTTGGTACCTCACCTGCAGGCTGAACTCTTGAGTATTTGACCATAGCTTTCCCCCAATATGGGCAAAATGTTAGTGCAAATCCTACAAATTTGTGGTTATAATGACGTAATACGATGTTGTGAAGCACAAACTGGAAATGGTTTTTGTGTACTAAATGCCTGGTTAATTGCTGTGGTGCTGAACAGCACAGGCTGTCCCAGGGCTGCACGTCAGTGCAGAGTTCGTTAGAGAAGTTTGAAGTAAAACTTGTGTAGGAGAATAATTACATGCACAGAACTGTTCTGGAGAGAGCACTGTCAAGTGAAAGTACAATTTGACATTACTTCATTTAAAATACTTCTTTAAAAGTGTAGCAGAATACTATCTCTCTGTGCTCAGAAGAATATATTAAGGGTTTCCCTTTTGCTGTAATTCTTCATGAGATGTGATTAGAATGCAGCTAAAACTTTTCTTTGGATCCATGGCTTCCTTTGAATCTAATCCAGCTGGACAGAATCCTTGTGGATTTTGATGCAGCTCTGTTTTGCACTAAGTGTGCTGACAAACCACTTCATGGGAGAAATCACAGCCTTATCCAAGTAACCACTACAGCTGTTCCATTCAGAAAGAAATCTATTTTATGCAGCACAACCAAACTGTGTAAATAGATGATTAATTTTTAATTAATTAATTGATTGATTACAGGCTATCGATCCATCATCTGTCGCTTTAGTGACTTTGGGTTCCTCCAAGGATATGTTGTTTGAAGGGGGACCCAGGCCATGGGTCCAGGAACCTTCCAAGTTCTTCAGGAACGTCGCTGCTGAGGATGCAGAAGGCATTGCCCTGTCTTTACTTGAGCCTCCCACACCTCGAAACAACAATCAGCACTGGGTCAGGGTGCTGTGCAGGAGCCTGGGGGAGCAGGTGAGTGCCAGGAGGGCTGGGTGTGTCCCTCCATCAGGCACTGAGAGCTGGCTCCAGACAGACTGATGGTGCCATATGCCTGTTATGTTAGATGTTTTTAAAATGAGCCAGTAAAGAACTTGGGTAAGTACATTGTTTATGCATTGTGATGCAGGTTTTAGAGTGAGCATTTCACAACATTATGTTAAAAAGCAGTTTATGATGGGTTTATTGCCCTATAAATCCAAGTGGTGGAAGCCTTATGTTGTGGGATGCATTGAACATCCTGATGAGCGCAGGTTCACTTTGCATGGACAGGATCAGAGCAGAAGGTTACTGAGCAGGCTGACTCATGTCTGACCTGCTCCTCTTAACCATGTTACCTTCCAGTGTAATTCTGTTTATTCTAACAAATGGCAGCCACAGGAATTGACTGCTCTGCTCTGTGCAGCCTTGGTGAGCGGGGCCGTGCTCATTCTCCTCCTGGTGTTGTTCTCTCCAACATACAGAAGTGATTCCTTTTGCTTTATTCACTCTCCCCAGCCCATGAAGCTTTTAGCTCCAATATAATATTTTCCTCCTGCAATTCTGCAAGGCCTAAGCATTTTGGTTGGGCTGCCAAGTTCCGCTGATTTCCTCAGTGAACACTTTGCAAAGTGGAGCTATTTCTGTAAGTGCAGATTCAAAAGGAACAGGCCTTGGTGTTGATGTGCAGGTCTGTGCAAGGCTGGCTGTCCCCAGCACATCACACCTGCGTGGCTCTGCCCAGCACCAGTGCAGGAGGGGATGAGGCAGGTGACCAGAGCTGCCTCAGCCTTCTCTGGCTTTATATCCACTTCATTTTGCTGAAGGCTAAAAAAGGAACGTAAAATAAAAGATGAGATGTTTTTAAACACACTGAAGTGACTGTAAATGTTGCCTTTGGGCTGTTCTATTCTCACTCTGCAAGAACACCTGCTGTTTCCTTGTTCAGTTACAAGAGATTTGTTGTTTGAATCAAGTTTGATAGTAATGAACATGAACACCTAGGCAGGGTTCCCAGGAACAGTACTTTCATACTGATAAAGAACTGTTCTTGAAATATTCTTCCCCTTTTTACATCCTCCTGTGTCTTAATAGTGCTATAAATCCCCAAGAATTGTATTTTTGCTTTTCATTCTGATATCACAGTGTAACTGAGACCTGTGGAAATACAGCATGCCTGAACTCAACTCCCTCCTTGTTTGCTGTTTTCAGGTTATCACCTTAACAGTTGGGAACAGCCCTACAGTCACCAACCCTTTCCCAGTGGTGGAGCCTGTTGTGGTGAAGTTTGTCTGTGCTGTCCCTTCCTGGCTGACTTTGATTCCTGTTTATGGCAGCCCTCAGCTTGATCTCTCCTGCCCCTTGCTCCAGCAGAACAAGCAAGTGGTAAGCCTGGGAAGTGACAGGAGGATAAGGTGTTCTTACAGCTGAGAAATCAGTGTTGGGAGCTCCATGTGTGAAATAAAGCATCTGAGCTGCTGCAAGAGGAGCTGTGGCCACACTGGTGCCCTTGGGAGCTCCTGCACAGAGCACGCTTGGGGGGTTCTGCAGTAAATGGACAATGGATACGTGTGGATTGTCAGGCATAAAGAACTTTGTTATTCTTTTTTATTCCTGATGAGTGTTGTCACATGTTGGCTGCTGAGTAAACCACGTTTTGTTGTGTTAATGTTCCCGGGCAAATGTAAAAGTCATCCTCCTTCCCCAAAAATGCAGTTGATGAATCATTTTAAAGAGCTGCTATGTAATAACAAGAGGAGAAGGAGATTTTTGGGTATTATTAGCCACCTCAGAGCTCACCTGCTTTACTGGCTCCATTTTGTGTCAGCCTGCCTTGGTGCACTGCTGTTGCTAATGCACTTCACCAGAACAACACCAGAATTTTGAGCTTTAACAAACAGCAGTTTGTCATGATTTGTTTGAATTCTAAAAGCAGTTTCGTTGAGCTGTGGTTCAATTTTGTTGTTGTTGGTTTGGGTTTGTTTGTTTAAGGTAATTCACTGGCTGAAAAAAACCCAAACCCCTGCTCCACGAAAACCCTTAGAGTTCAGAGATTCACAGAATGCTCTGAGTTGGAAGGGACCCACAAGGATCATGGAGTCCAACTCTAAATGGACTTGAACCCACCTGGTATAACCAGCACCATGCTCTGAGCAGCTGAGAATCTCAGGGCTGTTGGAGCACAGCCTAATGCTGCACTGATGGCTCATTTGAATGAGCGTTCTTTATGTATTGGTGTTCTAACAAAACTCATGGAACTCAGCACACATTTCCTTTAATGATTAAAAAACCTTCCTGTATCTGTTCAGTTCAAAATATTCCTTCTTTTTCAGGTTCCTGTTTCCAATTACCGCAATCCAATCCTGGATTTGGCTGCCTATGACCAGCAAGGCAGGAAATTTGACAATTTCAGCTCTCTCAGTGTTGTGTGGGAATCCACAAATAAAGCCATTGCTCGCATTGAGCCGGAGCTGCCGGTGGAGCTGATGCTGAAGGAAGAGAGGAATGGTCAGAAGAAAATGCATGGTATGAGTGGGTTGAAATGAGCATTTCACTATTTGAAGGTCAGGATTAAATCTGTTTGGTAATGTCTGAGCTTGGTTAAAGAAATTACTGTAATCTGCAGTCATACTTCATCTTAACATCAATGTGTTTTTTAGTGTGGGCTATTAAAGAGAGGAGAAAAAAGGAGCTAAATCCAATGTCTAGAACCTGTCCTGAGAGAGAAAGTTCTTGTCTGATGAGAACAACCCTAGAGGAACTAAGTGTATTTTTCATCTTTGTTGCATTCTAGGCTTGCAGACGGTGGTGGTTGACCGTGAGTTTGGAACTGCTGCCATCTCTGCCACTGCCACAGGATTCCAGCAGCCCCACCTGAAGGCAGCCAGAGCCAAAATCCCGGTACCAGCACTGGGGGGGTTTGCCATTTCTTGTGGTTAGTGCCCAGTGCTTCTGGGATGGATTTATTTCCTTATTTCCTCCACACACAGCACATTACAAATGAGGCAGCTCCGTGGTGGAGTCTGGTTCATCCAGCAGTGATTTCATACTGCTCCATGGCTTTTCCTGCTTCCTGCTGCACTGGGTGCTGCTGTCCATATCAAATTTATTCAAATCCTTGGGAGATTTTTAACCAGCTGGGCAAGGGTATTACAGAGAAGTGTTTGAGTTGGTTTTTTAATAATTTGGTGAATCTCTGCTGCTTGTCCTTCACTAAAGCAGCCATGTGCTTCGTGCAGCTGTCACTGGGGAAAGCAAATGGATTATTGCCCCTGCAAAGCTGGGTGGGAAAGTTCTGCATGAGCAAAGCAAAAGCTGACTGATTCCTCATATGGACCATATGTTAGTCTGGGCTCTGGCTAATGCTCTCTTTTTTTTTCCTGAGAGACTCCTCTATTGTACAATGCCAGCCATAAGCCCAGGCTCTCATTTTACAAGTCATTAGCCACTCCCTGAAATATTTAGATTGTAGATACTCAACTTAGGGAAGGAAAACAGCAAAAGGTAGTGATGATGAACAAAGGGAGCAGGTGTAAACAGATGGCAGTTTTCTGTTTATGTGACTTTTTAAAACTGAATATAAGGGCAGGTTTCAGCCTGTGGAATAACCTGACATGTGCAATAACTGACTTTTTAAATATTCTGCTTCCTAAGTGGAATTTCTGTTTAATCTTGTTAAGCAAGATTTAAGTGGGTTTGGAGTATATGCAGAACCTTGAAAACAGAGTTGAGGCAAAAAGTAAAATACACAGTGGGAGGCTACAGGGTTTAACTCAAAGCAGGTACCAGATGGGCAGCAGTAATGTGAAATACCCTGTGGGCCAGGCTCCTCTCCAGCATAGCCCAGGTGTGGCATCTGCTCAGTAAATTCTTTCAGGTGATCTGTTTTGCCACTTGGCTCTTGACTTTTCAGAAGGTTTCCACTCTTCTCCTGTTGGGAAGTGTGGTGTAGATGCATTTCCCCTGAAGAATTCAACTACAGCTTAGTCAGAATTGCTGCAGAGACACAGTACTTTGCTATGAAGCTACCTCAGATATTTGGTTGTGTTTCTTTTTTTTTCTCTTAAAAATTGAGTTGTAATATGGACATTTGATGTTCTACTTTATTAGACTAATATTCAATGTTCTTTCTTACTTTTAGAAATAGAAAAGTGAATGCTCTAAACTTGCCTTGAATTCAGAGAACACTGGAGTTCTCTTAAGTTCTAGTCTGTATGTTTAAATTTTGGAGGACTGTTGCCAGTTCTGCTGCACTTTGTAGGCTCATGTGTTGTTTTTTTAAAATGAGGTGACTTGGCTGCTTTTTTCAGATACATCAGCAGCCAAAAACACAAACAAAAATCTAGTAGGTGGGATATTAAGATGTCTTGATTGTTGTTCCATGTTTAAGTGGAACACCCTATTGTGTCATTAGGGAAAGATGACATCCTTTCTACATCTAGGAAATAATTCTACTAATGAGGTGAAATGGGTACAGAGTAGTGACTTCCTCTAGAAACCTTTCTCCTTTTCTGAGCTAATGTTGTTATGGGTGAGTGATTAAACCTGCATCTGGTCCAGTGTTCATGTCCTTACATTTAAGGAAGAATTTCTCTTGGTGGCCTGCTAAGAAGAATCATGAGAAGATGAGTTAGAGGTAGAAAATTGTGTGTGTTTGCCTTCTCATTCTGTATGAACCTAGACCATGGCTCAGAGTTAATACCTGATCATTCACTGACCCTGCAGGGCCTTGTGCTCTGGCCTGGCCAGGGGTGCAAGACAGCCCAGCCCTGAGGATGCCCTTCTCTGGATCTTGTGGGCATTTCCTACCCTCAGGCTGTGCTCTGAGCTGTGGTTAGCTGCTTTAAACATCCTCCCTGCACACACTTTGCTCTAACTGCCACCATTGTTCCTTGCAGCACGAAGCTGTGCTCCCAGGGCCTGCCTCCATTGAGCTGATGCTGGTGGAAGATGTCAAAGTGAGCCCCAGTGGGGCCTCCATCTACAACCACCCTGATGTCCAGGTGAGGAGTTACTCTGCTGCTTTCCCACTGCAGGGAGGAAAACATCACACATTACAGAAGATGTGTGAGGAGACAGCTTTACTAGAAAAGTACAGTCTTAATTCTGGATGCTTTTCTGGTTTTGCAGGCAGAACTTCTCATCCAACAAGGTTCTGGATATTTTTTCATTAATACCAGTGTGCCAAATATTGTAAGAGTGACACATGAGGAGACTCAAGGCATTGCTTTGGTGAGTGCAGTCTTTCGTGGTTTTACACCTTTTTGGCAGCCAGGTTATTGTTTTGCAGTACTTCTGAAAGCTTCAAATTCTTCTGTCCTATAGTGCTGTTTCAGGGTATTTTTTAACCACAGTATTTCAGTATTCCTGATTTTGTGCATGAATATCTATTAAAGAGTTTATTCTGATCTCCATATGAATTTTCTAATGCACTTTTCCACCAGAAGATGCCTCTGAAATGCAGGTGTGCTTGACTTCATCAGGCCCAGGGTATGAAATGCATTCTGCAGTAAAACTGTGTTTGCATTTCTGTTTTCATTAGGCAAGAACTGGAAATAAAACAAGTTGTTCTAAAGAGTGGCTTTTATGAATATATAATTTACAGATTTATCTTTTAAGAGGTAATGCTGATAAAGTTGTGAAATAATGATAACTAAGGTGGAAATTAGAATATCAAAAGAATTTGTGAAACATTTTGATTGTCTCTACCTGCTCTAAGTGTGAGGTGGGAATATTTTTTCCAACTAGGCACAGAGGTGAGAAAAAAGTAGAGGAGATGATGAGTTTTTTGTACATAGCACATTGTTCAAACTCTTAATAGTTTTTTAGTCAGGTCTCCCTGATGGGTTTAACTGATGTACACGAGATAAGTTCAGTGCTCTCGTCGGGAATTCAGGAGTGGAGCAGTGACAAGAAGATAGGCTTTGTGAAGTGTAGGAAGAGATTTAACTGCCTGTCAGATTAAAGGAGAGAAAACTCCACTTTTAACATATTTTTTAGAAATGCAACCCCCAAACACACATTTGGCAGGTTTGTTAGCCCTGTGTGCTGTGTTTGGGTTAAATCCCAGTACCAGCCCTGGGTTTTTCCATGGAAGCAGCAGGATGGGCTGGGAAATCAGCAGGCTCTGCCAGGGCAGGCACCAGTGCAGCCAAGTTGACAGAGGATGAGTTGGCAGTAAACTCTTCTGAGAAACTAAATTCAGGTTATCTAGAGCCATGATTTTGAGACTTTTCAGTGGGACTGCTAAGGAGAAATTCTCTCCTCTGGTTTTGGCACAGCAGCTTCTCTGGGCATGGGTGGGTGGTAGCAGGGGAGGAGTGAAGAGTGGTTACCAATATCCTCGGATACTGGGAGCCACTGGACACCTACTGGGAGAGGAGAACAGCAAAGGTGGCTGAGACAGGAGGAGTTTTAAAAGTTGCAGTAGTCCTGCTTGCCCTTTTCCCTGTTTCCTTTCTCTGCTGTGCCAGCCCAGCTCCCTCCCCATGTCACATCCCCTGCCCTGCTGCCCAGCCCTCTCTGGGAACTGCTGCTGTTCTGGAAGCTGCCCTTTATTAAAACTTCACATCCTTTTCTATTTTGAGGCAGAAGCAGGAGTGATGCCCTCAAAGAACAAAATGTCAGCTGTCCCCACTGCTCTGCTGCTGACTCCCGTGGTGCTGCCAGGCAGTGCTGAGAGTTCACTGAGCTCCTTGGCACTGGGGGGCCTGGCCATCTCCCCTTGTTCAGAGTACAGAACAGGACACCCAGCCTCACTGCTGTCCCTGGCCAAGGGCAGGAGAACAGCTGGGATTGTCCTGACCTCAAGGTCAGGGAGTTGCAGCAGAACTGCAGAGCTGATGTGAGCAGAGAGTGGGTGCATGGCCTTGGGAGATGGGTGCTTCGTTCTGAGGGCTTGTGTTTGTGACCAGAGCTCTCTTTCTTCATTGGTTTATTCTCTTTATCCATTAAGAAGTGTAACATTCTCTTTCTTTAAAATTAATGGAATAATAGTTAAAGTATGATAACAGTATTAAAGAAATGCCTGATCTGCCAGTTATCCTCTACCACCAGGTTCTGGCTGCTCAGATGCAAAGCAGTAACAGTAGAGTACAAATCTTGCAGGAAGCAATACCAATGCTTCATAGGCATAATCCTTGTCCTCGATTTTTTTTTTTCTTTATCACTTTGGTTTTCACTCTACTAAGAAAAGTTTTGTTGCTCTAAATGATTGGTGTGTTTCTTCTCCTGATGGCAGGAGAATAACAGGATGCCAGACTGTTCCAGATGAAGAGCTGTTAATTCACTTGGTGCCTGGGGGCTGTTTGCACTAGCTCAGTAGCATGATACTTTTTACATACATTTTACAGCTTGATTTTTATTTTGGTGGAAGAATTCTCTGTGTCTAAGCTTGGAGATTTCTGCTTCTCCCCTGAAAGTGATACAAATTTTATCCTGTGAACAACAGACAAAAGAAGTGTTATAATGCAGTTTTCTTTTGGCATTGCAGGTGCAGCCTCTGCTCCCAGGATCAGTGACTGTAATGATTCATGACCTGTGTCTGGCTTTCCCTGCCCCAGCTGAAGCTGAAATTCATGTCTCTGATATCCAGGAGCTGTATGTGCGAGTTGTTGACAAGGTCAGTGCCTTGGAAGCAGCTCTAGGAGCTGATCCAGCCTGCCCTGCCTCCCTGTGCTGGTCCTGAGCAGGGATCAGGCATGGACAAGATGCTACAACAGAGGAACAACTACAGCCTCTCTGTGTCTCTGTTTCTCCCTCCCAAATTTATCTCTTTAGGTTATAAGTGTCTCAGAGTATCAGGTATCTGTTCATATTCTGTGTGGCAGCAATCTCAATTTGTGCATTTTACACAGCAGTGTTAATCCATAATTTATATGGACATGTTCATTTACATTTCCTCCTATTTAAAGTGCATGTGAGCAATTCTTTTAGGAATAGGTTTTGCCCCAAGGTCATTTTCCATATGTCAGGTTTTAAAACTGAACAGAAAAAAGTCCAGCTCATTCCTCTTGCCAACTTGGGTGCGCCTTAAACAAAAGAAGCGTTGATATTTCTGGATGTTTTAATTATGCCCTTGCCAGCTGAAGGACCTGGATTCATTCATTTCATCTGACACTAACTCTAGCTGGCAGGGATTAGTCTTTAAAACCAGTGCTAGTCTAACCTTGGGGCTCTATCTCCACTACCCTACTACAAGTGTAATACAAAATAAAATGAAAATGTTTATGCTAATAAATGAGAGTGCTTTGAATGCAAAACAAACTTGGATGTGTCCGTTTCAGGTGGAGATTGGAAAAACAGTTAAGGCTTATGTCAGAGTTCTGGATGACTCAAAGAAACCTTTTCTGGCAAAATACTTCCTTGTCATGGATCTCAGTCTCAGAGCAGCATCTCAGCTCGTCTCACTTGTGTAAGTTAATGGATTTTGGAAATTAATCTGCAAATAAGAATTAGCAAGAAATGAATAAAGGTATTAGGTTGGAGGCAGGATAATATACAATGGCTGAGATTTTATTTATTTTATTTTTGTGAAGTCTAATTACCTGTTAAAAGGTAAAAAACATACTATTTGTGAGGGAAACTGCCTGAACTAACAGCTTGAGTGTTGCTGGCTGATGAATGAGACTGCATTCCTCCAGTGTGATGTCTGGTGAAGCTTTGTGCATCTTGGAAGCAGTGACTTGGCAAACAGTGTCAGGTGAAGGCACATTTGATGTTATCAAACTCACTGTGTCTGTCACTTGTTTCATTTCCATTTCAGGTGTTTAATGTTACAATGAAGCACAAGTTGCAAAGAGCCATCGTGTAAAAATGTGATAATTCCCTTAACTTTGCTTCAGCCATGGTCACAGCCCTGTGGTAAAACTGCTGGGCACTAAATGAGTCCTTTGCTTTGTTGTTTGTGATTTTCTCAGATGTCTCTAATGGGTTTCTTTGCAGCCCCCTGAGGGAGGCTCTGGATGACCACACTGCTGCTTTCCTGGTGCGTGGGGTGACCGTTGGGCAGACGAGTCTGACAGCAACTGTGGCTGACAGAAGAGGACAGAGAATCAACTCTGCTCCACAGCAGATTGAAGTAAATCATTTCAGATCAGATCTATGCATAAATAAAGTCTGTGCTACAATGGAACAGGAATATATAAATTATGGTTACAGTATAGTAATCAGTTTGCCAGGAAATTCCTTCTGTCTGCAAGCTGACCTAATGCCAGTCAGATTTCACTGTTGTTGAACTGCAGATGATGAGTTAAATTTTTGCATGCTCAATTTACTGTGATTAACCAACTAAAGACTCAGTTTTACATTTGTACTGTTTTGTGGCATAATTCATCTGATTGAAGGATCCTGAACATAGGTATTCATATTTCTGTTTTTAGGTCTTTCCCCCATTTAGACTACTGCCAAGGAAAGTGACCCTAATTATTGGGGCCATGATTCAGGTGATGCATCTTCTTGTATTTTCTTTATTTTGTAATTTCTACTGTAAAGTGAATATTCATAACTGGATTTTCAGCAGTATATCTTCAACTTAACATTTATCTGCATTCACACTGAAAGGACTGATAGGATTTTTGGGGAAGGGCTTTGGGCAAGGGCCTGGAGTGACAGGACACAGGGAGTGGCTTCAAACCCAGCACAGGGCAGGGTCAGATGGGATTTTGGGCAGGAATTGTTCCCTGGGAGGGTGGGCAGCCCTGGCACAGGTGCCCAGAGCAGCTGTGGCTGCCCCTGCATCCCTGGAATGTCCAAAGCCAGGCTGGACATTGGGGCTTGGAACAGCCTGGGACAGTGGGAGGTGTCCCTGCCCAAGATGAGCTTTGAGGTCCCTTCTGACCCATTATGTGTTTCTGTGATGAATACTCCTCTGAACAAGGAAAGTGTCATTCCTGAGCCAGCTTCCTTTTTGCTCTATTGCTGGGTGAAAGGATTTGGATTTGCTTTTGTCCATGGAGTGTCAGCTTTTCTGGTGTTAAATACCAGCACAGCGTGAGTAAATCTGTCAGCTTCATGAAATTAGGCATGGTGGGCTTGTTGTACAAACTGAAACACAGAGCAGAGCTCTACACCAGGGTGCTGAGGGGAAAGGGAGGTAAGGATTTCTGAAATTTTCTGGAGTGGAGGTAGCATCAGCCTGTGACACTCTGTGAGGCACAGGGCCCATTCTGTGCTCAGCTCCTGCATTTCCCAGGCTGACATCCTGCAAGGACCAGTGCAGGGGGAATAATCCTTGAGCTGCCCTGGGCAGGTGCTGAGCAGGGAGGGTGTGCCCTGTAGTGGTGACCACAGGAACCATCTGAAGGGTTCATGAAGTGTTCTGTGTGCTGTTCTGACAGATCACTGCTGAAGGAGGCCCCCAGCCTCTCTCCAACATCATTTTCTCCATCGACAACAAGCACATTGCATCAGTGAACAGCTCTGGGCTGCTCAGAGGAGTGGCCACTGGCAGTGGGGTGGTGACAGGAGTGCTGCAGGCTGTTGATGCAGAGACAGAGAAGCTTGTGGCAGTGTCCCAGGTAATCTTTGGTGCTGTTGAGGGCTGGCAGGGAGGGGCTCTCTGACTCGTGGCTTTGGTTCTGAAAGGGGGCACAGAGTCTTTCTGCATGAGTAGTGTTACCTCGTGCACTTCTCTGGTTTCCTGAAGATGAAAACAGAGCTCCTCACTCCCTGGCCTGTGAACTTACACAGGTATTGGCCCAGGTGGTACTTTGAACAGGTAAATCTTGCTGTGCCTTAAATCAGCCTCACAGATAACCAGTTGTCATAACAGATAACTGCCTTATGAGCAGTCTGGTATTTTCAGGATTGCTCAGTGCAGAACAGCCCATGTGAAGAAGCCTTTCCAGCACAGCAGAAGGCTCTCCTTGTCTGCATTCCCCCTTAGCTCAGGAGGATCCAGAAGGCAGCTGTTAGTCAATAACCCCACATTGTCTCCTGGGCTGCAGCAGTGTGTATAGAGCACTGTCACCCCTTGCTGTGGTCTGAGCCCATTTCTGAGGTGCAGGCAGTGAATCCCCGATATTCCATCAGAATCCCTGTCCTTAGATTTTCCTGCAGCTGAGTGGGAGGGAGCTGAGCAGGCCTACAAGGGAGCACAAGTCCCTGGGACTTGCATGAGACTCAGAGTAACAGAACTTGGGCCAGATCTTATGACTTCTCCTTTTGAGCTCAGGGCAGCACAGCTGCTGGGAACCACAAAGCTCTGCTGCTTGAAAGGTGTCAGCACAGTCCAAGAGGGCACAAAGTCATTTAAAAAAAAATATCAAGAAATCTCTGCCTTTTTAATGCATGGGCAGCAGTCTGCCCTAATGGTGTGCCAGGAGGCAAAGTGAACTTGAAAGGTGAGGTCCAGGTCTGACCTTTCCTCCCCAGTATACAGCAGGAATAAAATCTGTCAGGAATGTCTGGATATATGAAGAGGAGACATCAGAGTCACACATCATCCTTTTATTCTCAGTTGTCGCATTTGGTGCTCTACAATCATTTCATTCCAACTCCTCTCCATGTGTTCCTTTACCTCCTGGGTTTCTTCATCCCTCTTCTGCTGGGGCCCCTGTGATCTTGTCCTCTGCTGTCTCTCACCTCTCAGCTCCATCATTTATGTCATCAGTAATTTGGAGCAGATTTGTTTTTTCAATTTAGGGGGCATTTTTAAATGCCTATCAATCAAACGTTAATCCTTTCTAGTTTTTTACAGTCCTACTGAATTTGTCCATCTGTATTTTCTCTGACAAGCCACACAAATCATGTGGCAACAGTGATTAGATAATGGCAGAAGAGTGGGTTTAGAGCCTGAAAGTGATTTCAGGCTTTCTAGAAGCAGAGCAGTGGTTTCTGTTTGCCAAGTGCTTACAGTGTCTTCTCTTCCTCCTTGCCAGGACAAGGTGGAAGTTGAGGTGGTACAGCTGACAGCTGTGAGGATTCGGGCACCCATTACACGAATGAAAGCTGGTACTCAGGTGAGATCTTTAGGATGGGCTTCTGTCAGTCACCCTCACGTGTTGGAACTGTGCCCATCCCTGTCACATCATCTGGTGACAGCTCTGCAGCTCTGGGAGGAACCATTTTCTTCCTAAGAGACCCCATCTCTTGATCAGTGAATTTTAAGTTTCATTCTCTGCTGTGGGCAGGTGTTTGGTTTGCATGCTGGCATTACCCAAGCTGGCTGGTTTCTCTCTTTGCAGATGCCAGTTTATGTCATGGGCATCACCAGCACCCAGACTCCTTTCTCCTTTGGCAGTGCTGTGCCAGGGTTAACGTTCCACTGGTCTGTCACCAAGAGGGACACTCTGGATGTCAGGACAAGGCACAGTGAGGTAAAATGTGTGTGTGTAGTGCATGAGTGTGCAGCTGGGAAAAGGAAACAGCCACATCAGGGAGTGCAGGGAATATTACTGCCTCAAAATCCAGGATCAGCTGTCAGCACCAGCTGTGGTATTGCCTCTGTGCCGATGTCTGGGCTTTCCAAGAGTCAAACTTTAATCCCTTTTTCCTGTTCAAGGCGGCTTTTCAGCTTCCTGCAAACTACAACTTTGCAGTGGATGTTTATGGCAGAGTGAAGGGAAGGACAGGCCTGAAAGTTGTGGTGAAGGTCCTTGATGCTGCAGCCAACCAGTTCTACAACATGGCAAGCGAACTGTCCGATGAAATCCAGATTCAGGTAGGATGATTTTCTTCACATGTTTAAATAGCTATTTCAGAGCTGGACTGAAGTCTGTATTTGAAGTCAGGAATTTGAAGTGCAGGAGTAGCTCCAGCTTTGGTTTATCTTTGAGCCCTTGCTCTTGTTTGTATCATATTCCTTATTTGGGCTCATTCAGTTCATGGGCTCATGGGGCCAGGGTCTAAAGTAATTCTGGTGAATGGGGTTCCCAACACCTTTTCCCTTGAGAAATATTCTGTTTTCATGCTGCTTCCTACTTTAGCCATAGCCCTGGAAATAAATGCTCTTTAAAATAACTTGTAGCAGATACAAGTGAGAGATGGCTCTCCCATTCTCAAATATTCATGTTCAGTTGTCTTATTTTACCATATATATTACACAAGAGAAGAAAGAAAGTTGCAGTTCTGTTTGGTTTTGTTGGCTTGTTTTGAAGATTAAATAAATAAACTAAATTACTGTCTGCACACAACAGTAGGCCAAAATTGCTCTTACTTTCCAGGTGTTTGAAAAACTTCATCTAGTCTCTCCGGAGGCAGAAGCAGAGCAGATCTTAATGTCACCCAATTCCTTCATTAAACTTCGGACCAATAGGTCAGTCCTCAGTTTCCATTCTGTGGTTTGTGCCACCCCTCTATTCAAACTGTAGGGCAGTTGTGTTTAAGGGAGGTGTTTCAGTCCCTCAGGATCACTGTACATCCATTTAATACACAACTTATCTGCAGGTTCGTGGTATCTTACCTGTTCCCCAGGGCTTTGTCAAATCTTGTATTAGATTGTAGCTGGAAAATTCATTCAATGCTGGGAACTTTCAGATCCTTTCTTTAAAAGCCGCTGAGCCAGTTAAAGCAGTATCCTGCTGCCTGCTTCCTGTAGAGGTTTTGATGGGTGATTGAGGCTTTGTGGAATTTAATTCTGTGTATTTCTCACACAGAGGTTATGGCTGGATTTTCAGATTAAAATGTCATTTCCAAACGAGAAATTCTTTTTACGTAATCTGTTTTCAAAGACTGACATTTTAGACTCCTATCAGGCTTGAAATGTAGTTTTCCCAGCATAATAATGGCAGATAGAGACAGTAGGACACACACTGAGGGCAAAGCTTGAGAGGCATTTACATTTTAGGGGGAGGGAACCCTGAGTTTCATAGAATCACAGAATGCTTTGTGCTGGAAGAGACCCTAAATACAATTTTACACATTTAAGGGGTTCTCTCCTTCTTGTTTTTCTTCAGGGACCGAGTGGCCTCCCTGAGCTACCGTGTCCTGGATGGACCAGACAAAGTCCCTGTTGTGAAAATCGATGAGAGAGGATTCCTTGTCTCTGGGTCTGTGATTGGATCATCAACCATTGAGGTGGTTTCCCAGGAGCTGTTTGGCATCAACCAGACCATCATAGCTGCTGTTAAGGTACTGTCAGCTCTCTTCCTTTCCTCAGGTACATCTTTGCTACTGCAACAGGGATTGTCAGCTGTGCTTCCTGAAAAATGAGCAGGGTAGGAATTCACAGTTCTGAGCTTTGAACCTTGGGATACCAAGGAATGGATGCCCATCATCCCTGTTCAAAAAATCCTTGAGCCAAGGACTTCTGCATCTGGCAGCATCAGCCTTGAGATCCCCACTGCTCCCCTTCCTCCTCTCCCTTTTTACTGTCAGCATCTTCCCTCTGTCCCACCAAAGGAGAAAGATGTACAACTGAGTGCTTGAAGTTATTTCTAAGTTGTGAATTGGCTTGGTGGATTTTTTAATTTGAACTGTGGTATTTCCCATGATGTTCAGCTTTGCCTGTGGGACAGGGTGTGGATCTGTCCTGGGTGGAGAATGAAACAAGAAATGGGGTCCCAGTGTCACTAAAGCTGCCCCTGCTGCGAGGTGGTGGCAGTGAATTCTGCAGCTCTGTTACCTGTGGCCTTCCCTTTGTTACTTGTGTTTCTTCCCTTTGGCAAAGGACAGACATCTGCTGACTTTGGGGGTGGCTCAGGTGCCATTTAGTCAGCACCCAGGGGGACTGAAGTCAGATCCCCTGTGAGAGCTTGTCCTGTACTCAGGATATGGCAGGATAGTGATAGGAAGCTCTCTGTGGTAGGACCCATCTCAGTTCAGCACCTTGTACAGCTCATTTATTTCCCTGTCCTTATTACAACTGTAGTGCCTTGATGGAAATTATCTTTTTAACCCCATGAGGTAACACAGTTCATTTCATGGCTGAAGAGCTGAGACAGCTTGAGAGGTTTTGCCAAAGGTCACGTCAGAAGATTTGTGCCAGAGCTGGAGATGAGCTGGAATCTATGGTGTCACTCTCAGGCAAAGCTCTCTCCTTCACTCTGTCCTTCCTCCATAAGGTCTTGTGTTGTCTGTTTATGAGTGCACACAATTAAGAACCAAACTGCTGCAGCAGCATCACTTAACACTTAGACCTTGAACTTGGCTCCAAGAAGGGATCTTACATAAGCCAGGAAGGGTGGGGGAAGGAGGAGTGACACTGAGCTTAGCCTGGGACCAAGCTCAGCTCTTGCCTGGGCCTGCTGCACTCAGTATTTTATTTTTTCTTGAATTAAAAAAAATTACTTCAAAACCTGAGATGCTTTAACAGTAAAAGGCTGTTTTCATCAATATTAAATTTAGCAGCTGTCCCTTGTGGGACAGTTGCTGAGATTTTAAAGTAAAGCAAGCTTGATAATCTGTCAGGGAAATGGGGTTTTTGTTGGCTTGTAACCACAGCTTGTTGGGCAGAGATCTGTGTGCATGGAGATTTTAACTGATGAAACCAGCCTGTGGAGCAGGCATTGGGATAGACTGACACTACAGCCACTTTTTATTTTTTTTTCCCTTTTTGGATTCACCAAAGATGTATTTTGCTTGAGGCCAAATTTGTCCTTTCCTTTTTAAGTTCTGACATGTACATTTTCAGTTTGCAGAGTTCTGCGTTTTAGCTGAGCCTCTTAGGTCAGGAAAATAAAGGGATTTTTCTACCAGATAAGCTTGAGGCCTTCTTTTAAAATAGTTTTCTCATTATATTAAAGGGCTTTTTCTTCCTCTGTCCATCCATTATTTATTTTCCAACAGCAGCAACAATAAGAGCAGGTATAGTTATTTCTGTTGGGTAATTTTGCTCGTTAACCTAGGTAAGTTGATCAAGAATAGTGATATGCTATTTAAAAGCCAGAAGAATAGGTTGGCAAGTTTTGTCTTCAGAAAACCTTTCTTCACTGGAGTGTTGCTGCAGAAATGTGGGGGTGTGCACATATGGTTAATATAGAGGAGCAGACTCTCCCGAGGAGTTTGGAGCAGTTCCCAACTCCTGTCTTGGCTGAGGAGAGGTACTGAGGGAGCACAGCTCAGCCTGCTGACCCCTCAGGATTTGTCAGCTGCCAGCTCTGCCTGGAACAGCTTGGCTTTGGCACCTGCTGCAGGGGAGCTGGGCAGCAGTGACCATTCCATCCCCTTACTCACATCCATTGTGAATTACTCTGATCTTACCTGGGCAATGAATTGCACCTTTTATTTCAGGAATTATTAGGAGAGAGGTCTAAGGGCCACTTGTTCTCTTGCATAACCAGGGAATTTAACAGTTTGAACTGATAGTAATGTGTTTTCTGAAGTCTGTGATCTATGTTTCTACACGAGTATTGCTTGTTTCAGCTCCCAGTGGTACTGGAAAAAAAAAAAGGGCTAAGAAATATCAGCTGGGAGGGTTCAAAGCAGACAGAGCCAGGCTTTTCTCAGCCATGACAGGGCAAGGGGAGCACACAGGAAACACTGAACCCAGGACAGCACTTTTTCCTGGGGTGGCTGTTGAACAGCTTGCAGGAGGCTGTGGAGTCTCCATCCAGGGAGATGCCCAAGAGCTGCACATGGTCCTGGCCAGCTGGCCCTGGGTAACCCAGCTTGAGTGGGGGCTGGACTAGGCAGTGTCAGAGACCCCTTTCAACCTGGGAAATGGAGGTACTGATAATAACAGCTTCAGGTGTTAGTCCTGGCATAGGGCTAAATCAAATGGCTCATAAAGGCAGCTCTGCATATTTATGTAGTAAGAGCTCTTTTAGATTATTTTTACAGGGACATTGTAAAAAGCAATTTAACTTTCCTTCTCACTGCTGATGTTTTTCCAGGTCTGCCCCATCTCCTACCTCAGGATCTCCATGAGGCCCGTTCTGCTCACCCAGAACAAGGAGGCCCTGCTGGCCCTGCCCCTGGGTGTGACACTGACATTTACAGTCCATTTCCACGATAACTCTGGGGATACTTTCCATTCACACAATGCTGTGCTCAACTTTGCCACCAACAGGTGAGTGTCTGTCACGGGTGGCAATTACAAAGAGCAAAAAAAGGCCAGACACACACAGAACAAAGATTGTTCCAAAGATACCAAGTGAAGATCCAGCTTGGGCTGGGATTAGCAAGGCTTTGGTTTTGTCTCAGAGGCAGTGGCAGGAAGAAGAATTTCAGTTAGCAATCGATATTCCCTAGCCATAGAAAGCTGCCCAGAGAAGCCTGATCCCAGTGGGGCCTGCAGGAGCTGTGCTCTGCTCTCAGTGACTCTGAATCATCCCCCTGCACGCAGCAGTGGCCCAGAGAAACATCTGATCCATCAGCATCTGCCTCTCCAGTGCTGTGCTCCACTGACTCACGGAGGGCTTATGTAAGGTGGGGAATGTTCTGGATCAGGGGCTGTCTCCTCAGATAGGTTTGTACAACCTTCCCACAGCAGGGACAAGCCTCAAAAGGCCTTTTGATCTCTGCCTCACAGAATAAATGTTGTGAAGCAGCCTCCTGTGGTCTTCAGTAAAATACCACTAATGCTGTTAGTGAAACATGGCTTGTTTCCTGCAGAGCACCTTGCTGAATTTGGGTAAATATCAGAGCTGGCAATCCAATGGCATCATTATGTCAGGGAAGTTGCACATTGGTGTTCAAATTTCTTGGCTTCCTGACTCCTTTGAGAGAAGGGAAAAGAGGCAGATGATGTCATTCTAAAGCTCTACAAGTCTCACAATTAAGAAGTAGTTTTCATTCATAATTACCATCTTGGTATTTCCTCAGCACACTGGTGAACCGAGAACTGCAATTTGCCTCAGTGCAGCCTAAAATTTTTTTATAATTTCATTACTTTGCTCGACTTCATCAGATAGCTGTTGCTGCAAACAAGCAGTGAGGCATCTGAAGAGTTGGATACCTCCCCTCGTTTAGATAATGACATTACCAAGCCTGCCTTCATGCCAAGCCCTTGTGTTTGTGTGCAGAGACGACTTCGTGCAGATTGCCAAGGGAGCCTCCAACAACACTTTTGTGGTCAGGACTGTGAACGTGGGGCTGACCCTGCTCAGGGTGTGGGATGCAGAGCACAGGGGCACTGCAGACTACATCCCACTGCCTGTCCAGCATGCCATCTTCCCCGAGCTCCCAGACGTGGTGGTGGGGGATGTCCTGTGCCTGAGGACCTCGCTGACAGCCCAGGAAGGTGAGTGGGTTGGCAGCCATTCCATGGGACACCAGCATGGCTCTGGCTCATTCTCAGCAAAACTAAATGCATCATTTATCATGTTTGTTCAGAATCAAATGCCACTCTTCTTGTTAATGATAAAAACAGGTGTTAATAATAATTTTAATTGCAGTATGTCTCTTGTATTGAATTGCTGAGTGTCACACTTCAGACATTTCTATTCCATCAGCTGGAAAGGTTTGTTTGCTCCTGCAGATCAGGACTGCCTTCACTCACTGTGTTTGATTGTTGGTATTAATGGGTTTGTGTCAGAATAACTGCTGGGCAGTGCCACTGACAGACACCAGAGTGCCCAGGAAATGCTGCAGGTGGCAGCAGGGTGTTGAGCAGTGCCCCTGTGATGTTTTCCAGGCCTGCCAGGCGTGTGGAGCTCCTCCTCAAGTGCTCTTCTTCTCGTGGACTCCAAGACTGGCGTGGCCCTGGCAAGGGACTCTGGGTTGGTCACTGTCTACTATGAGATCCCTGGGTTGCTGAAAACCTACAGAGAGGTGAGGCACTGTTCCCTTCCTGCTCAGGTTCATTTGTTTGGTTGGACCCTCACCAGTTTGTATTCTATGGGATTGTTTTGTTTTGTTATAAATATTAAGAAACGTTCTTTCAGAAATGCAGATGGTTGGGAAGTATTTGGTATGTGTCCAAAACCATCATGTTTTTTTAAAACATCTGCGCGAAGGAGGAAAATGTGGCACAACAATTTAGATTTTTCACCTCTACTGTTCTTACAGTGTACATTTTGATTCCTTTGTTGGCTAAGTGGTTTCCAGCTGCTAACCACCTAATTTTTGAGTATGGCTGCTGTTAGGAATGAAGCCTCACTGCAGGATGAGATGGCAGCAAGAGCTTGCTCAAGTGTTGTGCCATGCATCACTGATCAGAAGTACTCCATTAAATTATTTTGTTATCTGCAGTGTAATCGTACTGTTGACACAATTCACTGCATCAGCCAGCATAAGCACTAGACATTCTTTTTAAATTAAATTTTGACTTAGAGCTTTATGCATATTAACTTCTGGGGGTTGGGTAGGAAGACAAAATGTTTTTGCTAGCTTAAATTGCTTGGAAAGGCAGTTTCTAATATTAGAGAAATGTGGGATTTCAAAGAAAAACATGAACTCCTGGGGTCTTTCACAACCAATCCAGTCTGGTTTTGCCTTAATTTTTATTTGTTGAAACAGTTCTTGGTAACAATGTGCTTCATCCTCTTTTCAGATCTTGGTTAATGCACCTCAGAGGACCACAGCAATGCATGTCAGTGGCATGCAGACAAGCTTGCAGGGAGTGGCAGCCTCCAAAGTCATAGTTTCAATCGGGGAAACAAACAAAAATTTGAAAGGTACGATGAACAAATATTTATGCCGATGCTTTATTGTGTGTTTATGGATTCATGATGCTTTGGTTTGTGTTATGTTTTTGTTTGTTGTTTAAGGGTTTTTGTTTGTTGTTTAAGGGTAGCAAAATCCCCAGGAACTCCTTTCTAGAGTCCCAGGAGCTCTAGGAGCCATGGGACAAAATTTGGAAGGTGTTCTGGGGCACTATTAATATTTCACAACTAATTAAACTATTAGATTTCAATAGAAGTACCATTTTTGATCATATGAACAACAGTTAATGGGCAATCAGCTAATTGCTTCTATGTTTAATTGCAGTTGCCTTCTTGGAGTTGTTACGTTTTCTTACTTAGTTACCATCCTTAAATCTTCTACAGAGCTTATCACCAGTTAGAATACAAAGATTAAGCAACATTGTGTTCTCTATTTAATAAGCTGTATTTTGTGTGATTGTAGATCCTTTTAGCTTCTATCTTAACAATTAGCACTTCTTCCAATAGTATTTTATTTTGCCATATGTAAATTATTAGCCTACCAAAAATCATCTTGCCAGATACTAAAATCTAACTACAGGCTCTCAGGATTGTATAAGTTATTCAACAGACATCTGAGCAGAAAATTCTCTCCAGCTTATTCTTTCCTGTAAATAAATTATTCTTGTCAAGAAAAACCCACAACATATGAAATTGTCATTGCTGTCTCTCTGGGATTAGACCTGAGCAAGGACAGCTGTCTGTGATTTCCAACTGTTTTAAGATCTTCATAACCTTGTAAAACTATTTCAGAAAAACCCAATACTGCAAGCCACGATCTTGCTTTTAATGAATTCAAATTCATTAGTTACAATTTTATTTTGTAATTAATTAGAGCTATTTTTTTTTCTTCCCCCTAGGGGAGTGTTCACCTGCCCAGACTGAAGCCATTGCTGAGTTACAACCCCAGTCCATTATCAGCTGCCATCTCGATTTCAGCAGTGATGCCTTTGACTTCCCAGCACAGGATATTTTTGTGGCAGAACCTGGGTTTGATGCAGTTTCAGGTAAGATGTGAAAGATGCCAGCTGCAGACAAGCACAAGCTCTTTGGTCCAACAGATTCCACAGAATCCCAGCATCATGGGTTGGGTTGGAGGGACCTTAAATCCCATCCAGTGCCACCCCTGCCATGGCAGGGACACCTCCCACTGTGCCAGGCTGCTCCAAGCCCTGTCCAGCCTGGCCTGGGACATTCCAAGGATCATGGGGCAGCCCCAGCTGCTCTGGGCACCTGTGCCAGGGCCTGCCCACCCTTACAAGGAATTATTTCTTCTTAACATCCAATATAAACCTCCTCTCTTTCCTTCTGAAGCCTCTGGTGGGCTTTGCTGTGTAGGACCTCAGGCCTCAGGGAGTTGTTCACATGGACACTTCTTGTTTCAGCGGGTTTTCTGCCTGTGACAAAATCTTGTGTTGCCAGGAATCAGTGGCAGCCCACTTCATGTTTTCCAGTTTTTGTAGTAAGTCAAAGAAGCAGAGGAGCACTCAGGTGACAAGTATTCCAAAAGTGGAATGTACCCCCAAAAAATCATGAACTGGGTTTTAAAAGGAGAAAATTGCCAGACACTATGGAGGTTGAATTAAAATTGTACAAGTCTACAAAATATGTTAATGCTTTGGAAGTATAAAGTGATTTAGAACAGAACCAAACCACCATGGACTGTATGTAAAGAACATTAATTATCTGTTGGATTCATCCCTGCATCCATGGTGTAACCCCTACTCTACCCTGCATTCTACCCTGTTACTTAGCTAGGAGAAGAAAATAAGGGTAAAACATGCACCTGGCAAGTTCTCCTTGTTACTGATGCTTTTTATCTTCCATTTTCTGGGAAGTTTTTACTGCCTTTGCTGCTCATAACAGATTAATTGGTCCCATATGAGACTAGAAACACGATGAGTATATAACTTTTAAAGGAGCTTTTATAAATAAACTACATCTTCACAGACTTGATGGTGGTGATGGTAGCTGGCTAAAATTTTAACACTAGTTGAAAAGAATATGAAATAGAATGTTCAATCTTGTTTTCAGTAAAGCCTTTCAGTATTAGCATAAATGTTATGCTCAAAGTGGAACTGAGCCTCAGTGCATATTAAAATAAAATGTGACTGGAAGTTACCAGTTTGGGATGTTCAGTTTGGGACAAGGAATAACTCTGTAGTTGCAGTGCTGGGATTGTGATGTTTGACTGTCCCAATCCATCTGTGCTCAATGCTGCTGGTTGAGCTTTACCACCTTTTTTAGCTTTTTTCTGAAGACATCCCAGCAATCTCGCTGTGTGCTTGGAGAAAAACCCTTCAAGTCCAGCAGTTACCAGCCCAGGCTGTTGTTGTTCCTGCAGGACACTACACGTGCTCCATCAGGATGCACAGCCTCACTGACAAGCAGCTGAAGCAGCTGAGCAGGAGCAAGGCCATGCTGCGGGTGACGGCGGCGGTGCGGGGCGGCGCCGTGCCCAGGGAGCAGCTGGGCGCTGAGGTGCCCTTCAACCGCTGGTTCTACGCTGACCAGGCTGAGATGCTGCTCAGCAACCAGGATGGGAGCTCTGTCCTGAAAATCTTTGGTGCCAGTGAAATCCTGGATAGCCTGGAGGTGAGTGTGTTCCCAGAGGTAGCTCAAAGCAGCTGAAAGCATTTTGAGCTGTCACAAACTCCCTGCCATCTTTACCCTGACAAGGTTTGTTCCTGAGGTGATTTGCTCATTTTGGAATGTGTTTTTCCTCAGTTTTTACTTTTCCCAGAATGGTTTGGGTTGGCAGGGAGCCTAAAGCTCATCCTGTTCCAGTGCATTGCCGTGGGATGCCACTCACTCACTGGGTTGCTCAGGGCCCCATCCAGCCTGGCCTGGGGTTCTGGGGTAGTGCAGGAGTGTCAGGCTCACCTGGGCCTGCAGCCTGGCATGTGTGAGCCAGCTGGTGGGTGAGAAAACAGAAACCTGCCTGAGCCCTGTGGCAGGGGAGCCTTGCCCAAATGTGTGTGACTGACTGCCCAGAGGTCACACAGCCACGTGTGGATTTTGGCTGTGTGGGGTTAGCCCAGAGCTGTGGAAAGGGCAGGAGAGGGGGGCACCCTTGGGCAGTAGGCAGGGGGAGATGCTGCAGGTGTCACTGTGAAGGCACACCTGACTCCTCTGGAGGGGTGAATGGCTCTGTGTTTCTGTGGAATCACCCACTCCTGAAGATGGAGCTGTGCTGTCCCAAGCAGTCTGTTTCAGGTTGGATGTTCCCTGTGCAGGTGAAATGTGAGTCCCCAGCTGTGAAGGTGCTGGAGAAGGAGAAGTCCTATGGGCTGCCCAGCTATGTGGTGTACACTGTGGGCCTGGCTGATCCCAGAGTTCCCAGCCAGGGCTCCCTTTCCACCACTCTGACTGTCTCCAGTCCCATGACAGACCAGTCCCTCACCATCCCAGTGACAGTGATCTACCTGACTGACAGAACCACTGCACCCATGAGATGTAAGTCTAGCCCTCTGTATGCCAGAAGAAACCTTCAGCTTCTCTGATGTTTATGATGTTAACTCTTACAGCAGGTTGGAGAAAATGCTCTTTTTAACTCAGTGTTGCCTCCTCTTACTCAATTCTGCAGATGAAGCCAGTCTCTTCCAGCAGTTTGTTGAGTCTTACCAGGTGATGATCTTCACGCTTTTTGCACTCTTAGCAGGGACAGCTGTTATGATCATAGGTAAGAGAAGGAAAGATTGCACAAGTATTTTTTTCCATAGCTTCTGCAATGTGTTAGCTGTAAGATGAAAAGGAATGATTGCCATCTGAAATGATTTTGGTTTGTTTTTCACCTGTCTTGCAGCCTACCACGCATTTTTCTCACCAAATGGACACCACAATCAGCCAGTGTTCCACCCAAGGACAAGTCTTCAGCACACCCCTAACAGTAAGCACCTGTCACCCAGTTAGGAGTGAATTAATTGATTAGCCTGGCTGTTACACTGGAATTGAATGTAGGAAGGTCTGTAACCAAGAGTGGCAATGAAAAATAATTCACATTCTTACAGGTGGATTAAGGTTTCAGTGAGCTGCTTGTAAACACAAGTGCCTGATGCTTCAGATAAAATAAGGCAAATTCAAGTGAACATCACTTGCTGAGGGAAAATGTATTGTGCTCCCCTCTGCCTTAAAAAGTCCTGAACAGGAGGGCCCACAAAGGTTTGATGATTGCAGGATACCTTTGCAAGAGGCACTAAGCTGAAGGGATGATCTCACTTGGAATGGATCATCAGATTCACTGCCAGTGCCCAGGAGATGATCAAGAGCAGTTACTTGTTCCTTCCTTCTCCCACTGCTCCTGAGCCTGCTGTCTTCTCCTTGGCATATTTCATGTTCCATGAGCCTGACTGTTGTCTTCTCCTTGCCATATTTCATGTTCCCTGAGCCTGACTGTTGCCTCCTTGCCACATTTCATGTTCCATGAGCCTGATTGTTGTCTCCTTGCCATGTTTCAGGTTCCATGAGCCTGACTGCTGTCTCCTTGCCATGTTTCAGGTTCCATGAGCCTGACTGCTGTCTCCTTGCTGTGTTTCATGTTCCATGAGCCTGACTGTTGTCTCCTTGCCACATTTCATGTTCCATGAGCCTGACTGCTGTCTCCTTGCCACATTTCAGGTTCCATGAGCCTGACTGTTGTCTCCTTGCCATGTTTCATGTTCCATGAGCCTGACTGTTGTCTCCTTGCTGTGTTTCAGGTTCCATGAGCCTGACTGTTGTCTCCTTGCCACATTTCATGTTCCATGAGCCTGACTGCTGTCTCCTTGCCACATTTCAGGTTCCATGAGCCTGACTGTTGTCTCCTTGCCATGTTTCATGTTCCATGAGCCTGACTGTTGTCTCCTTGCTGTGTTTCAGGTTCCATGAGCCTGACTGCTGTCTCCTTGCTGTGTTTCATGTTCCATGAGCCTGACTGTTGTCTCCTTGCCACATTTCATGTTCCATGAGCCTGACTGCTGTCTCCTTGCCACATTTCAGGTTCCATGAGCCTGACTGTTGTCTCTTTGCCATATTTCATGTTCCATGAGCCTGACTGTTGTCTCCTTGCCTGTTTCATGTTCCATGAGCCTGACTGTTGTCTCCTTGCTGTGTTTCAGGTTCCATGGTGTCACCTGCACATTCCTTCAGCTCCCAGGCCTCCAGCAGGCAGTCGAGCCCCTCTGGAGATGCCCCTCTCTGGAGTGCAGGTTATGCCTCTCGGTAGGGGCAGCACGGCTCCTCCTCGTGCTGCAAATAAAAACAAATAAATACAAAACAAATGCACAGCTCAGTGCCTTAGCAAGCTCAGCAACTTTAGTAGTCAGGATCTAACCCAAGTTTGCTCTGGAATACAGCTAGGTCATTAATTTATTTATTTTTTAATATATTTAGGGCTCTCGGAGTTTTTCTGTCAGTGCTTCAGCTCTCAAAAACTTGTTTTAGCTTTTGTTTTTTGCTGCCTTCACAAAAAGCAGTGTTTATGCTAATCTGGCTTTCTTGCACTCTTTAAGCAGCTAGAAGTTACGTTAAAGTTAGAATGATAATTTTTTATTTACTTTTTGTAAAAATTAGATTTCTTTTTAATGAACTTTTTTGAAAAAAAGGGACGTTAGAAAAACAGATGAAATATGAGCCAAAAATGTGAAGGATTGTATATTTCGAAGAACTAGTTTTTATTTTGTACTCCAAAAACTCAGGAATGTATTGCACTGATAAGTGTTCTTATCTTTAGCCTTACACTGGGATTCATCAGCACAATCTGCTGGTTTAGCATGAGGAATGCTGGAACAACTGTGAATAATTTGGAAAGTTTTTTACAACAATGACTAAAAAAAAGAAACCCAGAACTTAGCGTGGCTTTCTTTGGGTACAACTGCAGTATTCCTTGGTACTGTAAGCACTTTTTTGAACTGGGAATGTAAAGCATGTGCCTTCTAAGTGGACCTTTATTTCGGTAGGAATCCTTTATTTTGAGGATACAATCACATCCCAGTCAATTTTATTTGTAAGCAGAGTTTTGCAGCTATCAGGTAAGGGTTTTGTTTACATATAACAAGCATCCCAGTTTTAACTGTGAATAATTCTGGCTGTCTGAACTTTCCTAAGGACCGTAAGGAAAGTGAAATAACAAAATACTTCATGCAAAATGCTTTGTGTGCAGAACTATGCAGGCAAATAGATGAATGGAACGCAGACCCAGTGCATGGTGTAGAGTTTTGGTTTCACACAGTGTTAAAAACAAAAGGATTGTTACATGTAATTGTATCAAGTCTTATTTAACTTCCTGGATAGTTTTGGAGAAATTGTGCCTTAAGTGCTTGTACTACTTAAAAAGGTCAGTTTGGATGTAGATAATCATTTGAATCTGTATTAAAGCTTTTTAAGACTCCTTTATTTTGAATTTTCTTGTGGTTTGGCTGTTCAGAATCTAGCACTGGACTGTATTATTTAATAAAGCTTTTAAAGATTCCTTTATTTTGCTTTTCATGGATTTTCTGTGGTTTGGCTGTTTAGAATTTAATTTAGCACTGGGCTGTTTGAACTTCACTTCCCACAGCCCCTCAGTGTTTGCAATCATGATTTTCCAGTCTTAATTTTCACTTTTGTTGACAATGTAGTTTTTAAATATTTTGACAATTTTTCAACTAGTGTTTGTTGTGAGGGATTTTCCCAGTTTTCACTCAACATCTTCAATTCCTGCTGAAATCAGTCATGACTGTAGAAGCAGCTCTTAATTTTCTAGGTTTGTTCAAACTTCCTATTTCGTTCATTTGGGTTTTAAAGGAAAGATGAGATCTTTTTTCCACTTCCATTCAGCAAAAAACCAAAGGGCTGTGAATATCTCAGTGCTACTGTGATAAGCTCTTCAGAAATGATTAAAGGAGAGACTCTGCTCTCCTGTTGCTTCTCTTTCCCACTCAGAAGTCTGGCAGTGAATGTTCTCAAAAACAAACTGCTCCAAGTGGTGGGAGTACTTTGGCAAATGCTCGCTGTTTATTTCATTTCTTTAGGCAAGGAGTTGCAGTCTCCTGGCAAGAGGAAAAACCAAAAAAAGTATGAAGTAGGGAGCTGGTATGGCTCAGGAGCCAACCTCCTGCAAGCAACATCCAGGCTTGAGGAGCTCATCTGACCTGTGGGGTCATTCCTGGGGCTGGAGGGGTTTGGGGATATAAATTGTTCTGAGCAGGTTGCTGCCAATGTAAAGATTTTTTTTTTTAATCGAATTAAGTGAGATTTGGGGATTTTGCATTTAATGCTGAATTTCCCCCCTGTTCACTTACTGCTTGTTCCTGACTCTTTGCTCCCCTGAGAGGGAGAAGGGCTGCTGGAGTGTGTTTGTTCCATGAGTCTGTTTCAAGCTCCAGCTCTTATGTGCCTTGAAATGTCTGAGTTTCTCAGGTAACCAAGCAGTGCCCAAGGGGAAATAGGAGCCCTTCCCATCCAGCAGGAGATTTGGTGTGGGTTCATCACCTCGTGCTGGTACGGGGACAAGAGGCTTTTGTTTTAAAAAACTAAAACAGGCAAACCCAAGCAGTGAGCAGTGAAATCACTGAGCCAATGCCCTGGGCTGTCCTCACAGCCATTATTAGCAAGGCCAGGTTATTAATATTGGTGTTCAAACCAATCTGCTCCCTAATACAACATCCCAAACACAACCTGATCTTTGTTTCTCCATCTTTTCTTCAAAAAGCAAGGCAGATGATGAATGAAACATTGCACACACCTTTTCAGCCAAGAGCTCTTTCTGGTGAGCAGCAGGATTATGTGTGGTGCTTTGGGGGAAGGTTTTCCTGGCAGAATGTGAGCTGCCTTTTGTACTCTGTGAGGGATTAAAGTTTTACAGGTGTCAATCCAGCCTCTTGGCAAACCCCTGCATTTGCTTGCAGATAAAGGCATCCTTACCTTCCCTGTTTGGTTGTTGATTTTGGCATTCCTGAAGACAGGTCATGAACATCCTCTGACATTTCCTTAGCTCAGGGCTACCCAGGGAGCTTGGGGAGTTTCCCCATCCCAGTTTCCCCAGTTAGGGACACAACTGTGTGCATTGCCTGCACTTGTGTCCCAGGATTGCAGCAATCTGGTGTAGGAGCTCTCCTTGGAGGAGCCCTGGAGATAAGAGTTTAACAGCCAAGGTACGTGCTCTCCAGTGAATTCCTCTTTTTACAAATGTTTGTTTTTCTGGTAAGGCAGCCAGAGGTGTTGTTTGTGTGTTTAGCTTAGTGGTTCTGTGTTAGTCTGTGTGGTATTGGTGGTTTGATGGAAACCATTCCTTTTCAGCTATTTCTTCCTTGTATCAGTTTCAGGTTTAAGGTTATGGCTGGCCTTAAACTTCTCCACAACACAGTCCCTGTGCTCTCATAGAAAATGCATCAATTTCTAAGCTGGAAAAAAGGCATTTAGCAAGTGATGACTATCTGACATAAGGTCTTTGAGTGACAATAAATACTCCATTTTTTATTTGTTTTATCGGCACAATTCAAAAACCTCTGCTTTATTTTCAGTTTGAGTAAATGCAGGTTCACTTTTCTCTGTTAACTTCAGTGAGACAACTTCTCTCTGTAAATCAGGCAAGCAGTTTCCCAGGACCTTCTCTTGAAGCTTGCAGAATTAAAACAAGAATAGGAAACTAATTTTTCTCCTTGATTCATATTTATCACCATTGCCATTAGATCTGGTAGATGTACCAGATGTATTTTTATCCCAGGTGTGCTGTGTTTACCTCTCCAGAGCTTTATGTATTAATAAACTTTATATTTCCTGCAATTTCTGCCATCCTCAGTAGAGCCTGGTGTTGCTGTGCTCTGTGCTGCCTCCCTCTCTGCTTTGCCATGATCCCCAAACAGATTGGGAGCTGCAGTTGCTGTTTTCCAGGGAGCAGACGTTGTGTACATGTTTGTAATTCACCCAGTCATTCATTTCTCCCTCCTCACTTCTTACTTGCCTTGTTGTGTTCTAAAGTGCTGTTCCCATTCTGCTCAGTTCAAAGCTTCATCTCAGGCTTTCCTTCTGCATTTAGCATAAATAAATTCATTTCAAGCTGTTGTGCTTATGGATATGCCAGGGTCTCTTCTGTGACCTTTTGTTCATTTTTTAATTTCATTTCCATGCAAGCCAATCCCCACCTGGGGACATCTTCTCACACTTAGGATGGGAAAGCACTGCAAAACCTCAGGGTCAGACCAGAAATCCTTGCAGTGAAGAACTCGAGGCTGCCTGTGCCAAGGGCAGCCCTAAGTAAATAATTTTAGACCAGCATGGCTAATGGCTTACAGTGACCATCTTTAAATCAAACAAAATCACCAAATTTGGTGATTGAAATTCAGTTTCCTGATCAACAAGCTCAGAAGTTCTGGAAGTAGTTTTAAATAATTGTTATATTTCACATGTAGTCATAGGTGGGAGATGCTTTTGTCTTTAGTGGCAAATGCTTTACTTAGAAAATAAAGTTCTGAGTATGCTCTTAAGTAGTAGGAAGCTGCCCTTAGTAACAAAATAGTGAAAATTGTCATACTTTATCCAAAAGGAAGGGGAAAAAAGAATTTTTCCAAAGTAATAGCTTGTGATTTGACAGCATGAGTCACTTGTGTTATTATGAGTGAATCATAAATAGAAGAGTCGCCAAAAGAGTTATTTTTCAAAATGTATAAAGATAACAAAGAAACTACATCTCCCAAAATGTTGCTAAGAAGACACCAAGACATCAAACAAGGCTAAGCTTATTTGAAATACAAACTCCCTAAAAGTGCTTTTTAATTGTCTTTTTTTTTAGTAAAAATAAAGGAAAAGGCTGCTTTCAGTTATCTTTTTCTACAAAAGCCAATTAGCCTGTCTTTAGTGGAAGCTGGGTCAAACCCCTCCTTAGAAGAACATTCAGAATCCTGGAGTTTCAATGTTAGGATCCAACCTTTGCCAGCCAATAAAACTGATGTGGCCTCAGAACTTTGTCATTGCTCCTGTGCATTTTATCTTTTCAAACTTTCTTTCCTCATGCCTCCCTGCTCATCTTTGGATCTGAAGCTGTGGCTGTGGCCGTGTCCTGGTGGATATTTGGGGGTTTGTTCATTTGCTGGATTAATATTTCATTTCATGGTGGCTGCAGGCTGGCCAGTAGAAACAAATAGCCTTTGATTCTAGCACAATTAAAGATCTCTTGTGAAGAAAAAAGAACTCTCTTGTCCTGAGCATCTGACCCCAGCTGGTGCATTCTCTCTGCCAGCTGGTTCTTGCAAGGGAAGAAAATTAATAAAATTGCCAAACAAAGAAGTATTTTCAGCAAGTATGCAAACATTGAAGGCCAAACATCCTCCTTGCAATGCCAGAAGGGGATTCCAAACAAGCAGCTGAACTGAAGGGTTATTTTGATAGTGTTGTAGAAATGTTGGTCTACAGGAGATGTTTAAAGGTCAGCTGGAGTGTTTTGTGGGGGTTTTGTTGGTGTTACTGGGGTTTTTTGGTGCCTTGACTCCTCAGTTCTGGGCATGCTGCTTTCATCAGGCATCACTGACTCGCTGGGGCTCTGAGAATCTGTGTTAGATTATCATCACATTGCTGGAGTTTCCTATTCCTCCTCTACTACAAAAAATGTGCCCTTTGTGAGATTTTTTTTTGTGTGTGTATCTCTGGTACAAGATTCCACCTCCTTCAGCAGGAAGAGATTGATGAATTAATTGAAGAAGTAGGTAGTAGTTGCTACCACTGTCAGATAATTTCATTCAATTATTAACAATTTGCTCAGAGCTATCGTGGGGGTGCTGGGAGAGCAGAATGTAGTTTAGGTGTAAAACATGATACAGCAATTTCCTTTTAGTTCCAGCTTTACTGAATGTGTTTCCAATAGCAGCCAGGTACAGATCACACTTGTGTCTGATTTTTGGATTTAGGGTTACAGTGCAAAATGCCAGAATTATAAGTTAAAAAGCAGTGCTGAGTTACAAGGTCACAGAACCCTGTTAGTGCTCACTCCATGATCTGACTGAGGAAATCAGAGCTTCATATCCTCAGCAGTGATGGCACAAATCCCTCCCTCTGCTTCATGATATTCTCTCCTTTTTACCCTGACTCTTTCAGATGCTGTTTAGGAAAGGTCTGAAGTGCTTTGTGTAGGATTGACATAAGAGAAACTCTTGTTCCATGAGACACAGTGAAGGCAGGCTGGAAATACATGGGGTGTTTTCAAAGTGCCATTTCCCAAGGGGAATCCTGGTCCAGCAGTGAATCACTGAAGTAGGTGGTGTAAAAAGCACTGGACAGTGAAATTTCCCTCCTAAATGGAGGAGGGCAGGGACAGGCAGTGTGTTTGTTAATTTGGAAATTACCCTAAGCCACAGGTTTGAGTTTAACCGTGGAATATTTGATACTGGTGAACTTTAG
This sequence comes from Acrocephalus arundinaceus, assembly GCA_021534815.1. Lineage (NCBI taxonomy): Eukaryota > Metazoa > Chordata > Aves > Passeriformes > Sylviidae > Acrocephalus > Acrocephalus arundinaceus. The sequence continues at coordinate 1,309,642 of JAJEOU010002752.1, forward strand.
ATAAAATGATACTCCCAGAATCCCAGAATATCCTGAGTGGGAAGAGACCCCCAAGGATCCTCAAGCTCAACCCCTGTGCCTGCACAGCCACCCCAAAATCCCACCCTGTCCTGTCCCTGGTCAGAGAGCAGAGCTCAGTGCTTGCCCCAACCTGTTATTTCAGGAAACCCTTAGAAATTGCAGGAAATAGAAATAGTTTGTTAATCCACAAAGCTCTGGAGCAGGCCACCTGCAGAGGTAAACACAGCATCTGGGATAAAAATATATCTGGTACATCTACCAGATCTAATGGCAATGGTGATAAATATGAATCAAGGAGAAAAAGTAGTTTCCCGTTTGTCACTTTGTTTTTCAAACCTTCTGACGTTTAGATTTTTTATATTGGAGTTCTCACACACTTTCAAGATTGTTTAGCATTCCTTCTTAGAGGAGGAGAAAATTGATAGACTGTTGATGTGACCAGTGTGGCTGAGAGGTGGGATTTCATCCTCCAATCCACTGTCACTGTGAAATATCTATGCATTCCAACTTTGTAAATAAACTCGTTCTCTTTTGCCTTAGACCTCTCAGCATGTGACTGTGTGTTTATTTCGTGTCCTAGTGTGACACCCATTCTTGTTTTATTTTTGCAAGCTTCAAGAGAAGGTCCTGTGAAACTGCATTTTCCTTCCAAAGCGTGCAGGGATTTGTATCTGTAATGCCTGGCTCTGGCCTCCTGCCTGAACTCAGCATCTTTGTTTTTGTGTACACAAATACACATCCCTTGGGCATTGCTCCTCACTACTTGCACCTGCCAGCAGCACTCTTCCCTCTGCCTTAGCAAGTGAGCTGCTCTGATGATACCCTGGAAACCCAGGGCTTTCTGGCAAATAGCTCTGCATGTAGGTAATGATACTCCTACAGCCCAACAACGATGGTTTCACATCCTTCAGACTTACTCAAATATCTCTGCAACCTTTTTCAGCTGCACCTTGTCATTCAGACCCCAGTGAAGGAGTTTAACATTTTGCCCAAGAAGCATTCTGTGTGCTTTGCTTGATTTGCCCAGGAGCTGTAGGTGCAGCTATTTTGATAGAGCTGGACTGTGTGCTGGGATGAGCACATATTTTCCTGAAATCTGTCAAATGTCATTTTAAAAGTCATTGAATGTGCTCCACCACAAAGCAGGCGGAATTACAGAGCAGAATGCCTTTTGTGAATGCTATTGTAAATGTGTCACAGCTCATTCTGGCTTTTGCATGTGGGCTTATCTTCAAATAGCATCCTGCTGTTATGATTAGTGATTGCTATCGTGAATAAAATCTCTTTGGTTTCAGCAACAAAATAAACCACTTTATATATAGAACCCGCTCTTGAATAGGACCTTAAATATTTATTTTCCCATTCATCTTGCCAAATAATCTTCAAGGTGAAGCCTTTCTTCTAATGAAACAATGCCAGCAGTAAAACCAGGTCTTGAGGCAGTCATGGTTTCAGAAAGGGCAGTCAGCAACAGAAAGCAAGCTATTCATGTTACTTGTCTGAATGAAACATCCTGGGAATGCTGTGAGCTTGGAATGAGGCAATTGGGTTTTATTGGGATGAGCTTTGTGGTGATGCCAGTGTCACCCCCTGGTCCAGGTAACCCCAAGGAAGTGCCTTGACTCCCCATGTCACCTGCTGGGTTCACACAGAACTTTCAGTCTTGCTGCTTTTCAAATTATTAGCGTCAATTTTGAGATTTTGGAACTGGTAGAGCACTCACAAAAATGTTTCTCCATATGATTTTTCAAGCCATTAGATGACACCAGCCATTATTATATATTATTACATATTATATGCTATATGGCAGGGATTTGGATTCAATGACCTTTAAAGGTCCTTTCCAACCCAAACTCTTCTTTGGTTCTCTGATTCTATAAAACGTGAATATCTAGTTGTACAGCTCACATTTTTCCAAATTAAATTCTGCAAGAGAAAGCAAAGCTTTTTGCCTCCCAGGCTCACCGGATGAAGACTTTAGGCTTGTGGAGGATTGGAATAGTTCCAGTTAAGACTAACAAGCCAAAATTTAGAAATAGTTGCAGCTAACCTTTGATGAGAGAGGAAAGAAAGAGTCTCCTAAAGAGAGTTCCTGAAGAATTCTCATTTAGGTAAAAGTACATAAGAAGGCAAAAAATCTCTGAAAGCAAAATAAATTCACAGAAGCCCCAGAAGGGCAGCACTGAAGGTGTTGGGCAATGCACAAAAATGAGATACAGAGAAGTAGAAGACAACTTTCACTACATCAGTAGGGCTGCATAACCCAGTGAGACTGGCAAAGGAAATGATGTCCTCATTTCCCACTTTTATGAGGGCCTGGATGTGTGGAATAAAGCTCTGGGAGAGGACAGCAAGGAAAGAGAGGAAGGTTTCCTGTAAGTGATGGAACTTGAAAATTGGAGGTTGTCTTAAACTCTGCATCATCTTTCAGGTTAAATGGTGAATCTCTGTGTGAGCCAGTTTGTTTTGCTGCTGGAATCTGACCATAAGTTCTCAGACACCAGGTCTCAAGTACTGTGTGTTCTAGTTGTGCTTCAGGAGTTCTCTTATCATTATAAATGTCTCTCATTCCATCTGCCTGAACAGATAGGGCTCTGCTAAGCCTGTTATTAATTTTTTAGGTTGTTTCATTCCAGATAAATAAAATATTTAAAGTGAATATTTTCCCCAGCACCTGCAGCTGCTCAAAACACCAGCACATTATGCAGCTGAATTCAAGCAATAAAGACTACTAACTTAAAATACTTTCAGTGCCAATGAGCTTCAGAAATGTTATCTGTGAGAACAGGTAATTGCTAAGCCTCTGTTCTTTGATCACTTCAGATCCACAGAAATATTGGTGTGCTTGTACCACCTGTGAGTGACTAAATGATCTATTTATATGAACTTGTTTATCACTTTGATTAGCCTGTTGTTCTGGCTCCTAACTGAACACACTTTCCATTGGTTTAGTGTCTGCACCCTCAGATAAACTCTTTTTTTTTTGCTCAGTCACTGCTGCTGCACACAGCCAGGCTGGACAGGGCTTGGAGCAGCCTGGGGAAGGTGGAACAGGGTGAGCTTTGAGGTCTCTTCCAGCCCAAAACATTCTGGGGCTCCAAGATCCCACCATTCCACATTAATTGAAAATTAATTGAAAATTAATTGAAAATTCAGCAGCAGGAATGCAGTGTCACACTCCCAGGCTAACCAGGCCCATGCAGAAAGCTGGATTTGCCTTCTGTACAGAAAGCAGCACCTTTAAATCCATCAGGGATGGATTTATGGGAAGCTGCAGCCCTAGAGCAGCTTTAGACTTGTGGCTCCAGGAGGAGGAGTCTGCAACTCTGCTCATACACAAATTCTCTTGAATAAAATTTTAGTCTGTTTTTTTGTTTGGTTTTTTTGGTGTTTTTTTTTTTAATCAGCTCTTGATTAGTGTGACTGTGTCAATCTGTGGGTCCATTTGGTGACTCAGTGTCATTATATGGATTTACATGTGCAAGGAGACAAGTTTGCTGCTGGCATGTGGTGCCTTGATTGCCTGCAGCTGTGGCATTTGCATGTGCTTCGGATCCTGGTCACTGGTAAAAATGCAGAAGCATTCATTCAACGTTCATAAATAGCTTCTAATTTTTAATTTAATGGAAATTTAAACATGATACCATGAGAAGTCATTTCACAAGTGTCCAAAGAGAGCTTAGAGCCTTGTCTGAGGCATTCAAGCAGGTTTTGTTTGCTCCTGATCTCCTTTCACTTGGCTTACCAAGCTTGTAACAGAGTTTATCTTGCACTGCTGCATTTGATTAATTTTGCAGAAATGTATCCTCAAGAAGAACAATTAGATTTAACTCGTGATCCCTCCTGGAACTGGTTCTTTCTCCCACCTTTTTCCCTCTGTTTTACTTTACAGACCAGCATCTCCCATCTGGTTTATACTATTGTTTGCTCTCCCTATAAAGTAAACATGAACATTTTCATATTCTGTAAATAACATTTTGTGAAATACCAAAACCTATCAAACTTACCAGCTGAGGACCTGCTTGTTTGGATATTTGTGTGGAGGAGAAAGGAGGGAAGGAGAGGTTGTTTTGGAGCCCACAGTGCTTGATATAGAACAGTAAAATATTTTGAGCTCTGTTGTTGAGAATCCACGTGTGATATAAATCAGAATTATTATCCTTACCTCATCACTGGCAAGGTTGCAGCACACACAGAGATGATTTGTCCAAGGCCCCTGTCAGAGCAGAGGCAGGGCTGAAAACAGAAGCTGTGTTTGAGCAGGGTTCAGTGCTGGGGCTGTGACAGTCACACCCAGCACAGGTGGAAAATGCTGCCAGGGGTGGGAATCCCACAGGGACACACAGGGACACAGCTCTGAGCAGCTCCCTGAGCACCCTGCTGCCTTCCCATGGGAAATAATTCACCTGCAAGGCTGAAAGGCCACAGGCATTGAGGAAACTCCTTTCCAGTCAGTGGGCAAGAAACCACTGTCAACATTTTAAATAATAATAATAATAACAAAAACAACAACAGTAAAATAATAATGATAATAATAATTTTATTATTATATTACTATTATAGAATTATTATTATTATTATTATTATTATTATTATTATTATTATTATTATTATTATTATTATTATTATTTCCCAGCCCATCTGAACATTTGAGGACACTTCCAGGAGTCAGGCAAAATTCCCTTTTCCTAATGATGGGCTGTGCAGGAGCAGAGCAGTGCAGGGCCCAGGAAGAGGAGGAACCTTCTGTTCCTTACCAGTCAGTGGGCAATAAACCACTGTGAAACTTTTAAATAAAAATAATAACAATAACAACAACAATAATAATAGTAAAATAATAATAATAATATCATTATCATTATAATTGCTATTTTTATTTTTATATTACTATTACAGAATGTTTATTATTATTATTATTATTATTATTATTATTATTATTATTATTATTATTATTATTATTATTATTGTGCTTTTCTAGCCCATCTGAACATTTGAGGACACTTCCAGGAGTCAGGCAAAATTCCCTTTTCCTAAGGGAGGAGAAGAGCAGTGCAGGGCCCAGGAAGAGGAGGAACCTGCTGCTCCTTACCAGTCAGTGGGCAATAAACCACGGTCAAACTTTTAAATAATAATAATAACAATAACAACAACAATAATAGTAAAATAATAATAATAATATAATTATAATTATTATTTTTATTATTATATTACTATTATAGAATACTTTATAAAATAAAATAATAAAATATTATTATTATTATTATTATTATTATTATTATTATTATTATTATTATTATTATTATTATTATTATTATGCTTTTCTAGCCCATCTGAACATTTGAGGACACTTCCAGGAGTCAGATAAAATTCCCATTTCCTAATGATGGGCTGTGCAGGAGAAGAGCCGTGCAGGGCTCAGGAAGGGGAGGAACTGCTGGGTTCTGTGCCCTGCCCCGTGCCAGGAGGCCCTGGCAGACCTGGGGTGGTTTTTTGAGTTTTATTCACTGCACTCAGGCAGGCACAGCCAGCAGGGCACTGCCACAGCTCCACAGTGCTGCTGCTGAAGCTGAACTTGGGGAATTCCACGTGGAAGTTGGTGTTTTATCTGTTCTTATTTGTATCACATGTCCAAGTGTGTTCCTGTTAGTACAGTCTAGCTCCTCATTACCCATGGAAGTGGAATCTGATTCCGCTGGGTACTCTGAAGCAGCAGCATTTTGTGTTTCAAGTGAAAATATGTTTCTGGATCGGATGTTTGACAGCTTTTCACAATGATATTTATAAGTATTGAGCCATTTAAGCATCAAAACTTGTTATCTGAGATAAAACTGGTGTATGTGTTTACTTTCTGCTGGCTTCTTCCCCATTTATTTAGATTTAGAAACCAAAAATGTTGTGCCTGATTTATCCAAGAACTTAAATATATATATATCTAAAATTAGGCCTAGTTAATTAGTTCCATTTAAAGTTTTTCTGCTCAAATGCATAAGCTTTTCAGCATGCTGCTGTTATTTACTAGATCAGGGCTTTGGGAAGAGAAGGAGATCCATTTAAAAATTATTTAATTGCCTAAAATTTGAGCCTGTAATTCAAAAGCCTCCTGCTATGTTTAAAGCCCAAACAACAAATCTTTTTTTCTAATAATTAGTTGATGTGTACATATTCCTGAAGGATATTGAGATGTTTAATCCAGCAGAAAATTGCTATCTGGTGGACTACAGGGAAAAAGCAGGACAAAATATTATTATTGTTATTATTATTATTTTTTAAAATGTAGGCAATTATAATTAGATACAAATAAAGCAATATAGTTAAATAATGAGGGGAGCAGAGCTTAGTGCCTAGCTAGTACTGAAGTCATCATTTGAGACAGAGTATTTCTCCTGTTGCCACTAAAATAATTGATTGAAATGGCAGCTTTGATGATTTAAGCAGTGAAAAGAGGCAGTGCTGGGTTAGGGGGTGGTGGGCAGGCACTGACCTGCATGGGGGTCTGCAGGGAATTGCTGGGCAGTGCAGGTGGGATGGAAGGAGATGAGCCTCAGGGCCCCTCCCAGCCCAAAGCAGGGGGGAATTCCATGGCCATTTCAGTGGGAGAGCTCCATGAGAGCTCCTGCCAGGGTGTTCCTGCAGGATGGAACCAGAATTGAGGGGATTCCATGGCTTGAGCAGTGTGGGAGCTCCTGACAGGGTTGTTCCTGCAGGATGGAACCCAGGAAAGGTGAGTTGAGGGCATTCATTTCATGGCTTGAGCAGTGTGGGAGCTCCTGCCAGGGCTGCTCCTGCAGGATGGAATCCAGGAGGGAGAACTGAGGGCATTCCATGGCCTGAGCAGTGGGAGAGCTGCAGGGCTGTTCCTGTAGGATGGAACCCAGGATGGAACCAGAATTGAGGGCATTCATTCCATGGCCTGAGCAGATCTCCCTGCCAGGGCTGTTCCTGCAGGATGGAACCCAGGAAAGGAGAATTGAGGGCATTCATTCCATGGCCTGAGCAGTGTGGGAGCCCCTGCCAGGGCTGTTCCTGCAGGATGGAACCAGAATTGAGGGCATTCCATGGCTTGAGCAGTGTGGGAGCTCCTGCCAGGGCTGTTCCTGCAGGATGGAACCCAGGATGGAACCAGAATTGAGGGCATTCATTCCATGCCCTGAGCAGTGTGGGAGCTCCTGCCAGGGCTACCCCTGCAGGATGGAACCCAGGAAAGGAGAGTTGAGGGCATTCATTTCATGGCCTGAGCAGTGTGGGAACCCCTGCCAGGGCTGTTCCTGCAGAATTCCTGCAGGATGCAATCCAGGAGGTAGAATCGAGGGCATTCATTCCATGCCCTGAGCAGTGCGAGATCTCCCTGCCAGGGCTGTTCCTGCAGGATGGAATCCAGGATGGAACCAGAATTGAGGGCATTCCATGGCCTGAGCAGTGTGGGAGCTTCTGCCAGGGCTGTTCCTGCAGGATGGAATCCAGAATGGAACCAGAATTGAGGGCATTCATTTCATAGCCTGAGCAGTGTGGGAGCCCCTGCCAGGGCTGTTCTACAGAGTTCCTGCAGGATGGAACCCAGGAAAGGAGAATTGAGGGCATTCCATGGCCTGAGCAGTGTGGGATCCTCTGCCACGGCTGTTCCTGTAGGATGGAATCCAGGAGGGAGAACTGAGGGCATTCCATGGCTTGAGCAGTGGGAGAGCTCCTGCCAGGGCTGTTCCTGCAGGATGGAACTCAGGAAAGGAGAGCTGAGGGCATTCATTCCATGCCCTGAGCAGTGTGGGAGCTGTCAGGGCTGTTCCTGCAGAGTTCCTGCAGGATGGAACCCAGGAGAGAGAATTGAGGGCGTTCCATGGCCTGAGCAGCGGGAGATCTCCCTGCCAGGGCTGTTCCTGCAGGATGGAGCCCAGCTGGTCCCTGCCAGGTGCAGGTTCTGCTCACAGCCCTGTGCTCAGCCCTGGGAGTGTCTGTGCCCAGGGACAGGGGCAGCAGGAGGTGCCCTGAGATGGAGATCACTGTCACAAACAAGCAGCACTTACATAACTCTGACCTAACATCATTTCTCTGCTGCAGTCAGCCACGGAGGATGAGGGCGTGCAGTTCGTGTTTTATCTGTGCACTTTATTCCCCATTTGGATGAGAGGACAACACCAGAGCAGTAAAAAACCCCAAAAACATGGATAAATCCTGGAATGGTAACAGTGCACAGATTTCAGCAGCCTTGTCTGCATAATGAAGTGTCTGCCCAGAGGGAAGAGGAGTTTAAAAAGGATCCCCGGTGTGTGCTGGACTAGGGTTAATGTCAGTAATAAGTTTAATGAGGATGTAATTGCTGTGTTTTCCCCAGTTTGGTTTTTTAAGAAGGATATACAGGTGAACTCTTCGCTGCAGTCCCTGTCAGGGACAGCAGTGTCACCTGTGCTGCTCTCATGGGGGTGATCCTGCACTGGGAATTCCTCACTGGGATCCCAGCTCAGTTCCCTGGCTCTCTGTGGGACCCCTGGTTCTGACCCACCGTGACACAAAATCACCTCCTTGGAACTCCTGCAGTTCTTGCTGACAAATCCCCAGCAGAAACGTGGGTGTCTGATGGTGCAGACACTGTGTGACCCAGCAGAGCTCTTATCATCTTTTCATACAAATCTGTGTCACACAGAGCAGTCTGCAGGCAGCAGGGGACATGCTGCAAACACAGGAGCAGAACCGAGCTCCCAAGCCTGACTTTGCCCTGCAGACACTGCCAGCAGCTCTGGCCTGGGTTGTTATTGTTAGATTGTGAGTTGTTATCTCTGCTAACCTTGGAAATAATTCCAGCACTGGGGAGAGCTGCTGAAAAGGACCCTGAGAGAAAATATTTGCTTCCCACATGGATGTTGTAAATACACACGCACAGATAAAGCAACCTAAGACGAAGGGTAAAAGTCTGGCTCATTGTAAGTCAGTGATAAAACTTCCAGGTTGCAATCTCACAAAATAAGTTTTCGAGCACTGCATAGAAATGATAATATGAAGAGAAAATAAATTTTGAAAAATACATGAAATCCTGGAGCAGTTGATGGAAAGTGTTTCAGACTAAAATGCTGTGACCTTGAGACACAAAATAGTTAAATACCACATTTCCAGAAATACTCTTCGAGGTCAGTCTCAGGCTGCAGGGATGTAGGCCATGCCCTGTGCTCAGGAAGGCATGGCATAACTGTATATTGAATAACTGGGGAGGTGAAAATGCCATCCCAGCAACCAAAGAGCTGAGTTCATGCAGATGTAGGAATTGCTACCCTCTGGCAGCCATGCAGAGGAAGCTGATGGGCCCATCCTGACCCTTCCTAGGGAAAGAAGGCAGCTGGGATCCTCCTGGGAAAGAGGGAAGAGCTGGTGTCACCCAGCTTTATTCACAGCTGGGTGAATATTTATGAATGTCTGGAGAGAAGTTTTGCTCAGGAGGCACAGCCTTGTGTGATCTCCTTTGGTGCCCCCATCCAGCTGGACTTAGCTGGACAAGACACAAGTGACTGGTTTGAAAACACAATCACCTGCAGGGTGCTGAACTCCAGTTTAACTTTGGGGTTTTTTTTGCACTGCTGGCAAGTGTAAAAGCCCTTGGGGAGAACTTGCTTTGGCTTTCTGGTGGGTGATTTGCACTGAGGACATTTCCCTGAGTGCCACTGTCAGGAATGCTCATTATTGCTGTGGTGTGCCCTGTGCCAGTAAAACCTGGTGCTGTGTTAATCAGCCCTGAACATTACAGGGGAAATGTCCCCTGCTTCTCCCTGATCACTGCTCAGAGCTGCTCTGTAAGCATGCAAGGAACAAATAATCTTAATTACAAGGTATTTAGAAAGCTAGTAGGATGAATTGGTATTTGTTGTTCTTTGAACTTTAGAATTATTCTGCTAATAAGTGCACTGAATCCTTTTTAAGGGTAGAGAAAGTTCAGAGTGTGCAGATGCATCTGGAGTGCCAACACCCAGCCCACAGAGTGCCAGCACCCTCAGGGAGACTTTGTGTTCTCCGCTGAATGCTCTCAGAGCTGGGGACAGAACAGCCAGGTGGTGTTCATTGCATGAGGGCTCTATTTATGTGGAAGCTGCTCATTTTAGGGGAGGATTCCTGTTCCCTTCCATCCTCTGCAGGATGTTAAAGCCAAAGGATGTGTCAGCACTCTCTGATCTCCATGGTGCTGCTGCATCGAGTTCTGCTTTGAATGGCCTTTTCTCTACTTATTTAGGATTAATGTAATATAGCCTTCATTAGTTTTCTTGTTTGTTTTGCATTTATCTTCCTTTCCATCAATGAATTTCTGCTAGGGTTTCCAAAGTCATAATTTTGCCTAATCTAGGCTGGACTATATGTGGAGCTGGAAGTGCTGGGTTAGTGGTTGGAGCTGATGACCTTAGAGAGCTCTTCCAACCTTAATGGTTCTGTGATTCTATAAAAATTAGGACTGTAGAGACCATGAATGATCATTTAGTTCTGCTTGCCAGATAAGGTGAAGCTAGACTACTCTTGATAGGTGCTTTATTTAAGCTCACTCCTAAAAGCTGTGGACAAGGAGTGTCTTGGGTTACCCATTTGCTGGAGCAGCCCCAGGCAGCACCATGTGTGATGGGTGTCCCAAATTTCCTGGAACCTTGAGGAATCCCTGCTTAGCTTGTGGTTAGACAGGTGGGGAAGAGAGGTGATGTTCTGTTTTTGGAGGGGATGGGGTTGGCCTAGAATCCACCTTGTGTTTTCTTCTAGGATACCAAACTGCCATACAGAACAATCTTTCTGTTCTCACACTTACTGAAGTGCTTGGAAAACTTGACTTTTTCTCTGCTCTTTCCTCTGGTTAGGATTCCAGGCAGTGCATGTTTTCTGCCACAGCCAGACCTGAGGTGTAGCACTCCAAATGATGCCCTACCTCCACAATTAAACACAGAATAATTGCTTCCTATTTCATTTGCACGGATCTCCTCCTAATACAGTCTGCCATCAGATGCTTTACTCTGAGCTGCCAGAAACTCCAGATCTATTTTTCCCCACAGTGTTCTGTGAACACTTACTCATAATTTGGTATTTCCCATTTGCAATTTTTTTTTTTTTTGGTGGAGAGTTTTATTTTAGTAACATTAAAACATCTATAATGCATGAAGTAAAATGTAGTTTTCTTATTAGTATCTCAGTGAAAAGGTCTAGAAGGGAAAGTGATGAGGGTGGTTGACTGGAAATCAAGGTGTTTCTCAGACAGCATATTTATTTTGGGAATCAGTGAGGGAATTCCTCAGCAATATGGAACTGCCAATCCATGAGCTTTGTCTCTCTGCTCCTGTCCTACCCCTGTGCTCACACAGCTCAGGCAGAGCCTTAAAGGAGCTGGGGTTTTGTGCACCAGAGCACCCTCACTCACAGAAATTCCAGACTGGTTTGGGTTGAGAGGGACCTCAAAGCCCATCCAGTGCCACCCCTGCCATGGGGACACCTCCCACTGTCCCAGGCTGCTCCAAGCCCTGTCCAGCCTGGCCTGGGACAGAAAACTCCCTTCCCATTTTAATTTTATTGTAGTTAACAGGACATCACTGTTATGTCAAGACTTGTCACATAAAAACCCAGCTTTGTGAGAAGATCCTGGATGTCTCCTTCCTTCAGGTACAATGTGCACAAACACTGCTCATGCACTGAAACATTCCCTATAAATTATTAACCTTTCATGCTCTTACCTTTCTGCTCTTGGAGCAGTGTGTTCCTGAGCTTTGGAGCCAAGAGCCTGGAATTTGTTTTTACAGTTGAGATTTGGGAAATGAAGGAGCCCCACTCTCCGGCCCACTGTGAAGGATTGAACAGAACAGAATGAGCAGGTTTTCTGAGGTAGAAGTAGGTTTCATGTTCTGATCTGCACCCTGATACTGATTATATCATTATATATATAATAATAATCTATATTTCACATGCATATAATAATAATTTTATATTTGTAACACATAATTCTACATGGGTCAGCACACAACATCAGCCTCTTTGACTCAGTTAGCTGTGGTCCTGTCCAAAGCTGCTGGAATTCTAGTTAATTTCTCACTGAAATCAATGGAAATGTTTTCATTGATTCTGACTGAACTGTTTCAAGTGAAAGCATCATCCTGTCCATGCTCATTTGCAGATGTTTATCCAGACATTTCCTTAACGTAGTTTTCTGGGGTCTTATATTTCCTATGTTTTGATTTGGGGTGTAAATGTTGCGTGCTCTGGTTTTGATTAATTTTTTGGTGCATGTCACAACTGTGGAAGTTTCCTCCTAACCTCACTTTCCTAATGATAAACATTGGAGGGAGATCAAACCAGGCCTGTATCTTCAGCAATGTATGGCCTGCCTTGATAGCAGCCTATCAGAGAATGTCAAGACCATAAAAAATGACAGCGCTGCTCTCCTGCAGCTCACTGGGAAATAAAGAGCCAAGAGGAATTTCAATGCAACGCCTCACTGCAGCAGCTGAGGCACAGAGCCATCCTGACTGGGAGAATACTCCTTAATGGAAGTCTCTGACTCACAGGCAGTGAGCAGACAGCTGCCAGGGTTTAAAGGCACTAAATCTGCCCAGCTGTTTATCACTCCCCAGCTGGCACTTGGATTCGCTGGAACTGCTGAAATGCAGTGCATGCCCGGGCTGCAGACACTCACTGCTGGCATTCCCCAGCACAGCCAGCACTGCTTGGGCTGAATGTTCAGCACCCACACCAGCCTGTCTGCCACCCTGATAGGATATTCATATTTATATTTATATTTATATTTTCACATATTATATATTTATATATAATACAAACTACATACTAATATACAATATATAATATATATTTATATTTATATTTACAGCTATATATATATTTATTTTATTATATATTTATATTTTATTTATAATATTTATATATTTATATATTATATAGTCACATATATATTTATATATCATATAAACTTCATACTAATATATAATATATTTATATTTATATTTACATCTATATCTATATTTTATTATATATTATATATATTTTATTATATATATTATCTATATTTTATTTACATATTTCACATATTATATATTTATATATCATATAAACTATATACTCATATATTATATAAAACATATTTATATTTATATTTATATTTATATTTATATTTATATTTATATTTATATTTATATTTATATTTATATTTATATTTATATTTATATCTCTGCACGAGGCAGAGAGCAGCAGGGCCTGGGAGCATCTGGCAGTGCTGCAGCAGCACCAGTGAAAACTCCTTTCTGCATTGTGGTCTTCTGGTATGGTGTGTTTTTAGATAAAAACTGTGCATGACTGCATCTAAATTGGGAAGTCAGGGGCTGCAGTGCAGGCAGCAGTGGTGCTCTCCTGCCATCCCCATTTTAATGTAGCCCTACAGCATGGAAAAGCAAGAGACCCTTCCCAAAAGCAGGACCTCAAGCCAAAGGTCAGTTTTTTCAAATGATGGACTCGTATCAAAAATATCCCATCCCAAATGCACCAGTGAGTGTAGGGTCATGACAGGGACATCCAGGTGACAGGCAGGATTCTTTCGGATGAAACAGAATAACAAAGAAAGGTATTAAATTGTTCTGCCTTCAGAGGGGAGTTTTGGTAGAAGTTTTAATAAAACACCTTTACCATGAGGCACTCAAGCTCTTCTTTAGGCATTGAGCCCTGAGGAGCAAACTGAAGAAAAGATTCCTGTTACAAAGGAGAACATCCAGAGGAGGCTGAATGCCAGGGAAGCAGGGCCTCAGCCTTTGTGACCTGCTCTGCAGCCCTGCTAACATCAGAAGGGCCAGGGACACTTGGAAATGAAGGTACAAGCTATAAATACTCCACCTGCCTCCCCGAGCCTTCTAAAGCTGTGATTCCTGCCTTGGGCTGCTCATCTGCTTCAGAAAAGAGGAGTCAGTAGTAAACACCAGCCACTTGCCAAAAAGCATCTGGACCGTGGGAGGAACAAACCAGACTCAGATTTTAGCAGCTATTGTCCCTGGGTTTTTGTGTCTGCCACGGTGACACTCGATTTGCAGATTGGGAACTTTGCTGCAGTGACAAAAGTCTGCCTGTAATGACGAGGAGTTGGGAGTTTTTCATCAGTTGCTCTGTGCTGAGAGCTGGCAGCTGGTCATGCTGCTCCCTTACTGTGCAGAGCTGACACGGTGCCAGTTCCTGCCTTTGTTTTGTGGTGCCTTTTTTTTCCCTGCAGGTACTGTGCTGAGCTCATTTTAAGCTATCTTCTGTATTATATTAAAAATAAGCTGGAGTTGTGGAGATTCTTCCAAACATCATCTCCCGAGTGCTGGATTTCAGAACAGTTGTGTCTTATGTAGAAAACACAAAGCCAACTCAGGAACAAACTGGGAATTTATTCCCAAATCCTCAATCCCATGAGCATTCGGTGTGGAACCTGCTCTTCTCCCTTCAGGATCCTCAGTGGGGCTGAGGTTTTTGTTTGTCCTCAATGAGAGCAAGCACATCCTCATGCAGATTGTGCCCCTGCTCCGTGACAAAATGAATTTGTATTTAAAATGTGCCACCTTTATGCTGCTTGGCTTGCCTCAAGGCTTTCAGCCCTGGAATGATGCAGCACCTTCCAATTATTGTGGGCCTGTAGGAGAAGGTAATACAGGTGAGCTCATCCCAATAAGTAAGAGCTGTGTTAATTACCCAGTTCAGCCTCACCCCTTATCAATAACACTGGTGTTAATTAACCAACACAGCCTCGCCCAATAAGTAACCCTGTGTTAATTAACCAATACAGCCTCTCTCAATAAGTAACCCCTGTGATAATTAACCAATACAGCCTCGGCCTGATGATCACAGCTGTATCCAATAAGGATGAGTGAGATAGAAGAGGGGCGAGCTGCTGAGGGGAGATCAGCATAGAGGAGGAACCTTGAGAAGCATGAAGGACAGAATTATGAGGTAGAAGGATCCTGAGGAGAGAGAATCACTGCTGTGAGGTCAGTCTGGGGCTGCAGTTAGAGCCTGATGGTGGAACCTGCAGTCAGAGTCTAGCTGGGTAAAACCTGCAGTCAGAGCCTGCACACTAATCCCTGCAGTCACAGTCTAGCCAGGTAAAAGCTGCAGTCACAGTCTGCACACTAATCCCTGCAGTCACAGTCTAGCTGGGTAAAAGCCTGCAGTCAGAGGCTGCACACCAATCCCTGCAGTCACAGTCTAGCTGGGTAACAGCCTGCAGTCAGAGGCTGCATGCTAATTCCTGCAGTCAGAGCTCAGCAGGAAATACCCAGCAGTCAGAAGCTGCAAGGGAAACCCACAGCAGAGCTTGCTGCAGGCAGAGTCAGTGAATATTTGGAGTTAAGATGACTAAGCCATGAAGAGGAATAAACCAGGGCCCTTTTCATGCTGTGTTTAACAGGAAGTCTGTGCCTTGGCTCATTTCTACTCTCTAATAAGAGGGTTGCTGCAACATGGGCCAAGTTGAAAACTCTCCATTTTGGAGGGTTTGTGCATGGGGTTTTTATTTTGTCTCTCTGAAAATAGCACTCCTCTGCTTTCAAAGAGCTTCATGGGCGACAGCAGATGAGAAAACTGAGAGGGGCCCTCAGCTCTGGGTGTCCCTGTGTGCAGGGGGGGCTCTGAGCAGGGCCCAGGCAGTGGAGGCAGAATTTGGAGCAAATGTCACTGTCACACAGCAAAAGAACAGTTGTCTGGGTGAGACAAAGTTTGAGGATATGTTCTTGGAATTATGCATTTCAATTAAGCCTCAATTCTCCTTTTTTTTTCGGTCTAGACCAGAGGCTTTTTGGTCTAGGACCAGAGTTAATTCCAGAAGCTGTGATTCCCTCAGACTTTCTGGGGATGGGAGAAAGAGGAACCTTAACAAGAAATCAGGGAGAGGCACCTGGATTGCAGGAGCTGTGGAGTTGCAGTCAGGCATGTGGAGTCCAAGGAAGGAAAATATGTATAAAGAGAAAGCAGGCAGAAACCCTGTTGTCCTTTGGTTTGACTCATTATGGGAAAAGAAAAATGGCAAGAGGGAAATGAGAAAAAAAAAAATCTTTATTATGAGTATAGGAATCTCTGTTCAGGATGTATAAGGATAAATTCATTTAGTGCCAGTGATTATATAGGAAATGGAGGGTCACTTAACTATTTTAAAGTTCAGGATGTTGTTAAAGAGAGGAAAAGGAAAGTTCTTTCCTCTTTTTGGAGTTTTTATTTGATGAGGTGGGAGGACAACAGTGTAAATACAGATTTGATTGAAGACAGATTCTTTAGTCAGGTGCTTTATGTTAAACTGAATTGCATTTAGTGACTTCAGGTATAAAAAGGAATATAAATGAAATGAACATTAATATAACAGGCTTTTGCCACCAGAGGCTTTGCACCATAAAAAATGCAAAGGTTAATGGCATGAGAAACAAAGGGTTTCACATCCTGATTAAACCAAACCCTCTCCAGTCTGTTTCCTGCTCTCCACGGGGCACCAGCACTTGTGATCTGCCAAGGTTATGGCCTTTGTTCTTTATTAGCCTTTGTGATAAAAATATCCCACTCTTCATGTGGGTGCCAAACCCCTGGTGAAGGCTCTGGGGAATGCAGAATTCAGGGTTTGGCACCAAGGCTGCAGGGGTGCAGCTGGTGTTTGTACCTGAGCAGGGCTGGGTGTGCTGCAGCGTGGGTCACACGTGCTGATGCTGTCACCCATTATCACGGCCCTTGGAAAGAGAGGTGCATTCAGCATTTCACATCTCCAAACACAAGGCCTTGCTCTGCTCTTCCCAGTCCCAGGGTGAGTGGGAGGATTTTCTTTTGGTGGCAAATTGTAACCAGTGTAAAATAACAGCAAGTCCTACACCACACTGTCCTCAATCCATTGCTGTACATTGATTCATCTACTTCTCCCACTGGTACTAATTTTCCAGTCCTAATGTTGTTGTTTGCTCTGTTATACTGGAATGAAAATTCAAAATATCTGAAGCAAACTGTAGTGGACTCCTAACACAAGTAGTCAGGAAGCATGAATAAAAAATAATACAATGGGTAATGGTGAACTGAGCACTCTGGGTGATTTGTCCTAAAAAGTCAGGTTCTGCTTGGCTGCCAGAGCAGGGACATTGCCCTACA
The DNA here is from genome assembly GCA_021534815.1 of Acrocephalus arundinaceus. NCBI lineage: Eukaryota > Metazoa > Chordata > Aves > Passeriformes > Sylviidae > Acrocephalus > Acrocephalus arundinaceus. The sequence continues at coordinate 1,326,760 of JAJEOU010002752.1, forward strand.
TGGTACAGCAAGGGTTTAGTTGAACTACATGAATTTCTTTGGCAATTCTACATTAAAAACATTAGTCACTGGTGGTAAAAATATATTTTAAGCAAACTCCTGGTTTTGTTGTCTGCCATAATTCATTAAATAATGCCATAAATCAGTATGGAAAATCTGAAGGCATCTGATTTATATTTAAAGAATGAAAAGTTTCCAAACTCCATTCAGAAAGTGGTGGAAACTAAGGGTACTTGTGTGAAGTAATAGTCACTTTCTGTCAAAAGATTTACAGTTTCCCAGAAGAAATGGAGTCAGGGAAATGAGGTGTGCCAGATGTCTCAGTCACAGAGTGACAAAATCAAAGCCTCTCTTAACATGTAATACCTGAGAGTAGGGCTGCAGATGATTATAAATATGTTGGTAAGTTGCCAAAATGATCTTTTACCTACTACACTTGCCTATTCAAGCATATCCTATTAATTCTCTATAAACCAGTAATTAAATTGATTCTTCTTCACTACTCCTTCAAGGTATTCCAGTTCTTTGAAGCACCCTTGGCTTCCTGAAGTGCCCGTGGATAACCTTTTGATGTGCCCAGCAGAAATGTGAGTGCTGCTAAGTGTTCATGTTCTGGGAGACAGCTCCAGACTCAGGGGTGTGACTGTGCACTGAAACCCTTCCCAGGTAAGTCTGTGTTGCAGTGAGGAGTGAGCACATTCTCAGAGTTCCTCTGCATCCAGCTGTCAGGTTTTCCTGCTCTTTTGTGTGAAGCACACAGAGCCAGGTACAAAGCACAGCATTCCCACTGCTTCCATGGGGTGCCAGTGAGGGTAAGAGCAGGAGGAGTTACTGGGGCAAAGCATCCTCAGTTTTTGCAGCTCCTTGGCCCCAAAGAAGGGATTTGGGGTTGCTCTCCTGCCCCCTTCCCCTCCAAGGTTTGCACACTCTTAAAAGGTGAGGGGTTTGATGCTTTAATGCTATTCTCTGTCAGGTTCCTTTCTGGAGGGCACCACTCTGTCCCTTCAGTGTTCTCTGAGTTTATTGCAGCTCTCCATGACAGAAACTCCTCCTTTTGTGCTGTCTGGGCACCGTGGCAGCTGCTCTGCAGGGAGCATCCCCAGGCACGTGGCTGGGTAGGGATAAATAACTGCAGTGAGGCTGGGTTGAGTAAAGATCCAGTCACTCCCTGTCCATGTTGAGATGGCCACGACACACTAAAAGTTCAGAAGGCTCTTTATTATGGCCCCATGCTCTCTTTTATACACTTTTACAAACCTTGAGGGCAACTTCTAATTGGTTAATAGCTTTCTTGTCAATTATCCTGTTGTTTAGTAAAAGGTATTTTACTTGTCTGTTAAATCCATCTATTCTTGGATTATTTACATATTTTCTTTAGAGATTCTCATGGGGAAAATCCCTTATTATTACAGGTGCATTTATTTTTCACCCTCAGAACAGATTGTTGTGTTAAAAGAATTTCTCATTCTCAAAATGGCTTTATATAGGAACTTACAGGATTACTTGTTAGTTGCACTTCGAAGAAATGACAGGCTAGCTATTAATTTAATAGAGCAGGCCTGATTTTATGAAGCCTTTCTTTTACCTGTCACAGCAACTTTGCCCCTTTGCTGACATCCCAGGGTGAGGGCCGTGGGTCCTGCTCAGCACTCAGGGGGTGCCAGGCACGAGGCACCAGTGCTCAAAGGCAGGACACACTGGGCAGGTGTCTGCAAATGCTGCTCTGAATTCAAACAGAGCTTTGAAAAGTTCTTTCCAGCCTTCAGAGGAGGAAAGAGATCCACTGAGGGCACAGGTGGAACAGGTGCTGGGTTCAGGTAAAAACTGAGCAGCTCCTGAAAGCTCCACCAGCACAAATCAGTTCCCAACCAGCTTCTGCATCCCTTCACAAAAATATTATTGCATTGAAAACAGAACAAGGCAGGGGACAGAAGTACTTTGGCTCCAGCACAGAGGAGACAGATTTGCCCAACAAGCTTTGTCACCTGGAAGAATTTGCAGTTTCCTCTGCTAACAAATAACACAGGGAGCAACAGGAAATCTGCCAGGCGTGGCAGAGGCTGTAAGTCACCACTAACAGGGACACTCCATCAGTGACAAGGTGTGAAGAGGAGGGAACACCACCACGGTGGCCCCACTGCAGGAGAACTCCAGGCTTGAGAGACACCTGGAACCCACGTAATTCACCAAGATTGAAAGCAATGTGCCAAAGCCAGCACAACTAAAGTGATTAACTCCAGGTTTATTCTGGTGCAGGGCACTGGAGAGACTGAACAAACCACCCAGGCTTCACTGCCCTGCTTGGCAGTAACCCTTCCCAGGGCTTGTCCATCCATCATTTCTGCCCTCAGAGCTGGATTTGCTTTGCAGGGAATGAGAATTGGGCAGCAGATCAGTGGGAAGGCAGTTTATGCAATGGAGGGGCAAAAGGAATGCAGCAAACTGGAGATTTCTTGTCCCTGCCTTGCATCCAGAAGAGTTGAGGGATTCCAGAACAACGTTGGTAGCAGAATGGAGTTGCTGCATTAGACCCATTTAGAGAGAGTCACCAGACAGTTCTTTCAGTTGGAAAGAACTGGAAATTCATAATTGCTTTGGCTTTATCCAGAAGTGTAATGTATTTAATTCTTTCCCAGTGCTGGACCAGGCAGTCAGTAATTACACTAATAGTGTTATCTCCCTTATTAAAGGATGTCTTATCTGAGTAATATTGCTAATTTGTATGCATCTGGTATCATTTGAGCTTTCAGGACTTTTTATGATCACATATATGGTTTTGTCTTTCTTTTGATTCTTCCCATCTCCTTAGACAAAATGTCTTTCTTGGCTGACAAAATGCCATGTTTATCTCTAGGTTTAAACTGGGTTTTAGCAACAAGGGTAAGTTTTAATTCTAAGCAAGAGTGTGAGTCTGACCCAAGAGTTCTGGCCCTCCCCTTATCTCTGCTGGCAGGGGTGAGGCTGCTCCAGCTGTAAAATATCACGTGCTACTCCCAATATTCCACTGCAGGCATGCAGGAAACCCTGGTTTTCATACAAGCTCTTCCAAGTTTGCTTGGAATCTTCATATTTCTTAGATTATTTTTTAAACAAAGGAACTGTTGTGACAGCTTGTACTAAGCTATCTACAAAAAGCTATTTCTCTTTCGCTTGGGTTTGTGCTTGAATTTTCTTGTTGTGCTGCTTTGTGACACGTTTGGGTTTAATGATGATACTTACCATGAACTTGTCACCTTTTATCCAAGAGTTTTTTTCCTTTGTAGTTTTTTTGAGTGCATTTGCTGAACTGTGAGATTGAAATTTAAATTGCTTCAATGCCTTTTATCACCCTTGTAAGTATGAATTGTATTTCTTAATTATCTTTCCCAGTATTTAGGCGTTTCACAGATTGGGAAGTAGAGTTTTTAAAAAGATAGAACCAACAAGTGTATTGTATAATCAAGACTTTCTCCATAGGGATTTAATTTTTATTGAAGTCATTAAAACTATTAATTTTTGATTGAAAAAGCTACACTTAGACCTTTCAGAAATGCAAGACTCCTGTCTCCTGGGAATTACAGATCACATTTCTCATTTGCCTGTTTTCCCATGGGCTCTGGCCACCCTTTGGATGCCAGGGCACCCTGGCACACCCTAATCCCAACACCTTTAAGTTATTACTTAAACAATGATTGTATCCATTAAAAATTCCTCTTCCTCTGCCTGATTGTCTCCAGGAGTGAAGCTGTGCAGTCAAAATGCTGTAGCACATCCCCAATCCCATGGCAGCCTGCCTGCTCTGGCTTGGTTATTATTCACAGAGAGCTTTTAGAGGAATGTGTTACTCCAGTGAGTGTCTCCAGCTCTCAAGTGAGATCTGTCTTTTCCTGTGAGAATTGAGGTAAACATTCACTGTGTAATGAAATACCCACAATTTTCACTGGAAATGTAGCAAAAGGACTACATTGAGTCATAATTATGCTGTACTTAGGGCCATGTGCAAGATCCTGATTCAATTCAGAGTGTGAAGTAAAGTGGAATCTTTTTTGCTTTAAAAAAGAATTGACCCAAATTCCAGATCATTCCTTGGGAATGCTCCCATTCACCATGAAAAATGTTAAAGTCACAGCTTCATCCTGCTGAAGGGAAATGTTTAGGATCAGAGGAAAATAAATGGGTTTGGAGCCAGAGAAGGGAGACATTTCCTATCAGCTCAACAGAAAATTCTGATAGAAAATGTTGAAGTGAAAAATGTAAGGGAGCTTTGGGGCAAGCCAAGAGCAGCAGTCAGGGAAAGGGCAGCAAGTGCAGCACCACAGATCTGAGGAGATTCCAGAATTTCTCTGAGGGGTTCCCAGGATTTCTCTGAGGGGTTCCCAGAATTTCTAATCCCTTCTTTGTCCAAAGAGTTTTAATGGAAAATTTCTGTGTGGAGGCCTCAGGGACAGCTCTGCAGGAGCCTGGTCCTTGTGCAGCAGGAGCCAGGCTGGCAGTGCCACAGCCATGGGGACATCCTGGAGGGCTGCACTGCTACAGCCATGGGGACATCCTGGAGGGCTGGCAGTGCCATGGGGACATCCTGGAGAGCTGGCACTGCCACAGCCATGGGGACATTCTGGAGGGCTGCACTGCCACAGCCATGGGGACATCCTGGGGAGCTGGCAGTGCCATAGGGACATCCTGGAGGGCTGGCAGTGCCATGGGGACATCCTGGGGAGCTGGCAGTGCCACAGCCATGGGTACATTCTGGAGAGCTGGCACTGCTATGGGGACATCCTGGGGAGCTGGCAGTGCCATGGGGACATCCTGGAGAGCTGGCAGTGCCACAGCCATGGGGACATCCTGGAGAGCTGGCAGTGCCACAGCCACGGGGACATCCTGGAGGAGCTGGCACTGCCATGGGGACATCCTGGAGAGCTCGCACTGCCACAGCCATGGGGACATCCTGGAGAGCTGGCAGTGCCATGGGGACATCGTGGAGGGCTGGCAGTGCCACAGCCATGGGGACATCCTGGAGAGCTGGCACTGCCATGGGGACATCCTGGAGGGCTGGCAGTGCCACAGCCATGGGGACATCCTGGAGAGCTGGCAGTGCCACAGGGACATCCTGGAGGGCTGGCAGTGCCACAGCCATTGGGACATCCTGGAGAGCTGGCAGTGCCACAGGGACATCCTGGAGAGCTGGCACTGCCACAGCCATTGGGACATCCTGGAGAGCTGGCAGTGCCACAGCCTTGGGGACATCCTGGAGAGCTGGCACTGCCACAGCCATTGGGACATCCTGGAGAGCTGCCACAGTCATGGGGACAGCCTGGAGAGCTGGCACTGCCACAGCCATGGGGACATCCTGGAGGGCTGCACTGCCACAGCCACGGGGACATCCTGGAGAGCTGGCAGTGCCATGGGGACACTGGAGAACTGCCCTTACCTGGGCATCCCTGCTGGGCTCCCGAAGGCAAACAAAAACCTTTGCTTCACTTGCTGATCCCTCAGGAAGCCCCAGGGACCTGACCCCTCGGGCTGAGGCTCAGAACATCCTTCCTCTGCAGATACTGGGCTGCCAGAGACAGGGAAGAAAGCAACATTCCATCTCCTCCTTTAAAAAACAGGAAAAGTGGGCTTCCCTGTGCCCTCCCAAGGCTTTCTTGTCCTGAGGGGAGGAATTAGCTTTTCTCTGGCTGCCTTTGCCTCTTACAAATCCTGGGTAGGCTGAGTTACATCTGTTGAGAAAGGACTAATAAAAATGTGTGTTTACTTTTAACAGATAGCAGTAATTTCACTTTTCCTGGGATGCTGATAGCCTGTCAGTGGAAAATGTAGGCTTGGGCAGTCTGGGTATGATTTATCTTCCTATGAAACCTGGCATGAATTTCCCAAACACTTCTAGTTCATGATAACACATCTTTTATTTCACTTCCTTCCATTGTTAGACAGAAAACATCACCTGATGGGTGGCCACAAAACACAGTGTGACAACGTCTCCAACCCAACTTTTACTTTGTACAAGTGAAAACAACAAAAGTTTTATGAGTTGGCCCATGTTGGAAATATTCATTTTAGATGTGTTCCTCAAATAAATGGCACTGAAGCCACCAGCTCCAGCCATGAAATGTTCCCTTCTTAGTGCTCTTTAGATCAGCAGTCACCAAGGGTTCTTTCAGCTATGACTGCTAAAAAAATTTTAAATGAGAGAATAATAAATTATTCTGTTTTAATTAATTATTAAGAATTATTATTTAAGAATTATTCTGTTTTAATTAATTAATTGAGAACTATGGTATTAAAAAAAAAAGAAAAACCAACAACCAAGTATGTGAATTCCCAGCATTTTAATTGCCAAAGCAATGATTATAATGACCCAGAAACTCTAAATTTTTGAGGACAGAGCAGCAGAGCATTCTTAAAAAGCAGTTTCCATCTGCTGTGTGGTGGTTGTTGCTACAGACTGCACAAAAAGGCCTCAAACACCACCTCACTAATCAACCAAAGTATATAAATTCATCTGTAATAATGAAAAGAAATCCAGTGATGCCTTATCCATCCCAAGTTCTTGGATGTAACAAAAGTTTCCCCACATTTGCAGAGCTCAAACCCTTTTTTATTTATCTGACTTTCCTTCAGCCAAGCATAAAAGCTAGGCTGACACGAGAAAATAAAAATGTACAAGTGATGTGGAGGACAGGCATTCCCTGAGCTAACAGTTTGGAGCTTCTGGCTGAAGTGGTACCAGGACCAGGGTATGGAAGGAAAGCAAAGTTGGTTTTGGCAGCAGCTGTCTCACTCTGAGGAGGTTGATGATGATATTCTGCTCTTGAATACAAAAAAACCACACAAACCCAGCAGGGCAAATGAGCCAATTCCTGTTAAAAGGAGGGTTATAGAAATATTCCTGTTGCAGCATTTCCAGTAGCCATCTCTGCAGGGAGGGAGCAAAGCTGGTTTAGAGAGCTGGGAAACCCAGAGCAGTGCAGAGCCTGAGTGGGATCCATGAACAGAAACTGATCCAGGCTCTGAGTCCTGCCCCAGGCAAAGCTCTTCCTGCAGCCTCGGGCCTTGGAACTGGGTAAAAATGGGCAATTGTAATGCCAGGTCTAAAGTGCTTGTTATATTATCTACTGCATTAAATCCCTGACAAATATTTAATGGGATTAAATCTGTCTTCTGCTCTAGATTTATATAGCACTGCCAGGGCATAAACTTCATTAAAGCTCCGTGTAACAGATACTTGAATCTTAACTAGAAAGTCTCATTTTCCAACATCACATCGGTTTCAGCTTCTCCATTTTACCCCTATTCAGTCATCACTTCCCATTAATTGATGTTTTTACTCACTTCCCTCAGCTTTAGCTACTTCTCAGGTATTTCTTTCAGCAGCTCTGGGCTCAGAGCTCTGTACAGGGCTCACTCTGTGCCTGGCAAGGAGCTGCATTTCCTCAGTGACTGTTGGAATCAATGAGACCTGACAGATTTGGTGCAAAAGGGAACTGTGTTTCCTACAGGATTATAGTCACACAACACACAACTCTGTGTGTGAGTTAATGGCTAAGTGCAGACAGATTTTCTCCTAGAGATCAGAAATAAGCAGGAAAACTTATCTCCACTTACTTTCTGCTTTAGTCAGCAACATCCAGCACTAATCCGTGAAAAAACCACATATTTCCCTTCTCTCTGTTTTGTTCTACTGAATTAATACTCACACCTATTATGATTCTTGCCTAATTACAAACAGACAAGGTGCTTTCCCTCCCCTGGGCCACACTTGAAGCCAACATTCCCTGTGGGCACATTGTGATTTTGTGGCTTTTTTGCAAACAGCTGCTCCCTTCTCTGCCCGTGCCTGGAGCCAGAGAGGAGCCAGGGAAGCTGAGCTCAGGAGCTGGATGGAAATACCCAACAGCTGCTCCAGCACTGCAGAGCCCAGCTCGCAGTTGTGCATTGCTGGAGCAACCACGCCTGCGAAAATCGATGCATAATTAATTGATTTGCTCACTCCAAACTTCAGTGCTGATTGGAACAGCCCCCAGTTATGGAGATTTTTTTTTTTTTGCTACCAGCTGTGGCTTAAATGAAATTAGTTTGGCCCATGTGAATGTGTGTTATTTACAGGCAGGCCAGGTGCTGTGCTGTGGGTTTATCTCCTGCAAGCCCATCATTATCTGTGCACTGTTTGCATGTTGAACTGAAGTTTTTCCTTCTTATTGTAAATTTTTCTGTCTTTCACCCAGCCCTCTCTCAGCTCCTTTTATCTGCCAGTTTTGTCCTTACCTCCAGGTGGATTTTTGCTGTTGCTCCTGTGGCTGGAACTTACTGGAGATGTAAAAGCACAGCAGAAACTCAGCAGTGACCCTGAACTGAAGGGAACTTTTTCCTTCTTACAGTAAATTTTTCTGTCTTTCACCCAGCCCTCTCTCAGCTCCTTTTATCTTCCAGTTTCATCCTTACCTTTAGATGAATTTTTGCTGTTGCTCCTTCTGTGGTTGGAACTTACTGGAGATGTAAAAACACAGAAGAAACTCAGTGATGACCCTGACATGTGGCAATATAGGAACCCACTCTGTAACCACTAAATAATCCCAATAACTACATATATCAACGTATGGCAACAGAAATCTGACACTGCCATCTTTTTCAATGGTTCACAGCATCTTTTTTTTTTTAAGTGCAGAGCAAAAGCTTCAAGCACACCAGGCCTCACAACATTTGTACTAATGCTGCCAAGCCACCCTCTAAAATATTTTATGAACCATGAGAACATTTTAATCTGTTGGCGTTTCCTTAATTAAGACAGTTTTACTGCTGCCTGAAACAGAGGTGTTACATTAGCTGAGGATCTCTGCACTGTGTAAATTATGGCATCTGTCTTCTAAATAGAAGTTTGCATTATGCATTGAGGGATGAACTGGTGTGCATTTAATTTAAATGGATGATCAGAGTTTTTTGAAAATTAATATCTACCTTTCCAGGAGATTTCCATTATGTTAAATTATGTTTTAAAAAGCACATTGCATGAGTAATGTTGGTAAATATCGATTCATAACATTAGCATTTCCTGCCACAATGGGGCCCTTGCAAACATCCACTGAAAAAACACAGATTGTTCAAGATTTACTGCTTTGTTGAAACTCTAAGAAATGCTGCTCAGGTGGAAATATTTTTTTATCTTACAGTGTCAAACTGCACAATACAACAAATTCATTTGCTGTGATTCTATATACCAGTGGTGGGTTAGGTCAAATGATTCATACATATCATACATATGAAATGTAACGACTTTCAGAATCTAAATTTTCCCCTAATAAAACACATCAATATTACAGGTTCCCACCCATTTACTGCTCACAACAGGCAGAGGAACTCTTCTGCAGAGAGCCACAGTTTCATGCTTTTAAAAAGGTGTAAGAGCTCTTACGTGGATGATTTTTAAAATAAGAATGAGGAGGTAATTTCCAATCCCTTGGAATTGCTATGGATCTAGCAATATAGGAATATATCAATATAGGAATATAGCAATATAGTGATATAGCAATATATCAATATATTAACATAGCAATATAGGAATATATCAAAATAGGAATATATCAATATAGCAATATATTGATATAGCAATATATCAATATAGCAATACATTGATATATAGCAATATAGCAATATAGCAATATAGTAATATGGATCTAGCAATATATCAATATATCAATATAGCAATATATCAATATAGGAATATATCAATATAGCAATATAGCAATATATCAATATAGGAATATATCAATATATCAATATAGCAATATATCAATATAGCAATATATCAATATAGCAATATATTCATATAGCAATATAGCGATATATTAATATAGCAATATGGATCTAGCAATATATCAATATAGCAATATAGCAATATAGCAATATGGGAATATAGCAATATAGCAATATAGCAATACAGCAATATGGATTTAGCAGTGCATCCATCCAGCAGATATTGGGGCTGAGGAAGGGTCAGCTCTGGAACAATTTATAGCAGAGCTGAGGTCTCTCAGCTTATACAGGCCAATAATTTATTGTTTCAGCCTGACAGGAGGGGGTGTGTGTGTCCTGGAGCAGCTCCTGTGTGACAGCATGGGTGACTGCCCAAGACCAGCAGGGACACGGCCAAAATGTGGTGTTAAAAACCAGGAAAGGTCAGCAGAGGCTGTTCTGGGAGATTCTCAGATGCTGAGGACAAGCACAGGCAGCAGAAGGGAAAGTCCCAAGCATTTAATCAGTGCTGGGGAGGTACAGGAGCAGCTGGGGCTGTTAAACTCTGTACCAGCAGCTCCAAGCACTCCCAGGGAGGCACTGCAGAGGTAATTGATGTGTCCCTGCCAACAGCACAGGAGAGCTGGGGAGCAGCTGCACACTCAGGGCTGCAGGAGAAGGCTCCTTGCTGCCCTGCCCTGGGGAATGGCACAGGAGGGTGGTACAGCCAGGGAATTCTCTCTCCATAGGAACAGTTTAATGTCTTGGTCATCTCATAGGATGTCAGGCCTGAAGCTCTGGATTCTTACCTAGAAAAATCTTTCCTGGATTCTCACCTAGGAAAATCTTTCAAAATTTTCAAGTTTTCAAAAACTTTCAAGAGCAAAGGCTCAGTGGCATATGCTGGAATTTCCTTGTGTTGTCCTAATCCTTATACCTCTTTTTTTTTTCTCTGGCATGGGGGTTTCACCCTTCCTGCTCTACCCCTCAAAATTAGTGCTGGTGCTCGTTGTCCACAGGCATTCTCCTTGGTGCTGGGCAAATCCTGGATTTCCGGCAGCTTTAGGACTTCCTCAGCTTTCTCAGCTCAGAAAATCAGCACAAGGTTGCACATAAATGATGGCTTTTCCTCATTATGGTGATGCCTTGGGAAGGCTGAACTGAAACAGAGACTGGACAGAGCTGGAGAATAAAGTAGGGATTTATTGAAAGGCCTTTAGGGTACAGCTTGGGCAGGACAGGGCCTGGCCAGGGCTACACCCAAGGTGGGCCCCAAATGGTCACAAAATGGACCCAAAATGGTCACAAAATGGACAAACAGTCATAAGTTTGGGTTCATTTGCACATTGGGGTTTAATTGTCCAATTCCAGCTCCAGGCTATGAGCTCCCATCCTTCTTGTTCCTCCCTCCAGCCACCCTTGTTTGTGCTGTTGGGCTGAAAGTTGTCCTTGGTGTGCAGCAGGGACAGGATTTGTTTTGTCTGCCTGCTCTGAGTGACACTGACTGTGAGCTCAGAGCTGCACCCCTGGGCAGCACAGAACCTGAAATACATGGAAATAAAACTGAAGGCATCAGTGGGAATGGACCAACCCCACAAAAAAGTGGATGTAGCACCTCATGGTGTCATTTAGTGGGCATGGAGATACCCAAAGGTTGGAGCTGATGACCTTGGAGCTCCTTTCCAGCCTCACTGACTCAGTGATTCCATGATTGGGATCTCAGTGATTCCATGATTGGGATTTCAGTGGGGGAAGCTGCAGCCAGGCCCCAGAGAGCCAAGGCTGGGTGGGTGCAGGAGCAGCACTGGGATGGATTCCAGCTCCCTCCCTGCCCCAGGAGTGTTTCCAGCAGTGGGATTGCCCTTGGAGCAGCCTGTTGGCTCTGCAGGAGTGCCCAGGAAGGGGAGGGGAGCCCCAAGGACATTTCCTGTGCCCCTGGCCAGCCCCAGCCGTGCTGTGGGGTTCCTCACTCACCCTCTCTGCTGTACCTGTGGGTGCTTACACCTGTGAGTGACTCAGCCCAGTGCTCTCCTCCCTCTCCTTGTCACTGCCCTGCCATGGGACACTGTGCTGTGCAAATTACAGGTTCCTGTGCTCTGGGGGTGATTCACACAACAACAGGCACTTATTGAGGCATCCAGGGATGACTTCATCCCTTGCTGTTGTTTCAGCAGCTGAAAGAGGCTTTATCTAGGATGGGTTTCTGATCCTTTCTGTAGATTGTTTTTATCCTTTACATCACACTGGTCTATGATCACCCTTTTTTGATTGCTTTGAATCCATAAAAGCATGAGACCGAAAAACAGCTCACACTTTCAATTTTCCACCAAATGCTGGAGGTCACTTCTCTCTGCTTTGATGTTCTTGGGCCAGACACAAACGTTCTGAGCCACCTTTGCTCTGTACCACGGTGTGGAAAGCTGGAAGTTAATATCACCTAGGGCTGGGGTCGGGCACACAGCTGCCAGCCTGGGGTACAACTGCACATCCATTGTCTTGGGCAGCTGGGGACAGAATCCTGGGGTGGGCACAGCTGGGACGGATCCCTGGTGACAGATGGGTGAGGTTGGGTCAATTTCTGGTGTGGCACAGGAGCTGCAGGTGTTGGGCCAGCCCTGGGAACTCAGGTGGCTTCAGAGGACCAAGGGCAGGGCTGTCACCCCTGTGCAGTGCAGGGACAGACACGGGGCTGGTGACACAACCTGGGGTGACATCAGCAGCCACCCTGCCTGAGGAAAAGCTGCTTGATGAAATGCTGGCTCTGCAGAGCCAAATGTTTCCAGCTAGAATAGGAAATTTCAGGTCTGAATTTTCAGTTCAAAATGTGTCGCCCTGTTCTTCTAAAGTTCTGCTAAGCCTTCTGAGGTTCACATTTTTGTAATGGAGTTTCTCACACACTTTTCATGTAAATAATCACTGTTTTGCATTCCTTTCTGGAGGAGGAGAGAATTGATGGACTCTTGGTTTGACCAGTGTGGTTGGAGAGGTGGCAATCTCATCCTCCAATCCATGGTCACTTTTGGAATTCTATAAATTCGAAGTCTGGAAATAAACTCGCCCCTTTTTTGCCTTAGACATCTCAGCATGTGAGTGTTGCTCATTTCGTGTCATATTGTGACAAAAATCAGATTATCTTCTGAAGGAGGCATTACCTAGAGGCCCAAAGTGCTCTGCCAGGAGGATTTTAGGGGTGTTTGTGTCCCAACGGAGCTTCCACAGGCACTGAGGCAGCTCCTTTGGAAAGCTGTAACCCAACACCAACCCTGCTCCTGAGTCAGCAGCTCTGCCTCAGGAACTGACATCCAGGGACAAGGGGAGAAAGCAAATCTGCCTGATTATCCAGTGCTCTTCCTGAAAGGATTTCCCAACAGAGGAAAGGCAGCATCTGTCTGCCCCAGCCTGAGCATCCCCTCGTGGGCTAAGCAAAGAACACGGAACTTGTACCTGAGACCCATCTCAGTGATACCAACCCAGATTTACTGCTGCTAGATATGCCAAATACCCCAGGAAAACATTCCTGGGAAAAAAAAAAAGGTCTTAAATTTACCTTGAGAGGCTGAATCTCAAATAGTTGTCCCAAAGGATTTTTCACCTTTTCATAATTGTAACATTAATGATGGTTCAAGTATGAGATTTGGTAAAGTCTTGGCTCCAAAGCCTGAAGGTTTGGGGTATCTGTAATCAGCTGTGGGTACCAAGTGAGCCCCTGCACAGCACTGACCAGAGCACTGCAGTTTTCCCTTCAGTAAGGAAAAGATGTTCCTCCCTACAAAAAGGAAGGAGGAGTCCATTAGCAAAAATCCCTGAATGGGGACAGCTCAGGGACAGGGACAGGAAGGGAAACAGTTTTAATTTTTAATATAAACCAGAAAATTATTGGATTCTAATAGCTGTACTGACATTTTTCTTGGGATGACAGCCACGGAACAAGTTATAGTTTCCCTCCAAGTTGGTGGGAATTTTTCCAACCTAGAGTGTGTTATAACACACATCTCCTTAAGAGAAGTGCAGGGTTAGATCCCTTTGCATCCTGCTGGAAATTTACCCCGGGATCATTCCCCAGCAGGTTTTGTGCAGATCCAATGTGCTGCTGCCACCAGATGGCCCTTGTGGTGGATTCTGGTGGGAAAATCAGTGCAGGAGCTCTCCGAGGCAAAGCATTAAAATCAATTTAAAGGCAGAACGCTGTTTACAAACAGGGATTTTGCATAACAAGGGTCTGCTTGCCTTGCCAGTTGGATTCTGTGAGGGCTGATACGCAGTGTTTCAGCAAGCAGCACCTTCCCTGTCATCAGCTGAGAAGGAAAGCTGTGGATGTGCAGACCTTGTCAAGAATTCTTCCTAATTTTGCACCAAACAGAGCAAGATGAAGAGCAGAGTGTCTGAGTTACAGTTCTGCTGACCTTGAGTCCACCAGATTCTGTGACTGCTCTGAAGTGCAATCTCGATGAATAATGTCATCAGCACCTTTCTGATGCAAAATGAAAAAGGGAAAATTAAAAATAAAACACAGGGAAGAGGAAAGGGGAGAAGGGAAAGAAGGAAGAGGGAGAGGGGAGGAAAGGAAGGAAAAAGAAAAAATAGAGGAGAAAAAAAAAACTCTAGTCAGGTTACAGCTGCAGTTTCAGCAAGCCTGAAAGCTTTGTCTGCTTCACTTCTGAGTTTGAGTATGACAGAGCCACATCCCTTTTTGTCAGGAGCTCTCTGAAATGGGAAGGAACAGCCAGGCAAAGGCCTGTGTGATTTCCTGAGCTCTGCTTCTGCTTTGGAGCCTGTTTGTTTTGGGTAAACGCTCCACGCTTGCCCTTGAAAAAAGTGTGGCAAAGGCAGTGGCAGAAATTCTGGGAGTTTAAAGGGGGAAAAAACCAACAGACAATAACAGAAGCCAAAAAGGAATGAGTTGAAACCTGCTCACAGTCATAGCTGCACCTATTTGAAAGCCTTTTTGTTCCCAAGGATGTGTTTATTTCATTCTACGTCAGAAATTCCTCGAGATCTCTTTCAACTGTCAGCTTATAGCCAGCATCAAACACAGAAATGACACAGGGATGACTTTTTGACAGCCAGGTTTTGAGAAAATGCAGCTGCAAACTGAATTTTTTGCAATGTGGGAAGAGGCTTTCCAGGCCACACATTGGAGTAATGGCAGAATGATGTTCCTCAACAGATCTGAGCAATGCAAACACAAGGATGAGAGCTTCTCTTTGCTTTTTTTTTGGAAAATACCTTCTTCAGGTGAAAGGCAGAGCCAAACATTAATAATGCATCTTTTTCCTGTAGTAACTCAGCAAGTAAAAGCAGCGAGGGACTTTTAAATGTGGGATCACTGACAGGCAGAACCAAGTTCCCAATTGCCAGCCCTGCCACAGAACTCCTCAAAGACAGATCTCAAGATCACTCACCCCAAAGTGTTTGATCAGTGCCACTTGTGTGCTTCAGTAAAGAGCTAGTCATACGAATTAATTCAAGATACAGAGGGTGCTTCTTGATTACATGGGGGGGTGGAATACAGAGCCCAGTACAATAAAAGGATTTCTGTGGAGAGCAGAATTAGCTTTTCCATGTGGGAATGGATCGGATTTATCACACAATTTAAACTGCACCTCCTCTGCTGGGAAGGCATTCCTGAAGACAGAAATTCACTTTGTTGTCAGTACTGAGAAAAGAAAGTGTCCTGAGCAGGTTGAGGATCAAAACTCTCATGAAGAAAACTGAACCAATGCCCATTCAGAGGAGTGGGGCAGAGGTTTTAAAAGCGAAGACACTTCTTCAATCCAAGCCCTCCCTTTGAGCACTGGAGTGTCACAAACACCGAGAGTCCCCCAGACACGAGGGGAGGAATGTCCCACAGGTCAGATCTGCAGATTTTCCTGGGGTTTGGTGCTGGCTGGAAGCACAAATGGATCCCATTTCCTCCTCCCCTGATACCTGGGTTCTCACAAACTTTTGCTGCCTTGGATTTTGCGAACAGACATTTCCACAGCTTTTGCCTGGCTTGGGTGGAGGACAACCCCAAGGAGCCCCAGAGCATTTCTGTGCAGGTTTCTGTGATCCTCCTGCTGTGTGTGACCTCTCAGGGATCCTCCCCAGGGCTGCCAGAGCAGCACAAACCCCACAGAACCCGAGCACAGCAGTTTTATCTTTGTGGGATTGCTGCTCCTTGGGGCATCTCCTGGAGCAAGAACCCTCAGCAGTTTGTCCCCAGCTCCCAGTTTGCCATTCCAGTGTTCTTGACAAGACTCAAAACCCAATCCCTGCCCAGAAATAAAGGACATTGGTAATTTATTTGTACTAAGGACTTGTTTGATATGGGGTTTCTCCTTGTGTTTGAGAGCCTGCCCAAAGGGAAACCCCCACACAGGTGATTAACACTTTGCTGTTCTCAGAGCTGGCTCAGATCATTGTTCTCCTCTGGGTAAACCACCCGGATTAATTAATTAATGACAAAGTAACATGCACAAAGAGACTTCTGAGAAGTGCAGCTCCTTCTCTCTGTGCTGCATTTCCAGAGCTTACATCCCCATCCCTTCTTTGCAGCAGCAGCACTTTCCCTTTTTACTTTTCCTTTCGAGTAGAAACCCAATTCATCTTTAGAGTGAATCAAGTTGCTTTTGCCTGCAGCGGCTCATTGACAGGGTCAGCTCGGGAAGATCCTTTGTCTTAGGAAAGCTCTTCCCTCTGTAATCCTCCACAAAAGTGTTCACTGAGCACTTTGCTGCCACGCTGCTTTGTCATTCCCTGTGACAAATCTTCAGGCTGTGATGGAGCCTCCTCTTGAGAGAACCCCAAAGCTTCCAAAAGCAAGTACTCTTTTATTTTTCCTTTTTTCTTTTTTTAGCACTTCAGCTGGAAAAGCTTCCAGAAGTCCCTGCATTTCTCTCAGCTCTCCAAAGAGAGTGGGATCGATGCATTTGAGGAGTTCTGATCCAAGTGAAAGCTCAACTCACAGCACCAAGGGGCTGGGGCTGCACCCCGTCCATGTGAGTGTTTTAATTGTGAGGTTTTTAATAGGAACAGGAACAACCAAACAACCAGGAACAACAGGAACAACCAAAGCCATCTCCTCCAGAAGGACAGCATCCCCTCGGGCTGCATCCCCACCCTGCACAGCCCAGGAGAAAAGGCAACATTTGGCAATCACGGAGTGGCAAATACATTTTTTCACATAAGTTTGGACAGAAATAACCACCTCTCAGCCTTCCCAGCCAGGGCAGAGCTGGGCTCCGTGGCTCTGGGGCTTCCCAAGGCAGCTGCAGCACCAGGCAGGGAGGGAGGCTGGAGCTGCACACACCAGCTCAGCTCTGGAGGAGTTACTGAAGACAGAAATTCACTTTGTTGTCCATACAGAGAATAAAAAGTGTCCTGAGCAGGGTGAGGATCAAACCTCCCGGGCTGAAATTGTAAATACAGATTGCTCCTCATGTTCCAACCCTCTCATCCCCTCTGTGGGCTTCCCAGCAGCATGAAAGAGAAGGGATAAAAAATGGGATGAGGAAAGGTTGAGCCTGCCTGACCTCAGCGTTTTCTTGTTCAGCTTTTCATTTCCTGATTTGGAATCTTTGCCTAAGACACCTTGAGGTTTAGGGCTGTTTCTTTGGGTGAGAAGCAATTGGAATTGATTTGTCCATTTTGTGATGTGCTTTTCTTTTTTTGAAAAAGGATAGAAGAGTTTCCAGCCTGAATTTGCAAATCTATTTTTAAGTCTTGCTGCAAATAAAATGAAAGAAGTTAAATTTCCCTTGGCTGTTGTCAGCGATAAAGCTGGGGGGTGATTTTTCCTCCTTTTGTACAAATGAAATGTTATTTTTCCTTCTCTTCACATGTGTATATTTATATAGAGAGTGATATATTACCAGTTTCTCTCTCTCAAAAAAGGATATGGTGGAAATCTGAGCAATTGCAGACAGACTGATGAAATGCAGTGAGTCAGAGCAAACCTGGGCTCCTCTAATTGCACTGCTACAAATAAACCTCCATGACCTCAGGATCAGAAATATACCCCTTTAATCATTGCACAACTTTATTTGTTCATGCCCTGTTTTAGTTAATGACTGCCCAAATTACCACTGCCCTTCCCTATCTGCTGTGATAGACTAGAATGTTTTATTTTTGTGGGCTGATGGTGCCAGCAGATCGTGCAGCTGTCCTGGGGTGCTGCACCTTTGGGAGAAGCAGGTGAAATGCTCCACATCCCCATCAAACCACAGGAAAATATCCAATAAAAGGTGCTCTGGGTGCAGGAAAGGTGGGGAACCCAAGCCTGCTGCAATTCACGTGAAATGAGGAAAACAGGATCTTTTTCCTTCAGATTTTGTTGATGACAAAGCTAAACACAGTACGGTGTGCCCTGCTTTCAAACTGTGATTTTATCCCTTGGATTCAGATGGAATGAACAGGATACATACTGGAATTAGGATTAGGTGCTGATTTTTCAGGATGCCTCACTTTTTTTTTTTAAATTTAAACTTCTCTTGGGAGGCAGAATTATTTTCCTAATGTAAAAATATATTACTGTGCCATCCAAGTGACTTTCTGTTCTCAGCATTCTTGGAAGCAACACACCAGTTACAGATGTGAAAAGAGAACGAGAAATTCATGATAAAAAAAAATCCTTGGTTTGCACCAGTGGAGGTATCCAACTTAAAATGCCTGTGGCAAGAGAGCTTGGACAGAGTCAGGGATGCTCAGGGTGGGATTGTTGGGGAGTCTGTGCAGAGCCAGGACTGGATGATCCTCATGGATCCCACCCAGCCCAGGATATTCTCTGAAATACCCTGTGGCTCTATGAAAATAAATCCATATTTCTGAAGACTTTGTACTTTATCACAGTTGCTTAGGCTGACCTTTCTCTAATTTCTGTTCCCATGGATGCTTAAAAAAGAACAGAATATGATCTGATTTTCATGTTTCCTCATAATCTTATTCTGAAAAGCAGCGTTTGCTGGAATTTGCCAAGATAATTCAGTCTAAGCATGGATATGGTAAGCATGGAAAAACTGACTCTGACCAATTAAAGCACAGGAAAATATTAGAATGGAAAATGTATGGAACCAAAATGGAATAAAGCATCTTAAAATGGAAAACAGTGGGCGAATTTGACTCCGGCAGCCTAGGTAATTAAGAATTTAAATTATTTTTTTAAAAGAAAACACAGAGAGAAACCTCTGACAGTTTTCCATGGGCAAGTTTGCTTATTAAGTTTTTTGTTCATAAATGCCTTGATGAAAACTTTGGGTTGGGTTTTTGTTTTGTACTGAAATGCTGCTGTTTGATATTTTATTGCTTTGTAAGCTGACAAGAGCAGCACAGCAATGAAATCATGGAACCACCAGGATTGTGATGAGACACAGAATCAGCTGGTTTAGCATTGTGGCTTCTCCTTGCTTTCAGGGAATTTTTGAAGCTGTAATTTTGGGAGGGGTTTCTTTGTTTCCTTTCCTCTTTCAGTATTCAGCTTCCTACCCTGGTGCCAAGGCTGTGGGGTTTTGCCCCTGTGTTTTTCATCTTTATGAGATGGGAAATGTTTTCTTTTGGCATTTTTCTGCTCTTGCCCCAGGTACTTGGTGAATTCTTCTCCTTCAGTCACAGTTTATCCCACGACTTAAAATCTGATGTGTTAATAAAAGGTGTCCTTGCTTCCAGCTCTGGTTTGGCTTCAGTCTCAGCTGAAACACCAAGAAAAAAATTTCTGCACCATTTGTAAAATAACTTCTTTAATTAACGCCATGCTCCAAATTTCATTATATTTATTGCCAAATCAGAGTTATAAGTTCCACTTAGTCCCTTTTATAAAATGACTTTCCATTTTCACAGCAAAATTCCTGTTCTGTTCTTGTTGGATTTCTCTCTGGAGAGCCCCAGAGCCCAGAGCAGCAGCCAGGTCCCCAAGGTGTCACTGCCACCCTGCCACTGCCCAGTCCCCAGGGAGAGCTGGGAGCCAGCCCTGAGACCAGTACACCCATTCCTTAAAAACCCAGCACTGACTTTTCCTCTTTCCCCAAAGAGGCAAAGTGTTCCTTGCTAATTTGTGCCTTTTATATTAGGGGTAGACTGATAGAGTTGTTATTTATCCCTGTTAAATTATCACTTTTATGTTTGAGTCACTCCATACCTTACATTAACAGTGCTTTTTATTTTCCAGGACACAAGGACACGGTGCTTTCCCAAGGACTCTGCACAAGGGGACACATTTGGGTTCTGCCTGCTGACATTCCCTGATGTCTCTCACCAAAACAAGAAACAGGAGCAGAAATCCCAGAAACCAACACAAGCTCAAAGGAAATCTTTAATGAAAGGTGCGTTAGAATGAGGGCTTGGTTGAATTTGCATACTTAGATGGATTAGTTCTGGACAACACTTTGCAGGCAAACCTCCAGATTCAGCTACAGCACCTGGAGGAGCCAATTTATCATTTCTTTCATAAATCAAAAGGCAATTCCTACAAACAGTAATGATTGGTCCACTCAGGATTAGACTCAGAAAATTAAAATTGAACTTTCCGCTGCCTCGTGGAGATACCTTAAAATATGGCCTGTAATTCTACCATGTTCAGCTTGGGCTATTTCAAACACTTCAGGAGCTGCTCAGGGTAAGAACAGCCAGATTCTGCCAGTGCCATCCAAGCCAGATGGGCACTGTGGGGTGGAGCAAGCCAGGAGGCTCCTGAGAGTGGGGCAGGTTCTCCCTTTTCAGAGGAGGGCTCAAGGTTCATAGATCAAGTCTAAATACACTCCATTTAACTAAGAAAAAATTGTAACATGGTCATATTTTACAAGAGATTATCATGAAAAGGATTCGTGGTAGGAAAAGGCATGAGGAAGCACCATGCCTTTAAGCAGAAATCAGATAAACTGTTTTATCAGAGAAATAAGATGTCAGGTCTTAAAAGTGGGTTATGTTTAACCAGGAGAGGGGAAAAAAAAACCAGAAACATTGCAGTTCCTAAAAGCTTTCAGGTCTTTGTGGCTGTGCTTTCTCCTTTTTGTTGTTTTATACCTCAGAGTCAGATCTCATCTCTTGGGCATTATTGCCTTATGGGGATCCTGGTCAGCAGGGGGTTCCTATTTCCTTCTTTCCCCCAGGAACCTCCAAAGGAACCCCCAGAATGTTGGATTTTCTGGTTCTCTCCACTGGAGGGGTGTGCTGAGCACATGGAATGGCAGCAGAACATCTGTCCTGCCTGGGGACACAGCGAGGGGACAGCCACAGGGTGTGAAAGGAGTTCGGACCTACAACTGAGCGAGGAGACATTGAGATGGGATGTTAGGAAGGAATTCCTGGCTGGGAGGGTGGGCAGGCTCTGGCACAGGTGCCCAGAACAGCTGTGGCTGCCCCTGCATCCCTGGAATGTTCCAGGCCAGGCTGGATGGAGTTTGGAGCAGCCTGGGACAGTGGGAGGTGTCCCTGCCATGGCAGGAGTGGCATTGGGTGGGCTCTGAGGTCCCTCCAACCCAATCCATTTGTGAGTTCTGTGACCTACATATGAATTCAAACAACAGGAGAATGGCAGGACAGAATTCCTCCAAACACAGCAGCAGAACCGAGAAGTGAGGCAGAGACTGAAGGGGGCTGGGGGGGGGAACTCAGAGAGAAATGCAGCCAAGAAAGAAGTGGCTTCGAAGAGAATTTTAAAAGAGAGAGATGGAGGGCAGAGTTAAGATTGAGCACAAATCACTGCATGACTTCTGCATCCTTGTTTTTTTATATTACACTGACCTAATTAACTTTACATAGAAAAATATGTATCACAGCCTTTTTCCTGATCTTATCTTCCTTTGGAAAAAAAAAAAAATCAGCTGTTTGCTCACCCATGGCATCATTAGCCACACCAAACCATTTCTGAAACAGTGACATTTCCTGCTCAGCCTCTACACAGAGCTACAAACTTAACTCTGACAAAGCACCCAAGTGTCTTGGGTTGGGCAGCCAAGAGATTTGTGTTCTATTTCATCTGTTGTAAAAGCAGAGATTTCTTTATCTCTTGTAACTCCAGGGGAGAGGGGCGGATGCCTTCTGATAATGGCCCAGCTGTTAAAGCAGTTAGGGCAGTGTTTGTTATCTCTGGGGCAGTGTTTGTTATCTCTGTCATCACCCGTCCATCCTCCAGGGGATATCTGCTGATAATGGGCCATGAAGGCTCACCAATGACATCACACATGACATCATCAGGGATATCTGCTGATAATGGGCCATGAAGGCTCACCAGTGACATCACACATGACATCATCGGGGATATCTGCTGATAATGGGCCGTGAAGGCTCACCAGTGACATCACACATGACATCATCGGGGATATCTGCTGATAATGGGCCATGAAGGCTCACCAGTGACATCACACATGACATCATTGGGGATATCTGCTGATAATGGGCCATGAGCTCACCAATGACATCACACATGACATCATCAGGGATATCTGCTGATAATGGGCCATGCAGGCTCACCAATGACATCACACATGACATCATCCCATTGGGAGATGCTCCACCCAGTGTGGGCGGAGCCAACCGTTCCCACCTGGATAAAAACTGAGACTCAGGAACAGCAGGAATCTGATTTTTCCACCAGAGGAAGACCAGACCCATCTCACCACCACTGGACTTTTCCTACTCCATTATCTGTACCCCACAGAATTCATCTAGGATTTATTTGGGCTGCTCCCAACACCCTGACCAACAGGGTGTCAGGTTGTATCCCTGACTCTGTCAGGGTTTTTCCAGGACTTTTGTTTTGCTTGCTTGCTTGTCTTTATACTGCTGCATTTGTATTTTGTTTTCTAATTTTTTTATTCCTAGAAAAGAACTGTTACTCCTATTCCCATATCTTTGCCTGAAAACCCCTAATTGCAAAATTATATTAATTTAGAGGGGAGGGGGGTGACATTCTCCATTCCAAGGGAAGCTCCAGTTTTCCCTGGCAGACACCTGTCTTTCCAAACCAAGACACCAAGTTAGGCAGCGAGTGCAAGAGCCAGGCTCTCAGAACAGGACAGGCAAAGACAGAACAGCGAGGGAGCCTCAGGGATCACCCAGACCCTGCACAGACACCCCAACAATCTCACCCCGGGCACCCCTGCGAGCCTTGGCAGGCTCAGGGATCAGGATTGTGACCAACCCTGAACCCTGTAAGCACCAGGGCTGTGACCCTGAGTCTGCAGCAGACTCTGAACACTCAGGAAGGGTCCTCTGCAGGGTGTTGATTTGCCAGAAAACACCAGAACTCGAGACACTTCCAGGTTTTTTCCAAAGGGTACTGGGGTATTTCAGCAGGGAAGTTGGGCTGGATGACCTCCAGAGGTCCCTTCCAGCCCCAACCTCGCTGTGATTTATCTCTTGCCAATAATAAATGAGTAAGAGAATCCTACTTACTGAATGAGCAACATTCCCTTTCATATTTAAATCTTCCCTGGCACTTTCCCAGGCAGGAATTAACCATGTGCTGCGTGGCTTATGGGAAGGGACAGTCTGAGGCAGGATGTTAGCAAGGAATAAGAACGATATTTGGATGATTTCCATTTTGTAAAAGGTTAGGCTTGATGTAGCTTAATTTTCTAACTGAGCAAATCTGAACAAGCTGGGTCTGCTTTTACAATCTGTGTCTTCACAGACAGAGATGGAATATATTATTGATTCTATGAATAGGCTTATCTTCTAAGTTTACCTCCCCTTGTCCATTCACAGGGCCCGGTGGAGCACGAAGGCTTCTGGAGGGGCAGAGACAACCCCCGAGGCACGGAGCCCTCCTTCCTCTGTCAGCAACATCCAGAACACACCGGGAACACGCTGCAGGCTCCAGGTGCCAACCCCAGGGCGTGTCTGAGGGTTTGCTGTATTTTTTTTGGCTAATTCAGGGTTTCCTGCGGGGAGGGTCGCCTGCAGGTTTGATTTGCTCCGTGTGGGAAAGCCGGGCAGGTCAGGGTGGGGGTCTCATTACTGAGAACCCCCCAAATGAGGCAGAGAACCCTCCGGGGGCAGGCAGTCCCTTCAGGAGCCAGCATTCCCTGCTCAGCTCACCCACAGACAGCTTTCCATGTGGGAACGGAGGCTTTTCCTGCACTCGGGAAAAGCAAGCAGGAAACCCTCACCCTCACCGCGGCTCCTGCCCCTCAGCAGTGCTGTGAACTCGGGAATTTTGGGGATTTCTGCCCCAAAAGGAGTGCCTCGAACAGCCCCTCACTGTGCTGTCCCACTGCCACTGTCCTTGTGGGAAATGCTCCATAAGCTTTCACAGTCTGCACATGCTTTAACGAGTTTGGAGCGTTTCACTTTGCATTTTATTTTGCATATAAGAGGCAAGTTCACTTGCTGTATTTGTTGATTTTAGCCCTGACAAATGCTCTGGCTGCCTGCTCCTGTGCCTCGGTGAGACACCGTGAGAAGCATTTCTTTCCACGCAGAGCAGAGCAAACTGCACTCGAGCAAATCCATTCTGAATGAGCAGCATCCGAGGGAAAAAAAAAAATTCAAGAATTCTCATGAAAAATATTAATCAAGTTCCTGGGAAGGAGGCTTGGTCTCTCCAGAGAGCAGCTAAAGACGTGTCTGTGAAGTCAGGATCCCCACTAGGACTGGAAATTGCTCTTTCATGCTTCAGTCACCTCGACAGCCACTGCAGCCCTTCGCTGCACTAGTGGCAGAGCAAAAGTGCCACTTTGGCCAAGAACTTATTTCTGCCCAAGCCAGAGCGCCCCTGGAAACTGCCGGACGGCTCTGCCCGTCCCGCACGGCTCTGCCCGTCCCGCAGCCTCCCCTCCCGCCCCTTTGCTCCCTGCTGGCTGCCACAGGGAGAGGCTGGGACGCACAGCCCGTGCTTGGCAGTTCCGTTCCCGAACCTGCCGGGCTCGGATGGGGATGGGGCGGATCCCGCAGCCTCTCCCAGGAGCGGGGCTTCCTCCCCAGGCTGGCCCCGCGGCCCCGGCCACGCTCCCGAAGCCAAAGGTGAGGAAGGGCTGACTCCACCGCCAAGGGTCGGGCCGTGGTGGCAGCAGAACAGCCCCTCTAAGGAAACTTCATTGATTGTGAACTTGGAAAGTGGAAAGGTGGAGAGAAGAGGTAGAAAAATCAGGGAAGAATCATTCCGGAGACATAAAGAGGAAGGGAGGAGAAAAGCACGTCCTCACCTTCCTATCTTCTTCCTGCAGTATCTCCCCGTTTCCCTTTCCTACTCCCGGTTCTCACAAGCATTCCCCGCACACACTCGGGACGGTGCAGGACCCAAACCCTCGGCAACTTTTCCTGCCTTGATGCAGCCTTAGCGGGAAGCGGCGTTTCACCGACAGAGGTTTTTAACACCGGGGATGCTGCCGGGAGGGGCGGAGGGCTCCGCTGCCTGACCCGGGGCGCCCGGCTCGGGGGGCCACCCCCGCGGCCACCCCGTGTGGCAGGGACAGCTGCGGCCCCGCAGGCCGGGTCCCCGCCCGCCTCCGCCCACAGCGGCGCTGCTCCCCGCGCCGCCCCGGGGCCCCGCGCCCGAGAGCGCTCCCGCACTTCTCCCGGGGCGCTCCCGCCGCGGGGAACGGGAATGGAGCCGCGAGGGGACGGAATGCGGGGATGGGATGCGGGGATGGGATCCAAGGATGGGGCACAGGGATGGGATGTGAGGATGGGGCACAGGGATGGGATGTGAGGGTGAGGTGAGGGGATGGGATGCGGGAATGGGATGAGGGGATGGGATGTGAGGATGTGCCACAGGGATGGGATGTGAGGAATTTGGCACAGGGATGGGATGCTGAGATGAGGCACAGGGAGGAGATGAGGGGATGGGATGCTGGCATGGGATGCTGGGATGGGGCACGGGGCTGGGACGCTGGGATAAGATGCAGAGCCAGGGACGCGGTGCGCGGATGGGGCGCCCGCCGAGCCCCCGCCGGCCCCCCGGAGGAGCGGCCGCCGTTACTTAAGCGCATCCCAGCGGCGGCGGCGGGGGAGGCGGGGAGCGGCGGGCCCGGCGCAGGGACGGCCCGCGCCCCTGCCCATGCCCGGCTCGGAGCGCGGCGGGGGCGCGGGCGCGGGCGCTGCCAGGTGACGGGAGAACGGGGCCGCGGCGCGGGCAGGGCGGGACGGGCGCGGGGACAGCGCCGTGCGCCAGAGCGGCGGGGCCCGGGCGGCTCCGGGCGGCGGCTCCGGGCGGCTCCGGCGGCTGCTCCGGCTCCCCCGGCCGGCGGCCCTGCTCTCGCTGGGCGGCGGAGACCGAGCGGCAGCAATGGCGGCGCGGGGCCGCCGCCCGCCCGGCTGGCCGCGGCTCTAGGAGGGGACGCGCGGCGGGGAAGCGCCGCCGGCCGCCGGGGTATTTATTCCTCCCCTCTCGCTTAAGTTGCCGGCGGAGCGCGCTGGCCGGAGCCTGTCCCCCCCCGCGCCGCGGAGGTGCGGGGCGGCCATGGAGAGCCCCGCCGAGAACCCCAGCAAGGCGGCCGAGTACCTGAAGGAGCTGAACAAGATTATCGAGACGCAGCAGGAGCTGCTGGAGAAGCAGAAGCGGAGGATAGACGAGCTGGAGCAGCAAGTGGCCAAGTTGTACCACGAAAACGCCTGCCTGCAGGACGAGCATCACCGGCACCTGGCCACATGCCGGCTCCAGCAGGGCGTCCCCCCCGCGCCCCCGGGGGTGCTGAGCGCCATCCAGGAGAACGCCAGGCACGAGAAGTAAGCGCTGTCCGCCTTCCTTTGCCCCCTTTTTTTTATTCGCGGAGCGGGTTTCCCTAGCGGGTTTTCCCTTCCCTTTCCCCGGCTGCCCGGAGCTGGAGGCGGCGGGACTCCCCGCGGGCGGCTGGGGGACAGCTCGGTGGCCCCAGCCTCTGTCCCCCAGCCTGTGTCTCCCTGGCCGGGTTCCCGGGGGGTTTCTGGCCGGGGCTCCGTGCCCGCCGTGCCCGCGGCCACCGCCGCCCGCGGCGCTCGGGGATGCCCCGGGCAGAGCCGCGGTACCGGCGGCGGGGCCAGCCCTGCCAGCGGCCCCGGGGCGTGCTGGCCGCCACCCCCAGCGCCCTGGGGATGGAGCCCCAGCGCCGGGAGCCGCTCGCCCCTCGGGAGATGCCCCGGCCGCTATCGAAAGTGACCCGGCCAGGGGTCAGTAAACATTGGCCACTCGCCACCGGCGGGCTGGCCTGGGCCAGCGCCAGCTCGCCCCGTTCGGGCCGCCTTCGCCGCCGGCCGCCGCATCTATTCCAGCATCTCTAAGCTGTAATTAATCGTGTGCGTTTCCCCAGCGCCGGGAAAGCCGCTTAGTTGCGCGGTTCCGAAGCAGCCGGGATTCGGGAACAGCTAGAACCGAGCTGGGCGCTTTTCCGGCGTGTTTTTTTTACTTCTGGGAAAAGTATTTGAGGCTCGGCTTTCCCGGAGCAGAGTGGGAAAAGCATGCATGGGATTATAGGAGCCCACTTGGCTGCTTGACACGGCACAATGGGCTGTTTGTGATCCGCTGCGCTCGAATTCCTTGGGGTTATAAACACGGACGCGGCGGCTCCCGGCCGCCAGCAGCCCCCGGGATGCGGGATAACGGGATACCGGGATGCGGGATGCGGGATACGGCATCGCCCGAGGGAGGGCGAGCCCCGCACCGTGCTCCGGGTGCCCGTCCCGCTGCGGGGAGCAGCGCTGGCTCGGTCGGGAGCTGCCCGAGCATCTCCCTGCGGAGAGCGGTGCCGGGCAGGGATATCCCGGGAGCTGCCCTGGCTGCCGACAGGGTGGGAGCGCTGCTGCTGCTGCTGTGCTCGGAGTCGGGGGTGCCGGTGCTCCGAGCAGCGTTTTCTCCGCGCTGTGTGCAGGCTTCGGAGGGCTCGCTGGTCACTCGGTGTCCCCGCTGCCTGCTGCTGTCCCCAAGCCTTCCCCTGGCCGGGGGAGCAGACTGGGAAGGGAAGGGCTTTGCCTCCCCAGCGCCCTTCTTGCTGTCGGTGTTAACGACCTTTTTTTTTATTTTCTGTGATGCTGGGGTAATCACTTTAGGCTTTTAAAGGCTTTTTTATATGTCTCTCCGAAAGTAAATAGCTCCTTTAATAAACTGGAGAGCATGCTACCATTTATCAATCAATCCCTTCAGGAGAAGGAGCTGTTTCCAGAAAACATGGAATATTTACACTAATCCTATCCTGTGCATCCCTGTCCAGTACCCGAGGATTTTTGTGCTTGTAGTACAAGATGTCAACTCAGCTATCTCGTCCCATTTGTCTCTTGCAAACGACATTACCCAAAATTGTACAAATGGCTTGCCTTGTTTGACAATATTTCTCCTCTGCAGCCCAGGACTCGTTTGCAGAGCCCTCCTTGGGCAGGCAGCTCTGGGGACTCAGAGGCTTTTAAGTCTCTTAAGTGGATTTGATGCTGGGATCAGAATTAATCTGGGATATTTATGGCAGAGTTGTATTGCTTTGAGGCATAGCCTGGGGGCTTAGTGGGGAAGCTGGGAGCCAGCCCTGTGCATCTGGCCTGGCCCTTGGCCCACGTGCCTGCCTGGGGAGCCACGGCTCCAGGGCCACCTCCATCGGGGCAGTCCTGCTGTCCCCTCTCCTCCCACAAAACTGTCCTCCCGTGGGAGGGAGCCCCTTCTTCCCTGCAGGTGGCCCTGCCTGGCTGGGTGGGTGGGTGACACGTGTGGCCCTGGCACAGGGCTGTGGCAGTGGCTGTGGCAGTGCCTGTGACAGTGGCTGTGGCAGTGCCTATGGCTGTGACAGTGGCTGTGGCTGTGACAGTGGCAGTGGCAGTGGCTGTGGGCAGGGGCAGTGGCAGTGACAATGACAGTGGCAGTGGCTATGGCAGTGGCTGTGGCAGTGGCTGTGACAGTGGCAGTGGCAGTGGCCCTGGCACAAGGCTGTGGCAGTGACGGTGGCTGTGACTATGGCAGTGACAGTGCCTATGACAGTGGCAGTGGCCGTGGCAGTGCCTGTGGCAGTGCCTGTGGCAGTGACAGGGACAGTGGCAGTGACAATGGCAGTGACAGTGCCTGTGGCAGTGGATGTGGCTGTGACAGTGGCTGTGACAGTGCCTATGGCAGTGGCTGTGGCAGTGACAGTGGCAGTGACAGTGGCTGTGGCAGTGACAGTGGCTGTGGCAGTGGCTCTGGCAGTGGCTGTGACAATGGCAGTGCCTGTGGCAGTGGCTGCAGCAGTGACAATGGCAGTGGCTGTGGCTGTGGCAGTGGCTGTGGCTGTGACAGTGGCTGTGGCTGTGACAGTGACAGTGGCTGTGGCAGTGACAGTGGCTGTGGCAGTGACAGTGGCTATGGCAGTGGCTGTGGTTGTGGCAGTGGCAGTGACTGTGGTTGTGGCAGTACCAGTGGCTGTGGGCAGTGACAGTGGCTGTGGCAGTGGCTGTGGCCCTGGCACAAGGCTGTGGCTGTGACAGTGGCAGTGACAATTGGCAGTGGTTGTGGCAGTGGCTGTGCCTGTGGTTGTGACAGTGGCTGTGACAGTGGTTGTGGCTGTGACAGTGACAGTGGCTCTGGCAGTGACAGTGCCAGTGGCTGCTGAGGCTGTCCAGGAGCAGGGACAGGAGCCACTCACACCATCAGTTTATTCTCTGCCTGCATACAGAAGGTGGGGGAAGCTCCAGCCTGGCAAATGGAGAATAATCCCCTCATTTCACAGACCTCTCCAGTGCCTGGGTGCCCTCAGCTCCTGCAGCCCAGCCTGCAGGCTCCAGGGCTCTTTGCCTTCACTTCCAGAACTTCTCCATTTCCCCAGACCCAGGTGTCCCACTGGGGATGTCTGGGTGGGGTGTGAGGATCCCTTGTGTGCTGGAGTTCAGGGTCAGGTGATGCTGAAATGGGCAGTGACACTTCTGTACCTCAAAGCTAAAAAAGAATGGAATCCTTTCTGAAGGAAACTGGGCTTCTCTTACTCAAATACACCGGAGCTTTTAGAAGTTGTCTTGTACCTCAAGTTGAACTGTTTTTCTAAACTGTCCTGCAGCAGCTCCACCTGGGTGAGGTGGCTGTGGCTCCCTGACAGGGGCTCCACATTGCCAGATGTGGTTAACTTGTATAAAAGGAAGTATGGAAAAGTTATTAAAGATAATAGGGATATGGTTAGGTCTTATACTTCATAAAAGAGAGTAAAAAAAACATGACAACCAAACAAAATCCACACAAGTCTTAAAAGTTTTCAGTTGTTACAATGGAAGGAATATACAGGTGAAGACTGCTTAAATAATTTGGAAATGCTGATGTAGTTGTAGAAATTCTGTAGCAGTGGCTGTAGCTTGTGAGGAGGGAGAAGATAGATTTCTGGAAGAAAGACAGTCCAATAATATGTATATAAATATATAAAAATAATCTGGTTTATGCACTTCCAGAAAATCCCAGAGTGGGAAAAAAGTTTCTCTTGTGCCAGTTGCTGATGGAGGAAGGGAGGGAGGAGCAGAGGGCTGGGTGAGCAGGTGCAGGTGTGCTCCTCAGCCTACAAGGACACACCAGAAAAAGTTTGGGGGCGGTCTCACTAGTTTTACAATGATTTGCTGAGAGCAAATCAACGTTAAAATGCACCGGTGGAATTGAGAACAGTTGATTACGAGGCTGTGTTAGATGTGATGAATCAGCGTAAGGAAGATAACAGTCAGTGTTTAACTCTGAGTTGCACAAGACTAATTTTGAGTGAATTTGTTTCATTTAACATTTGAGGAGCACCAAGAGCCTCTGGAGCTCAGCTCCTCGGTGTAATTCAATAATGCACTTGTGTTTTGGGGTGGAAACCCAAATGCACAGCATTTTCTCACGTCTATACAAGGATAGTTTTGTGTGTCTGAGAATCCAGCAGTGGCAGCTTAGGGAGGGATGTCTGTGCTCATCCCAATCAAGTTAAAAACTGTGCTGCTTTTCCACGGGGAAAGCTCCTGCTGAGAGGCTGAGGAGGAGGGAGAGCAGAGTTGTCTGCTGAGGCTGAACGCTCCGAAGGGGCTGCTGCTGTTTGCATCTCTGCCTGAATGCTGCACCCAGCCTGGCTGATTCATTTTTAAACAAACCTGGGGCTGGTTCTGTTCCTTGGGGCAGGGCTGGAGGTGTAGGACAGCCCTAGAGCTGCTCAGGGTCTGGGTGAGATGTGCAGGGAGTGCTGGAGCAGCTGAAGGAGCTGCTCTGGTGACAGTCACTTGTGAAGGCTGCGTTGTGCCCTACATAGAGGCAGCCTGTGACTCTGCCTGTGGCTGCTGGGAGCTGCCCTGCACACAGCCTCAGCAGCAGGCCACGCCTGGCACTCATGGACAGGCCAGCAGGGCTTTTGTTGTTGTTTTTTATTTTTTCCCCTCCCTCCAGAGATGTCCTTTGCTAAGGCAGGCTGCTCAAATGATGTAAATCCCATTTCCCTGCCTGAGCAGCAGCTTGTTTGTGTTTGCTGTGCTGGAGTGGAGGTACCCAGCGTCTGCTGAAGTCAGCTCATAATTTCGGGTGAGCTGCTGCTTCCTCTGCCTCCTTGGCAGCAGGGATGGAGCTGAAATGCTGCTGCTGCTGGGTCCTGCTCCTCCAGCAGCAACGTGGGGAGCTGTGATCTGTGGCTGGGATAATTCTGAGGGGTTTGCAGTGCAGCTCTCACCAGAGCATTGCTGCTGTGTGTTTGTCTGCCTGGGCTCATGGGGAAAGCACAAGTTGTGCCCAGGTTGTTCCTGCAGGGTGCTGCGTGTCCTGTCAGCCCTGGAGCAGGTGGGGATGGTGGAATTCCAGCTTTGGGCAGAAACTTGCACCTTCAAATAACTTAAAAGAGCCCTGCTCACTTCATTTTCAATCCACAGCTGGAATGGTGGTCTCACTCACCCTGAGAGTGAGGGTTTCACACTGAGGGGAGTGTGAAAAAAAGCTTTTTGATTTTGGAGCCCTGTTTTGGGGTCATTAGTGTGATTTGGGCAGAGCACAGGGGTCAGCATCCCTTAGAACAGACATGTGGTGCTGGCAGGCTGCAGGAAATCAATAGCGTGAGGATGTGTAAGAAGATGGGAACTTGCTAACTAAACTCAGCTAAATTATTCTGAATCTCTGAAATATTGGCAAATTCTTGTGCTTAATATCTGCTAAACGTTAAGCTAAATGATAACACCTAAAGACAGATCCATTTGAGAACTGATGTGTGCTGTACAATCAATAAACCAGGCAGGGAGGGGCTGCCAGGAGCACAGTGATGACAGGGCACAGTGCTGATGTCAATAAAGCTCCTGGGAAGTCAGGGGGAGGAGGGAGAACAGCAGAAATACCTCTTGTTCTGGGAGAGAAAATCCAGTGTAGCAGGAAGGAACTCATCCTGTAACACAGTGGCTTGAAAGATGGTTTCAAAACTTGAAGTAAATATGTCCCACTTAGAGCAGAGCAGTCCTGAAGAATTACCAGGACTCTCTGGATCTGGAATCCTTCTCTGATGAAGCCTTTTATTGTGCTGACACAGAACACAGCCTCTGAGCTCCCCAGCTTTGCAGTTGTGTTCTGAACTTCAGGAACAAAGAGCATTTTTGTGCTCCTTGGTGCTTTGATGGCCTTCCTTACGAATTCACTGTCGAGGAAACTGAAAAGCGCTTGCAGAGATGCACTGCTGGAAAAGATCTGGCAAATGTGCATGGATCCTGGGGCCTGGAGAGCTGCTGGGATTGCTGAGAGCCAGCTGTGTGCCTGAACATCCCTCTCACCCCAAGGCAGCCAGGATCTGCTGCTTTCTGCACACACACACACGTGGGGCTCACAGTGGGACACTCTGCCTGTACCCAAGGAGGGCAAGGTGAGGCCTCTCCTGCTCTGCAGTGCCAGGCTTGGCTGGTTTTGATCAGAAACCACAGCAGGGAGAGCAGCCAGAGGGATGTCCTGGGCAGCACCTTGTCAGAGCCCAGGACATCCCTCTGGCTGCCCTGGGTGATCCCAGACCCTGGCCATGGCTCCAGAGACAAACCACAAGAGTTTGATTAGAACAGTATTAATT
The DNA here is from genome assembly GCA_021534815.1 of Acrocephalus arundinaceus. Lineage (NCBI taxonomy): Eukaryota > Metazoa > Chordata > Aves > Passeriformes > Sylviidae > Acrocephalus > Acrocephalus arundinaceus. The sequence goes on from JAJEOU010002752.1 coordinate 1,359,345, forward strand.
TATCACCGGGTGTAGATGTAGAATTTTGGGGTTTAATGGGGGTTCAAGGAGGCAAGATGGAGGAATCTGGGCATGTCCCTGTCCTTCTGCTCCTTCTTCTTACCCTCCATTTTCTGCTGTGGTGGTGGCACTTTTGGATTGGTTTAGCACAGAAGTGCACTGTCTAACACAGATGATAGGTGTTGGTATTTATCTGTAAACATGGAACACGTAGTACAGAGTATAAAAGATTATGACCACCCTCGGGGTGGTCAGTCAACAACAATCAGCTTTGTAGCAGCACCCAAGCTGGGTGAGAACAAAATGTACCAGATAAAAACCAAAAAAAACCCTTGAGAACGACACAGACACATCCCAACTCTCTCTTCTGGCACTGGCACTTGGGAGAAGGATTTTTGACAACATTCTCGGGGGTTATCAGCCCAAGAACAGAGACACCTCTGCCTGTCCTTGGCTTCTCAGAGCTTGGCAGGTTTGGGTTGGTACACCAGGCAACCCTAAAAGTCAGTGATGCTGCTGGAGACCCGAGCTTCCTGTTGGGTGAGGGATGCTGAGCTTTGTGACAAACCCTGGTGAAGAACAGACACGCACATTTCTGACCCTCACAGCCTTCCTTGCAGCCCTGGGTGTTTGCTGAGGAGGACAAGTCTCCTTCAGTCCTCAGGGAAGGTGCATTCTGGCAAAAAAAAATTATAAATTGGAGCTTTTTTGAAAGCCTGAAGCAAAATACAGCACACCCAGAGAAGTGTTTTTAGGAGGAGCTGATTTGAGGGCAGATCACAGAAGCTCTGAAAGAAAAAGAACCAAGCATTTCAAGGTGTTTTCCTATACCCGGTGAGGGGCTAAATTATTAACACTGAAATAGTAAATTCTTCAATCCTCCTTGCAAGCAGCGTCTCAAAAATGTTTTACTTTTTAGACCCAGCAGAAGCAGTTTGCTGTTGCTGTGCTGGTCAGTGGTGCTGATCTGGGGGCAGGATGCCCAGAGTGACTCTCAGAGCCAGAGTTTGTGCAGGGGCTGTGGGATCCCCCAGGGCTCTGAAGGGCAGGAGGAGCAGCCCCTGGATCACACTGCTCAGTCTGGTGGCCCTGGGGTGGTGCAGAGCCACAGAGCATCAGAGTGCTCTGAATGTCCCTGGAGCTCACGGCTCAGCTGGGGGAACCAGCCCTAGTTTGGGGTACTGGGATGCCATCCCCAGTTTGGGGGCTCAGGTGGGGATACCATCCTTGCTTTGGGGTACTGGGGTACCAGCCCTACTTTGGGCAGAGCTGCCCCAGCTTGGGGGCCCAGCTGGAGTTACCATCCCCAGTTTGGGCAGAGCTGCCCCAGTTTGGAGGCTCAGCTGGAGTTACCATCCCCAGTTTAGGGGCTCAGGTTGGGGTACCATCCCCAGTTTGGAGGCCCAGCTGGGGTTACCATCCCCAGTTTGGGCAGAGCTACCCCAGTTTGGGGGCTCAGCTGGTGTTACCATCCTCAGTTTGGGCAGAGCTGCCCCGGTTTGGAGGCTCAGCTGGGGCTACCATCCCCAGTTTGGGGGCTCAGCTGGGGGTTCCATCCCCAGTTTGGGGTACTGGGGTACGATGCCCAGTTTGGGGGCTCAGGTAGGGGTCCCATCCCCAGTTTGGGCAGAGCTGCTCCAGTTTGGGGGCCCAGCTGGAGGTTCCATCCCCAGTTTGGGGTACTGGGGTACCATGCCCAGTTTGGGGGCTCAGGTGGGGGTCCCATCCCTAGTTTGGGCAGAGCTGCTCCAGTTTGGGGGCCTAGCTGGGGCTCCCATCCCCAGTTTGGGCAGAGCCGTCCCAGTTTGGAGGCTCAGCTGGGGCTACCATCCTTGGTTTGGGGTACTGGGCTACAATGCCCAGTTTGGGGGCTTAGCTAGGGATAGCATCCTCAGTCTGGGAAAAGCTGCCCCAGTTTGGGGGCCCAGCTGGGGGTCCCATCTCCAGTTTGGGCAGCGCTGCCACAGTCTGGGGGCCCACCTGGGGGTCCCATCCTTGGTTTGGGGGCTCAGCTGGGGGTACCATCCCTAGTTTGACCAGACCTGCCCCAGTTTGGGGGCCCAGCTGGAGGTCCCATCCTCAGTTTGGGCAGAGCTGCTCCAGTTTGGGGCTCAGGTGGGGGTCTCATCCCCAGTTTGGGCAGAGCTGCCCCAGTTTGGGGGCTCAGGTAGGGATACCATCCCTGGTTTAGGCAGAGCTGCCCCAGTTTGGGGGCCCAGCTGGGGGTCCCATCTCCAGTTTGGGGGCCCAGCCAAGGGGCCCGTCCCCAGTTTGGGCAGAGCTGCCACAGTTTGGGAGCCCAGTTGGGGTTACCATCCTTGGTTTGGGGGCTCAGCTGGGGGTACCATTCCTAGTTTGACCAGACCTGCCCCAGTTTGGGGGCCCAGCTGGGGGTCCCACCCCCGGTTTGGGGGCCCAGCTGGGGGTCCCATCCCCAGTTTGGGGGCCCAGCTGGGGATCCCATCCCCAGTTTGAGCAGAGCTGCCCCAGTTTGGGCAGGCTGTGCCAGGTGAGCTCAGGGTTTGTCCCTTGGAGCCATGCTCTGCCCCAGGCTCCTGCGTGCAGGTGCAGTGAGGTCATCCCGTGCCAGGCACAAGGAGGTGAGTGGGAAGCTGCTTAGGTAAGTGGATTTTGCAGGTCAGAAGTAATTCCTGATGTGCAGCCCACACTTGCATTTTTCTAATTTGATCCCATCATTCCGACTCAGACCCTCTCTATTATGTTAATTGCACCTTTTCTCTGGGTGTTTTGCAGCCTGCAGATACTTTTAGGCTGTACCTGCCAGCACTGCTGCCTTTCATCTTAGCTCAGCCAGCCCGTGAATGAGGCTGTCATCCTTCCTTCGTGCCCGTATCCCTGCCTAATTGCGCTGCTTTTCTCGGCAGAATTGCTGAATTGGAAATGGAGACGGTGCGAGCAGGCTGTGGTGCAGCAGAGAGCGTGGTTGGAGGAGATGGATGTGATGGTGCATCCACTGCCTGTCCCTGGGCTGCTTTATCCCCTACACTCCTGGCTAGGAATTCCTCTCCAGATTTCCTAAAATACTGGAATTCTCAGCTGTTGGAGCCACTATGCTACTCTGGGAGAGATGCTGGTTTTGCTGGGCAGAAATTGGATGGGAATTGTTGCTGTTAGTGGTCATTGCCCTGTGGCTGAGGACAGGAGCAGGAGTTTCCTCAGTCCCTCCTGCTCACCTGGTCTCTGCCCTTGGCTCTGGTGGCTCTTCTACAGCTGGGCAAATCAGAGTTAATGATCTTCTCTCTTAATGGGCTGCTCAGACACCGAGTGAGCAATGGTCCTGTTAAACTGCACACTTGAGACAAACAAGCCTCTTAAAATCCTGCGTGGCTCTAAAACAACTTGTTTGAGTTTAATGATGGTGTTTGTGTGGCTTGTGGCAGGAAAAAGTAATGATGTTAAAATCAAGGAGTAAATCCCAGACTGGTTTGGGTTGGAAGGACCTTAAATCCCACCCAGTGCCACCCCTGCCATGGCAGGGACACCTCCCACTGTCCTAGGCTGCTCCAAACCCCATCCAGCCTGGCCTGGGACACTGCCAGGGATCCAGGGGCAGCCCCAGCTACTCTGGGCACCTGTGCCAGGGCTGCCCACCCTCCCAGGGAACAATTCCTGCCCAAAATCCCATCTCTCCCTGCACTCTGTTAATGTGAAGCCATTCCCTGTGCCCTGTCCCTCCATCCCTTGTCCCCAGTCCCTCCCCAGCTCTCCTGGAGCCCCTTCAGGCCTGGCAGGGGCTCTGAGCTCTCCCTGGAGCTTCTCCTCTCCAGGTGAGCACCCCCAGCTCTCCCAGCCCGGCTCCAGAGCTGAGTCTGCTGCAAAGTGGCCAAAATATTTGAGGAGGGTGAAACGCCGCGGAGCAGAGAGCACTTGTCCAGGCAGAAGCTGAACCCCTGGCCCGCGGGTTTTTCTCCCTCCTGTCGGGTGTGGAGCAGTGATCCCGGGGCAGTCTCCATCCATTCCTATTCCCGTTCCCATCCCGGGCTCGGGCCGTGCTCCCTCTGCCGGCCCCGCTCTCCGCTGCTCTCACACTATCCCACATCTGGGCCGTGGGACCCGTTTCTGATGGCAACGCCTCCGCTCCTCCCGCATCTCCTCAGACGTCGGAAAGGCTGCTGCAGCGTTCCTCGGGAGCTGAGCCTCCTCTTAAAGTGCAGAGCGAAACTTTCCTTTCAAGTGGCGCCGCTTTAAAATATTCGCAGGGAAGAAATGATTCTGCTGCGAGGTGTCCGTGTGGACTGAGCGAGTCTCGCTGCTGTACTGGATAAGAAAAATGCTGCCACTGAGCAGCTCTCTATAGCAACTGATTGAAATATAATATACATTATTTGCATGTTAATAAGGTTTCCAGTCAGACTTCCCCAGCAAACGCAAGGGGAGACAAAGACAGGCGTGTAATACATCTCCAACTGCACCCCGGTAATTCACATTTACCGAGTATGAATTCACTGCGTTCTCTAATGAGGCAAAGAAAGCAGCAGGGGAAGGTGGGGAAGCAATCTCCTGGCCTTCCTCGGGGTTTGGGATGCGGCTGGGAGTCGGTGTTTGTCAGGGTTTTCCAGCTTTGCTGGATTTCCCCTGGCTCACAGTGACTGTAGGTGACTTGGGGGATTTTAATTGCTCCTTTTGGGGCGTGGAACATGGAACATGGGGGAGCACACAGGGTTGTCCTCAGACAGGGATCACATTGGGAAATCTGAAGCCCTGGTAGGGTTAAACCTGGCCAGGGACATCAAGGACAACAAGAAAAGCTTCTATGGGAATATTCAGGATAAAAGGAAGAGTTGGGAAAACTCTTTATCCTGAATATTTTGGGGTCAGAGTGGCCAGACTGATCAGAGCCAGCAGGTCTCCATTCCCCTACCGCAGCTATTCCCCTGCAATATACATTATTCAGCATTCCTTGACCTTGTACACACAAATTTTACAACTTGCACACTCTACGTATTTTATAACCCTGAATTTGACTATTCTAAATAAATGCCCGTCATCTGCAGATTTGACTAATGAGCAAATCTTTCTCTTCCTATATATTCTTTATATATACTTAAACAACTGAAGAGCACTTGGGCATTCAGCTGCTAATCTTGCCATGACTGGAGTAGAGAAAAGGTGAGAGGCTAAGTTAAAAAACTGTCAGATCACTCTGAAGTAACCACGGACAGTTTTACTTATTCTGATGGTATCACTTCAGTGATATTAAGTTGTGGGTGCTCTGCAGAACGAAACACACCTGGTGACCTGGGACAAGGAGGGGTGAGGTCACAAATCTCCCTTGTAACCCGAGAATCAGCTCTCGGAGGTCCTGCCTAAATGGCAATTAGCGGAGCAGCTGTTGCTAATTACCGAATTAATGAGGCACTGCTGTGGTGGCGCCTTGGTTAAGGAGGTGTGAAAGGGGAGCAGCAGCTGCAGCCCCCACCACGCCAGGTGGGACCTCGGTGCTCGGGTGAGCAGAGCTCAGGACCTCCGTGGTGCTGCTTACAGGTAAGAAATGAAACATTTAATATGAGTAAATACTCCAACACGAGGTGGGCACGACCTCTCTTTGCTTGGTTGGCCCAGCTCCCCTCGATTTCAGAGGTTCACTGCAGCGACATTTTGGTTTTCATTGTTTCCCTGTGAGTGCGATGGTTCTCTGCTGAGGCGTGGGGAATATAAAACCTTGTTTGGTTGTCTTCTGTGTGCTATTAATGGGCCTGGAAATACAGCAAAATGTCAGGGATGCATGTGAGTCATTCTAGACAAGTGATTGTCTTCTAGTTCAGATCCCATCAATCTGCGGTGCTGATCCCTTGGTTTGCTTTTCTGAATTTCGAAAGTTATATTTCACTAGAATTAAGGGGGGGTGGTTTTGTTTGTTTTTTAGCAAATCCACTTGTAAGGGATTGTGGTAGACAACAAGGTTGTTCTGGCATAGTTTCCTGGGAGCCCTTAGGTGCACCCAGTGGATGTTTGCTGGGTCTGCTCTCCTTGGAGCCGTGCTGGAACTCCAGCTCAGGGAATTGCAGGGGAAGGTCCTGGGCAGGGCAGGGGATGTGAGCTGCCCCCAGTCCCGTGCCCAGGATGATCTGCAGAGGGGATTCTGCTCTGCTGAGGTTGGGGGGACCTCAGGGGATTGCAGAGCCCTGAGCCATCCTCCTTCTTCATCCTTGCTGCAGCCACTTCACCTTCATTCACCACTGAGAGGTGCAGGAATTCTTCTGCTTGATGCCCCTTTGTTCCCCTGATGCTTTCCTTGTGAGGCAGGCAGGTGTTCCTCTGGAAATTTAGACGTTGTTATTCAAATCCAAAGCCCCCCTGATGGGTCGTTATTTTAAATTCTTGACTATTAATTAATACTTTAAATTCTTGAGTGCCAGGATCCAGCAGCACCATGGCCAGGGGTGTGTGTGCTGTGTGTGCCCTGAGTTTTAGGCTGCCTTTCTCCAGCCTGGGCAGTGCTGTCCTTGGTCAGAAGGCTGGGCTGAGTGTGTGGCAATTCCTTGTAGTGGCAGCAAAGAAGGAATTCTCAGTTGTGGGAACATCCCTGGGGGTTTATTTGCTGCTGGGAGTTATGATGAGTGGGGAATAGGTGTGGTTTGACTTTTCCTTGCTTTCCACTTTTCTGTGTGGCCCTGTGGCAGAAGCATTTGGTGCTGGAGAAGCTGTGTGCACCCCAAGGAACAACTTTAATCTGTTCATTCTGCCTGGATTTCTGCTTCTGTGGCTGGGGATTCTCAAACCCTCAGTGTAACCTTTGGTAAAGCTCACTGCTGTGAAAAAGGAGGTTCACTTTCTTGGAAAAATTTAGAAGTTTAATAAAAAAAATAAAGAAAATAGACAATTAGGAGAGATAAAAGCAAAATACATTTTCTCAGCTGAGGATGCCTGGCACAGAACCAGCCAGCACACTGTTAACAAAAGTTTTCTCTTTAAAAACATCAGCTTGATGCATATTTAAAAATTCACATGCATGATTCAAACATTCTTTTTGAGTGTGAATTCTTTTATTTAGTCTTAACTCTCTCCTTAGACATTCTATCTGGCAGACTCGTCTTTGGGTGGCTCTATTCTATCTGATAATGCAGGTCTATAAATTCTTTTCTTGGGGTTCTGGTCATTTTCATTTGGACAGAAGTTTAATCGCTTCTTTGGTCAGCAAGGAAACAAAAGACTCCAGTGTTCTCACACTAAGATACTCATCACATTTCTAAATTCTATTAATAAAGAAAATACAGTACAATCTTCCTAAATTCTACATACAATATTCATTTTAATATTTGCGAAAAGCCAACTATATAATGTGCATTTATAACACTGCTCAAACCAAACACTCTGTCCCGATCTTTTTAAAGGCAAAAATCGCCTCTATCATCCTATATCTTAATTCATGCACGTAACTTGGATAATGCCATGGAGGTGAGCAGGCTGTAATTACAGGAAGGTAAAGTGGGGATGTCTGACCCTTCAGTGGCTCCTTCCTGGAGGGCTTTCCTCTTCATTTAGCACAGCCTTTCCTGGTGTTGCTCTCCCTGATTGAGACCCAGGGAGTGAGGCCCTGCTGTGCAAGGGGAGGGCTGGGATTTAATGCAAATGAACCAGCTAGATTAGAATAAGGTTTAAAAAAAAAATCTATATTCAGCTTTCAGGCTTGGCTCTATTTTAAGCTTTTAATTGAGTCCACCACTTCTTGCGTGCTTGAGGTTGTCAAGGGTTGAGAGGATGACTTTGTCTTTCAGGAAAGGAGAAAGCTGACTTTATTTCAGGTTTGCTGGGGTTGTGACACGAGTGCTAGGGCAGAGTTAGTGCTGAACACTGCCCCTGCACCGTGGGCTGTGTTTGTGGCTGTGCCAGTCAGGTGTTTGGGGATGAAAAGTGCCAGGTGTGGAAGGGAGGAGAATCAGTGGTGAAAAAACTTCCCTGTGACCCTTTTTTCCCCCATGTCTTGGGAGGAAAACTTTGAAGGCAGGGATCTGAGGCTGTGCATGGAATTCTGTAGCTGCTCCTGGCTTGCATTGCAAGGGAATTCTAAAAGGGTGATAAAAACTACTTTACATGAGGTAGGAGAGGCCTCTTGAATCACAAGTCAGGAGTTCCTCCTGCTCACATTTATCTCTAGTGGCATTGCAGCTTGCCAGGCCCATGCCGGGCTCCTGGGACCATGTCCTGCTGTAGATGGGGCTCACCTTAGTGCTGCTTTAATATTCTTGATGTGCAGGTGACTAGGACTGAGGGAGGGAGGCAAGGAAATTAATTTCTGCTCCTGCTTTCCCCACCTGCCAGCGTTGTGCTTTACAAATTTCCTGGCCTTTGGTGCTTAAAGAAGAGAATGGTTGGACTTGGATCTGGATTCTGTGTGGAGCAGCACAGGTTGCTGCATTAAATCCTAAAAAGGAGATTTGCTGAAATCTCTTCAGAGCACTGTGATGAAATGGGGTTCTGGTTGTGCACAAGGGTTGCAGCATTAACGGGGTGATAGCTGCAGCCTCAGGGTGCCAGGACCAGGGGGTCACTGCAGGCTGGAGTGTCCCTGTGTCCCCCTTGGAGCTGCTCCTGTTCCTGGGGCAGGGCTGTGGGAGCTCTGGGAGCTGAGGCCAGGTGTGTGTGAGTGTGCATCCATCCATCCATCCATCCATCCATCCATCCATCCATCCATCCATCCCTCTGTGGGCTGTGCTGCAGCCTGGGCAGGGCTCAGGGCTGTCCCAGGGGATCAGTGACACCTCAGGATCTCCAGCGGGAGACTTCACCCCTCAGAGGAAGCCAACAAACCTTGGAAAAGTCCAGAAAACATTGTGATTTGGGTGGTTTTTCCTACCCTCTCCATTCTCCTTCAATACAGGGACAACTTTAGGGTGGTGGCAATGTGCCTGTCTTGGAACTCATCACTGAGAGTCTGGTGCTGCTGTTGGTGCTCCAAAATAGATACCAGGCTCTCATCTCATGGGGTGTTTTTATGTGCTGGAAGTGATTTTTTAATTTTTTTTCCCCCTCACGGGCCTTTTTTTCACCCATCACAACTTCCTCCAGAGATCTTCTCTGCACCCAAATGCATCTGATGAGAGCAGCTCCTGCTCAGGGGGCTGAGGGCTGTCTGTCCTCACTCCTGCTTGCTCTGAAAGCAAGAAAGGATCATTTTTTTAAACACATGGCAGAGTTATGTAACTCCTTGAGGAAAGTGCTTCCCAGCACTGAGCTTTCCTTATTATGTAATGTGATACATCACCATAACTTGCTGACACAAGCCATGATCTTCACCTCCACTTGCTCATGAAAAACCCATGATTTCCTTGACCTCACTTGGCTCTGAGGACTGTGGGCACTCTTAGGGCCTTGTCTGAGTATTTTACTCTGGAGCAGGGAACACTGCTGGTAAATCAGGTGCCAGTCCGAGCTGCCTGCTGAGGGATGTGCTCTGTGTTTGCTCCTGTGACCCTGCCATTGCTTTAAGTGACTTTTTCTGTGTGAACATGATGCCTTGGGCAGGCTGACCTGAAACAGACTGGACAGAGTTAAAGGAATAAAGTAGATATTTATTGAAAGGCCTCTAAGGTACACCTTGGGTAGGACAGGGCCTGGCCAGGGCTACACCCAAGGTGGACCTAAAATGGTCACAAAATGGTCACAGAATGGCTGACCAGTCAGGAGGTCTCACACTTTGATAAGTTTTGGTCCATTTCTATATTGGGGTTTAATTGTCCAATCCCAGCTCCAGGCTGTGAGCTCCCATCCTTCTTGTTCCTTCCTCCAGCCACCCTTGTTTGTGCTGTTGGGCTGAAAGTTGTCCTTGGTGTGCAGCAGGACAAGGATTTGTTTCGTCTGCCTGCTCTGAGTGACACTGACTGTGAGCTCAGAGCTGCACCCCTGGGCAGCACAGAACCTGAAATACAGAAAATAAAACTTAAGGCATCAAACATCTTTAAATAGGTGCTTCCCAGGCTTTGAGAAAGGAGCAGAGGTGGTTTCTGTGTGGCATGGCATGACCCTCTTAGGCTGTTGCAGTCATCTTGCTGTGGGTTAAAGAAATCATTAAACATCTCAAAAGGAGATGAGGAATCCTTTTGCAGCTGACATGATTTAACTGGGGACATGCTTCCCTCATGCTAACAATGCAATGAACCTTGGCATCACCAACATGCTTAATTAACTCTGCAGAGGTACTTGGCAAAGGTCACCGGGGCTTTGCTCTCTAATTCAGCTTGTGCAGTTCTGGAGCTTGGTCAGTCTTTGTGCATTACTTTGATTTATGCTCTGGTGTTCTGTCTAGGAGTAGATTGTGTAAAGTGGCTGCTCAGTGCCTGCTGTTGTAACAATAAATGCCCTGAAACTGGTGTCAAATCTGTGATTTTGGGGTGATTCCAGGTCACAGAAGAGTGACCAGCAATCACAGCTGGTTCCATTTCCCCCAGGGACAGTTATGGACTGGAACAAGCTCAACACTCCAAGCCTTTTGAGCCAAACCCTTCCAGCTTTCCCTTAAAACTCTTACAAAAGGACCTAGAAAAGACCATTTAGAGACAAACAGCCAATTTGTAAGCCATCGTGCTCCTTGGTAGCTGAAACACCAACAAAATGTCGCAAATCTGCATCACCTGCTCAGCTGAGCACAGGATTTCCACTTTGCTGCTGTGCTCAGCTAAGTGGTGGTTTGGGCTGGTGCAGAGGTAACTGGGCAGGAGTCCCACTGAGGCAGAACCTGCTGCTGGGAGGGATTCCTGACTCCTTCCCCAAGGATGGGACTCTGCCCTAATACCTGATGTCCACTGCACAATATTGCCCTCACCAACTGGAATATTTTCCTTAAGGCAGGGGTGGTGACAATATTACCTTTACCAATTGGAATATTTTCCTAAAGGCAGGGGTGGTGTGACAGTGTTGTGTTCACCAGTTGGAATATTTTCCTAAAGGCAGGGAAGGTGACACTATTACCCTCACCAGTTGGAATATTTCCCTTAAGGCAGGGGTGGTCACAATATTACCCTCACCAGTTGGAATATTTTCCTTAAGTCATCCCAAATTCCCTGCATTTTCCTAAAGGTAGGGAAGGTGACAGGAAAGACTCAAATGTGCTGCTTGTGACTTTCTGCCAGCTGAGCAGGGAGTGGGTTTTACTGGAATTCTTTGTCAGGATCAACAATATCTTTCTTTAACTCGAGCAGTTTGCTGTTATTTCTGCAGAGCAGTGTCAGTGTGGGGTGGCTTGGTCTCCAAGTGTTCGATTTCTGGGAGATGGAGAAGCTCAAATCTCTCATTAGCTGTCGGTTTGAAAGGAGTCAGACTCCTGAGCTGCAATCATAGTTTTGTCTGTGGGAAAAGCCAAAAAATCACCAGCAGTGCCTGGGGATGAGGAACCTTGGGGTGCTGTCAAAGCTGCTCAGCTCTCTTGGCTAATTTTGTGTTTGATTTGGAGTGTGGAGGTGCTGGTGCTCTGCCCGTGTCCTTGAGAAGGTGGGTGAAGAAGGGTTGAATGCACGAGGTGCTGCTGCTCTGCAGCTCCAGACCTCCTGGGGGATAATTGTTCCTTGAATTGGAAATCTTGTAAAGAACAGAGGCTGGCAGATCTGGGGCTGCTCATGTGGAGAGGAGAAGCTCCAGGGAGAGCTTCCAGAACATTCCAGGGCCTGAAGGGGCTCCAGGAGAGCTGGAGAGGGACTGGGGACAAGGGATGGAGGGACAGGACATAGGGAATGGCTCCCACTGCCAGAGGGCAGTGACGGATGGGATCTGGGGAAGGAATTGTTCCCTGGGAGGGTGGACAGGCCCTGGCACAGAGTACCCAGAAAAGAAATTTGTCCTGTTGTTCCTCAGTGTTAAAAAAATCCTGTGTCAAAATACCCAAACAGAGCAGGCAGGAGACTAAGTTATTTATCTGCTTAATTTATGATCTCCCCTTGCACTGAAGCAGTTGGAGAGCAAGTGACTTTGTTCTTGTTGTGAATTTTTCTTTCTGCTGACCCACCCTTTTGTCTGATAGAGAGAAGAATTTTAGGAGTAGTGTCGTGATTGCTAGAGAGGCTGAGGCTCTTGCTGGAATCCCTGGTGCTCTTGGGGCATCTCCTCAGTTTAGAGCAGAGCCCCATCTCTGTGTTCAGCTGGAAAACAGAGCTTGGGGAGGATTCCTGCCATCCTCTCTCTGTTTAACTCCTCTGAAAGCGCTCCAGATAGCCCTCCCAGATTTAACTTTGTCTTTGCTGAGCTTTCCTACCCTCCCAGCAGTTTATATTTGGGGTCCATCTGTTAGCTTGGCCTCACATGACGATTTCATACGGCCTTTTCTTTTCACTTCCTCCGTGGGCATGCGAGCTCTTTACATTTATTTTCCAACTTAACACCAATGTCTGCTTCTTCTGATGTCTCACTGCCTACGGAGCTGCAGATATTTTTATTTACCTGTGACCAGTAATCCACTGTTGAGCATCAAAGTCCAGGCTGAAGGCTTCCTGTGGGTGGGACAGGATTACAAAGAGCAGAAGGAGCTGCACAGCACTAGCACATTAACTATTAATGGTGGCATTTCCATGGAAAGCAGTGGCTCTAGGATTTGCTGCTTTGGTAGCTCTGGGAGAAAGCTGTTCCTGAGGTGGCTGGGTTCAGTTCTGCACCTCTGACAATGTGATTTTTCACGCTGCAGACTGAGCTGAAGGGAATACATCACTGCAGCTTTACTTAAGGCAACAGAAAAACCCAGCCCTGCTCACTCACTTGCTTTGATAGCAAGAAAGAAAAAAAAAATCCTGTTTCCCTTCATAAAAGTGGTGTGGATAATAATTTATACTTTGGAGAACTTCCTTTTACGTGCTAGTTTTTCTTAAAAAACCCAACACAATGAAAAAGCCCAATAAAGACAATGAAAAAACCAACAAAACCAAACCAACCAACTAAAACCTCCCAAAACAAAAAAACCCCAAACAAACGAACAAAAAACCACCCCCCCAAAAAAAAACCCCCACCAAACAAACCCCAAACAACAACTCAAACCCACCAAAAATCTCAGATTCTGGTGGCTTTTCACAACTTGTGCTGTATTTTACCTCAGTCAACCAAACATGGCAGAACAGCCACTGACACCCTTTTGTCTTTCCTCACCCAACAAAATATTCCATTGGTGGTTGCACCATCAGAGTGTGTGCTGAACGTAGCAGGATCCTCACTGGAATTCTGGGTGTTTTTGGCTGGGCAGGAGGGAAAGGGGCAATTTCTCTGCTGCCTTTTGGTGCTGGGAAGTGAAGCCTGCCTGGAGCAGAGGCTGGAGGGGCTGGGATGCCCCAGCTGCTCTTTTTTCCCCTCATGAAAATGGACTTTTAGAGCTTTGCAAACAAGAGTGGTATGGCACAACTTATGAGTTGAGGCAATGAAAATGAGGTACAGTGAGATTTTATGTTGATATTTGTGTGTTTTGTTAGAAAAAATATATTTAAATGTAATATCTACAGTGTCTTTGACTAAGCAGTCCATTGGACCTTGGGTTTTTCAGGAATTACCCAAATAGAGTTTTACCTTGGAAAGCCTTTCACAGTCTTCCTGCACAGCAGCCACATTCTATTTACCAACTGGATTTTCTTCTGCTTTGGGGTATTTAAATACTTCGAGCTGAAGGTGTTTTGTTTTTTTTTTTCTTGGAGAACATTTTACAACAGATATTTGCAGTGATTTCAGGTACACTGGCAGCTCTGTGTTCCTAGAGCTGTGTTTTCTTGACGTTTCTTTTATTTTAGTAATACTTACTTTGAAATCTGGGAAGATCCAGCAAATGGACAGATTTCCTTGAGTGGAGCTACCTGCAGTTGTGGCTAGCTGCTGTTTTAATTCAGAAGTTTTTTACAACTCTACAACACCTAAAGCACACAATGAACTTAAAATTCACAACTGGGTTATTCTGAGAAAAATCTTAGCTCTGCAGTAGAAAAGGGCGTAGCACAAAGTTTGCTGTTACTTGGACTTGATGGCTTAAAAAAATAATTAAAAAGCCCCTCCCCACCTCCCAACAAAGCAAAATGAATTGCTGTCTGATCTCTTGTTTATAATTAAGTAAATGGATCAACCTGAAGCACTAAGAAGCGTGGCAGGTTTAGCCAGGGCTCTCAGTGGCCAGTGCTGCTGACAAAGCATCAGGATATTCATTGAATTGCTGAGTCTGTGCTTCCTTTGTTTGAGCTGCCTGTGGAATTCCTGAGTAGCCACGAGTGGAATGGCTGGTTTGACTCTGGAGCATCCTCCCCAGTGTTCCAGGAGTGTTGGGGATTTAAGGATTCAGCCCTGATCCATGGGGTGCAGCTGGAGGCTCTGTGCCTCCCTTCTGAGGGGGTTCTGCCATTCCCATCTCCAGAGTGCTGCTGAAATCCCAGTTCCATGGAGTGGGTGTGGAGAACCCACTTACAGCACCAGTGCTGTGTGCTGGAACCAGCTGGTGCTGGAGCCTTGGCATTCATGGAAAGCTCGTTCTGTATGTAGGAGAGAGAAGAAAATCCTGGGAGAACAGCTCGCCTGGAAAACCACAGGACTTCCCCCTCTTTCCTCTCCTCCCTCCAGGAAAGGCGTTCAGAGAAGCCAACTGTAAATGCTATGTGAAATGCAATTAAAAGTTGTCTGTGGCTAAATGTCTCGTCTTGCCTGGAAAACATTCTCTGGTATTTTTAATCCCAAGTCAAAAATGACTTCTGTGTTCTGCCACCAGTGCTGGGAGGTGTGTTCTGAGGAGAGGAGCAGGCTCCAGGCTTTGCTGTACCTCTGGTTTGTGTCCACCCCAGGGAAGGATGATGAGGCTGTTGGAAATCTTGCTCTGTTTCTGAGAGCCGGGGGTTGGCTCTAAATGACAAGAATTAACCAAGGTTGTTGCTCTTGTTTGCTTTGCCATCCCCCCCTCAAACACCTGCAGCACATGGGCAGGTGTTCCTGTTATTTCTGCCTGCTAGGAAGGCCCATCACTTACAACTTGTGGGTTGAAGAAATTAAAAATTAGAGTTTGTTTGGGCAAACAGATGTTATTTGGCCCACTGCTTGTAGCAGCAATAGAGTCTATAAAGCAAGCCCAAAAATTCAGTCCTTGTGACAAGGAAGTTTCACAATAAGCTTCTCTGGTTTTGGTAGGTATAAGAAGCACCTCCAAAGTCACTGCTGAGAGCAAACTCTGCACCAGATCTCAATGATAATTTTGCACTAGAGAAAGGCATAAACTGAACTCCAGTGAAAACTGGCCAAAAAGGAATAAGATATGCAAGCAAACTGCAGCCTTTTCTACTCAGTTTCATCCAGTTCAGATGCATCATTCAAACACTTAAAAGTTAACTTTTTGATGAGGGGTGTAAAATTTTCCATCAAATAAATACCTTGGGGAGATATTATTATCTTCTTCTGGTCCTGTTAGGTGTGAGCTTGGGTTACCCTCAAGTTCCTTGGGTCATCTTTCCCTGATCTTTTTGAGATTTTCATGCATTGATGCCTCTTCTCAGTTTTGGCTGTGTTCTTACAGATGTACCATATTATAAAACCCATGTGCACTAGATAAGAGAATAAATATGCTATAAATATAATAGCCTTTATTTGTAGATGTTGATTTGGCTTTATTTGGAACAGATTACAGTCCCCTTACCCCAGCAAATTTGAAAAACAAATTTGATATTGAACTAATGATTCTTTTCTTATCTTGTGTGTGTTCTGGTAGATGATGAACTGCTTTTATGTGCCTTTTTATAAACCCTCCTCCTGTTTGCAGCCTGTGTGTTTAGGGCCATGAAGTGGAACCTACCGTGGTAAATCAGCTTACCTGTGGTCTGGCTTGCACAACACGGGATGAGGATGGATTGCAAATTAAATAATGCTGAATGACATCAAGTCCTAGGCAGCTCCTGACTGTCACTCCTTGCAGATGGCTTTATTGGGCTTGTAATTGATGCTGAGGTAATCAGTGCACGCTGCAGGGTGTTCTCTGAATTCTCAGGGTTGATCAGCAGGCTGAGTGTCAGCAGTGTGGGAGCAGCTCCTGGTTCAGAGGCATGGAAAGGACATTTGGCAGTGATGGGTTCTTCATACAGCCCTGCAGAGTTTTGCTTGGAGTTTTAGGAGTGGTGTCGTGATTGACTTTTCTGTCACTTAAAGAGCTGCAGATGGGAGGTGGGGAGCTGTTTGTTAATAACAGAGCAGGGCTTTATCCTTGGTGCAGGGGAAAGTGGAGCTGTGCTGGAATCTCGTTTGCAAATATCCCAGTATTAACACTTGCCCAGGAAATGTACTTAGGAGCCCACTCTGTCTTTGAGATTGGGGTGCTGTTTGAATAATTTAATATGCTCTGAAATGGAAGACTGAGGCTGCTCTGCTCTGCTGGAGGGGCTTTTCTGGGGAGTGAAATGCTCAAAAGGTGGGGCTGACCTCACAATTCTTCTGTATTTTTTTAGAGCAGTAAAGATGACTGCTTAGGGCTTTAAAGGAGCTGGGGTTTAGGAATTGCAGGCTGTGAGTTCAAGTGTGGCTTGTTAGGAATAAATGCTCCCGTGCAGTTCCTTTAACAGTTTGATTCTAAGTGTTCACTTTGTGTCTTGCCAAATTCATTTGAAGCTCAGGGTCAGGCAGGACTAAGCTTTGCTAATCCTTCAGAAACATTTAAACTGCACACAGGTAGTTAATGAAGTCAGTGGGGCCACTGGGAGCGCTGCATTTAAGGGTTCTGCT
This sequence comes from Acrocephalus arundinaceus, assembly GCA_021534815.1. NCBI lineage: Eukaryota > Metazoa > Chordata > Aves > Passeriformes > Sylviidae > Acrocephalus > Acrocephalus arundinaceus. The sequence goes on from JAJEOU010002752.1 coordinate 1,376,010, forward strand.
GAATTAGGATGTGCATTTTCCAGGGATAACCAAGAAACGCTGGCACTGCCCCTGTTCATCTGCCTGAGGGCTCTGCACCATTATTTTCCTTCCCAGGCAGAGCATTCAGCAGACAAGAAGCATGCTGGTGCACTCTAGAACTGAAGGAGAAAAGATAATAAACCAATTGTAAAGAGCTTCAGGATCTCTGCATTCTGTTCCAAATGCATCTCTCCAGCCTCTGGCTGAATCTTGTGTGGAGGGAAGCCAGGCTGTGGCCAGGAGGGAGCCAGGGCCAGCTGTCAGGAGGAGAAGCTGGCAGCTGGGGAAGTGTTTTAAAATAATTGCGTGGGGAGCATGCAGGAAAAGCTCTCAAGGCTTCCCTCTCCATAGCTGTCATTTCAGTACATCGTGGAGTGAATAAAATAAGAGATATTCACACTGCTGTGATGGGGAGCTGCAGAGTTCAGTCACCTCCCAAAGCACAAGTTAAGGACTGGGCAAAAAAAGAGAGTAAATATTGTTACACAGAGGAAATGGGGATGTTTGTCAAATCTCAATATTGAATATTTGAACTTCCACATCCCACAGTCACGGTTTAGAATCCCAGCCCTGTTGGGAGGATATTTTCAGGCTTTGTTTTTGATTGGTTTTGCTGTGGCACACACTGGATTTTCATGCTCCTCTGGGGAAAGACATTTGGCTTGCAGTGAAGTGCCACAAGTGTGAGACTGGCCCGTGTTTTTATTTGGGAAGGAGAATATTCTGCTCAAGTCTTTGCCAAAACCCTGCCACGTTCAGGGCAGGAGTGTGAGGACAGGGGCTGGGTTTAATTGATTCCTAGAGAAGCTACTGATATACTGAATACTGATTCCTCTTAAATTTCCCTACAATTTGTCTGTTCTGCAGAACCGCTGGGGTTAGTGCAGTTTTTAAAAACCAGTAAATCCTCAGCAGCAGTCACGAGCAACAGCAGCATTTACAGCTGAAATACAAAATAACTCCTTAATGAGACAGCATTGAATTCTCATTTTTTTATTTGCTGGGACAGACTTTTATTAAGTAGTCAGCTTAACAGAGTGAGTTCATCTGCTCTGTATCAGAGGCCAACGTGCAGCTTGTGGCATCTTTTTGTCACCTCTGTTCCCTGCCCAGCCCTGAGCTGGTGTGAATCACACTCAGAGGCTTTGGAGCAGCCCTGGAATGCCCTGGCTCAGGTGATCTCCAAGCAGTTGATGACCTGAGCACGCTCCAGGTTGCAGCAGTGGATGTTTTCAGGGCTCCCAGGGGCAGTGACGTGCTGGGCTCCTGTGTTATGTCACGGTGACCCATTTCTGTGTTCCCTCAGCTCACCAGCAACTCCCAGGGCACCAGTGTAAAGTTATTTAAATACCATCATCTGCAACCCGTGCAAAGCTCTTGGGTGAATGCTCTGCATCAGGTGAGAGTAATTAAATTGCTATAACTCAATTCAAGTGGAACCAGGGCAATTTAAATTGATTTGGCCGCTGCTGAGAGTGAACTTTCTGTGCGTTTTGGGCTCTCCTGCTGTAATTACACTTTGAAGGGGACGTGTGTCCATCTCCTGCTGTTCCTCAGCTCGTCATGGGGCTGTGTCCAAATGAGGTGTGACTGATCCCATTTGCCCAGGCTGTGTCTGGGGGCGGCTTCCTTGGCTGCCCCAGGGAGCTCACCTGTTGGCTGTACCTGTGCCCAACGTGAGGCTGAGCCAGGGAAGGGCTTTGGATGGGCTTAAGCTGTGCCTGGATGAGCAGGAACAGAGCCTTGGAACTGTGGGAGGGTGGGGTAGATGCCTTCCCAGGAGCTGATAACAAATCTCCCTTCTTTTCCCAAAAGCTCAAAGGTTATATTTTAATTTTTATTTTGGTGGTAGTGAGAGGTTAAAGACACCGAAGAGAGGGAAACCTAAAAGCAACCTTGGCAAACTGTCAGAAGCTTGGCTGCATTAAACCAGACTCTCACTTCTGAGCTTGTAGATGAACTTCTCAGCTGTCCTCAGGAAAACAACAGCTTTGGGGCTGATTGTGGTTGTAGCTGTCTGAAGTTAAAGATGAGCTGAAGAGGACGTGGAACTGGCAGTGCTGGGTTCATGGTTGGGCTCAATGGGCTCAGAGGGCTTTTCCAACCTTAATGATTCTACAATTCTTTTTTTTTTCCCCCCCTCACTCATTAAAACAAAAAAAAGAGAACATAACCCAAACAGTCTCTCAGCATAAAATTCTTCTAACCCATGCATAAATTGGTTTTTTTTGTAAGTAATCCCTGCTAATAGCAGATTATCAGGGCTGTTTCCCTGCTTTGTTCCTCCACCTTTTCCATAGGACACACTGGTTTTCCCAAGCAAAACTACTGCCACAATATGGATTCTTAGGGTAATGGAGGGAAGGAAAAATTATTTTTGTGTCACAAATGACTGTGATTTTTCTATATCCTTGTATAATTATAGCTGAAGTTATTGTATGAAGTGGTATTTGATTTTTAAGCTGAAAATTGGATGCGTTTGGAAACAATTTAAATTCTCTTAATATAATCCAACTTTGTTTATGCAGGTATAGTTTAAATGGCATTTGGAGTAACAGTAGGTGCTGTAACTCCTTCGATTCTTTGTAGCAGGAAAAAATTACCTCACTGAGGCATTGCCTATGAACAAGTGGAAAAGATTTGGACCCAGAATGTGCTTTTATGTCCCTTTCAGTCCTGGTCCTGTGTGGAAGTCCTGTGTGGAAGTCCCTTAGGTGATGGTTTTCCTCATGGAGGTAGGACCCCATCACCGTAGGAACAAAGTGCTCTGGAATATCCTTTTGGAAGGAAGAGACACTTTATGGAATTCTGTTTCTGCCCCAGCACGTGGGAGAAACACCTCGACTTGGTTTTGAATGAATTCCTGGGAGGCAGGAAATGTGGGGAAAGGAACTGGGAAGGAGGTTTAAAATGAGAGATTAGATATGCTTGGAATCCACTGGTTCTGTGGCTCGCTTTTCTCCCTCTTCAGTGAGTGTGGTGCCTTGGCTCAGAGGATTTGAGAGCTGTCTGTGCTGGATGAGGGCTCTGGGCTTGGTGATTTTTCTGAACCCTAACCCTAGGAGGAGCAGTAAAAGCCCCATGAGGGTTAAGCTGGTGCCCAGCAGAAAGGTGTGGCTCGAGTGATGTTGTGGCAGTCCTGTATTCCCCTTGGCATGCTTTTTGTAGCTGCAGAGGTCCTGGAGCTCTGGGCTTTGTGTTTTTCTGAACTCTAACCCTAGGTGTAACCTTAAGCCTATGCAGAGCAGTGGGTTAAGCTGGTGCCAAGCAGAAAAGTGTGGATGGAGTGATGTGGTTGCAGTCCTGTGTTCCCCTCGGCATGCCTTTTGTAGCAGCAGAGTCCGTGGAGCTTTGAGCTTTGTGGTTTTTTGAACCCTAACCCTAGGTGTAACCCTAACCCTAGATGGAGCAGAAAAAGCCTCATGAGGGTAAGGCTGGTGCCAAGCAGAAAAGTGTGGATGGAATGATATGGTTGCAGTCCTGGGTTCCCCTTGGCATGCCTTTTGTAGCTGCAGAGTTCCTGGAGCTCTGGGCTTTGTGGTTTTTTGAACCCTAACCCTAGGCGTAACATTAACCCTAGGCAGAGCAGTGGGTTAAGCGGGTGCCAAGCAGAAAAGTGTGGAGGGAATGATGTCGTTGTAGTCCCCTTGTGTTCCCCTCGGCATGCCTTTTGTAGCTGCAGAGTCCGTGGAGCTTTGAGCTTTGTGGTTTTTTGAACCCTAACCCTCGGTCTAGCCCTAACCCTAGGTGTAACCCTAACCCTAGGAGGAGCAGTAAAAGCCCTGTGGGGGTTAAACTGGTGCCAAGCAGAAAGGTGTGGATGGAGTGATGTGGCTGCAGTCCTGTGTTCCCCTCGGCATACCTTTTGTAGCTGCAGAGTCCGTGGAGCTTTGAGCTTTGTGGTTTTTTGAACCCTAACCCTAGATGGAGCAGAAAAAGCCTCATGAGGGTAAGGCTGGTGCCAAGCAGAAAAGTGTGCAGAGAGTGATGTGGTTGCAGTCCTGGGTTCCCCTTGGCTTGCCTTTTGTAGCTGCAGAGTCCCTGGAGCTTTGAGGTTTTTTGAACCTTAACCCTCAGCCTAGCTCTAACCCTAGGTGTAACCCTAACCCTAGATGGAGCAGTAAAAGCCCTGTGAGGGTTAAGCTGGTGTCAAGCAGGAAAGTGTGGCTGGAGCGATGTTGTGGCAGTCCTGTGTTCCCCTTGGCATGCTTTTTGTAGCTGCAGAGGTCCTGGAGCTCTGGGCTTTGTGATTTTTCTGAACCTAGGCCTAGGTGTAACACTAACCCTAGGCAGAGCAGTGGGTTAAACTGGTGCCAAGCAGAAAAGTGTGGAGGGAATGGTGTGGTTGCAGTCCTGTGTTCCCCTTGGCAGGCTTTTTGTAGCTGCAGAGTCCGTGGAGCTTTGAGCTTTGTGGTTTTTTGAACCCTAACCCTAGGCCTAGCTCTAACCCTAGGCGGAGCAGTCAAAGCCTGGCTCAGCTGCTCCAAGCATGGAAGCTTTTCCTGCAGAACAGGCTGGGGATAATGGGCCTCCCTCGAGGGATCCTCCCTGCCCCAGGATCCTTCCCTGGCTCTGCTTCAGCAGGAAAACAGGAATTCCACTGAAAAACCAGGCTGGGAGAGTGACCCCAGCCACACAAACCCGCCTGTGTTTGGATAGTACCAGGGTTTGGGTCACTTTCAGTAAAAGCAGGGTAAACCCTCTGCCCCAGTTTTGTGCTGGGGGCTGAGGAAGCCCCAGCCTGCACCCTGAATTTGGTTTTGCACAACACTTTGAAGGGCTTCAGAATTATCCCTGCTGGTTCTTCATCCTGGTGCAGCTTCGAGTACAGCTGTGGGTAGGGCAGCCCTGGTGCCTCTGGCACCAAACTGCAGCTTTAGGTCAGTTTTGTAAATCTGTTGGATTTACAAGCAAAGACACCAGTTGTGGATGAGTTTTTCATGCCTGAGAGTGTTCAGTTGGGTAAAGGCAGCACCCAGTGCTGGAGTGCCTGGAGTGATGCTCAGAGCTCCATCCCCACAGGCTCTGTGTCTTTTTCTGAGGCAGGAAGTGAAATATCTGCAGGATTGTGGTTATGAAACCCGTGGGAAGCCATATGTGTGTACTTGTTCAGCACAAAAAGGGGCTGTAAGCACCCTGGTTTAACTTTAGACACTGTCTTAGGCTTCACCTTCCCTCTCCCTCATGGCTTTCCTTTCCTGGGGTGAACCGAATGTAACACAGAATCACAGAATCATGGAAATGTTTGGGTTGGAAGGACCTAAAGGATGATCCAGGTTACAACCCAACCTTCCACTGTCCCAGACTGATCCAAGCCTTGTCCAGCCTGGCCTTGGGCACTGCCAGGGATGCAGGGGCAGCCACAGCTGCTCTGGGCACCCTGTGCCAGGGCCTGCCCACCCTTACAGGGAGCAATTCCTGCCCAATATCCCATCTAAACTGACTTTTTCAGTTCAAAGCCATTCCCCTTGCTCTAGCACTCTTGTAACCCAGCACTGGCCTGCCCATCTCACAGTAGGCTTTGACTTTAAATCCCATTCTGAGGATCCTGCCTTTTTGCCTGGTACTTGGAGGAGTTTTCTTGCAGTGTGTACTTTGTTATCTTCATTCTCCTTAAAACCAGAGGAAAAATTAACTTTCCTCATCCTCCTTTGAGGCTTCTTCATGTGCCAGCGTTGTGCTCTGCCAGGTCATTTAGCAATTCCCAGTGGATGAGGCAGGGAACAATCCATTCCCTCTGGCACACTCTGTTTTCAAAGGCTTGCCTGGATCTTCAGCTTGTCCTACCAGCCCTGCTTGGTGCTGGAACATCAGTGTCAAACTCCAGAGCTGAGCTCTTCCTTGGGACAGGAGTTTAGGTGACAAAAATTGCCACTCAGAACTGAAAACTCTTCCCTGGGGGAGAGCATTACACTCCCTGTGACCAGGCACCTGTGTCCCTGAATTCCTGGCTGGGAGCAGAGGCAGTTAAGCAGAGTCCCTCCTGGGAAGCCCTGGTTTGGGTTTTGGTGCTGCCTGGGGAGAGTTTTCCCTGCCTCTGGAGCTCCTGTGCGGAGGCTGAGTGGAGATGTCGCTGCTGGAGCAGCTCAGAGCTGGAGCCACTTCAAACCTAAAAATAGCCACAAGCAAAAATGTCTTTTCCTCCAGCGACTCGTGGGTTCTGGGGGGAGAGAATTCAGCTGTGCTGCCTCCCCTGGAGCAGAAAACAATGGGGCAGAGTGCAGATCTTCCTGAGCAGGGGGGATTCCTGCAGCTGTCACTGCCCAGCACACAGCAAAGGGGCTTTAATCTGATGGAACTGAAATGAAATGCTACACAAAATTCTAAGTATTTTGGGTTTTCCTCCTCAGCCTTCTAAGCTTGCATTTGAGACAAGTTATGTCCTAATATTTTATAATTTGAATGATTTTGAATGACTTGAGTTAACTTTATTCCCCAATCCATCTATTCCATGTCAGGATTTGTAAAAATGCCTTTTGTGCAGGTGCTGTCTGGTATTGATCAGGTGATGTTCAGTAGCTGAACAGGCTGTTCCAGGTCTGGCCTTACACGTAGTAGGAAGGAGTAGTAGTAACCTGCTCAAATATTGATTCCTTTTATTCTGAAGTAATAAAGCAAGACTAAGTCGGAGGGTTTTGCCACCATGACAACTCTTGAGCAGCAATTCTGTTGATGACTGTCTGTGGAAATAAAAATTTGAGCTCCTTTTGAGCAGTCTTACCCTTGTTGCTCTTGCCAGCAGAGCAGCACTGTGTGTAAGCAGTTTGCACAGGTACTCCTGACCCTAATGATGTTTGCAGCTCCTTATTAGGTTATACCATAATCCTTGAATGTGATTAACTGGCAATTTACACCCCAGAGCCCTGGCTTTTACTTGTAGAAGCTACAGAGAAATAAACCAGAGAAACAAATGGGGAGTTAAATGTGCAATCAAAGATATAAATGTGTGAGTGCTGCTGCTTGGCTGGCTCGAAGGACAGAGCCTTACTCAGAGCAGAAGGGGAATTGCTGTCCAAGACAGCTTTTAGTGACATGATGAACAGCAGAGGTGCTTAAGAGCATGTAAAGCATGTTTAGTCTTTATGGGCAGCATTAGTTAGCGTTGTGGGCAGAGTTAAAGCGAATATTCCCACCTCTGTGTAATTCATCACGTCCTGATTTGTAAAAATGCAGTTTGGAACAGTTCAGCCAGTGCCCTTCTCTGCAGCGGTGTGAAAGGCAGCGTTGGCTGCACGTTTAAAAATAAAGCAAATGTTACTGGTGGTGGGCTGGAAAGTTGTGTCTGAGCTGGCTGAGAACCCAATTACTGCAGAGCAGATCCTTTTACAGCTGCTGGGAAATGCCATCACCAAGAGGGATCTGCTCATAAACACATTTTCAGTTCGTGGGGCTTGGAGTGGGTGGTGGCTTGTTGGGAGAAGTGCTGTTAAAACACCTGGTGGCTGCTGGAAGAAGGAGGTCGCAAAAATTCCCCAAACAAAACTCAATTTTAGGAGTTGTTACTGCAGCTTTTTAAGGCAGAAAACTCTAGGCCTTGATCTCTGTGTGGTACCGCCTCAGTTTTAACTTAAAGCACTTCAAGTTCTTCCACATCTCAGCCTTAGCACAGTTTGGCTGTCAGCAGCAAGTGAAATGATTCTCTCCTCTGTGCTGTCAAAAGTGATGGGATGGAAGAGGAATTCTCTCCTCTCTCAGCATAAATGGGTAGATATGTTAACCCAGCAATCCTATTTTCATGGTGGGTTTAATCCAATAAAACCTTCTGTTATAGTCATGGAGGTTTTCTGGTTTGTTTTTTCTAAGGATTATACTTGGATTTTTCAGCCCAATTTGGGGGTTGAAATGCATCATACCAGTTTTTAATAAAAGAATGCACACCATTTAAGAGGAAAAGAGGCTTAAACTCTTCTTCCCTTTCTCCTGCAGAGGGTATTTGACTTGTAGGAACTGTTTGGGAGGGATGGACCATCAGTTTTGAGTAAACCCCAAATATTTGCAGACCCAAATAGCCAAAATTTGTGTATGTGTGGCTTTGAGACCTTCCTTGGAGATGCTTTATCAGGGCCACTCAGAGTTGTCCCCTTTGGGAGGATGTTGGTCAGCTTGGGATGTTTTGGGATGTGTTTTGGGATCTTCCTCCTAGGGGCTTTCAGAGCCTCAGTGCTGACTGTTTGTAAACACACAGAGAATTCTCTCCCTTGCTTTTCAAAATTTTAAACTTCCTGGAACTTAAAAGCAAATTTTTAAAAAGTAGTGAAGAAATTGGTTCTCAGATGAAGCCCTGTTTTATGTGCTGCTCTTTCACTGATGAGCAGCAATTGTTATTCACCCTGCAAATCCAAATGTTATTTTCCAAATAGCTGTTTTTTAACAAATGCAGTTGGTTTCTGTAGGAGGAAGTGATTTCCTTGGAGCTGTTCTCATCCCACTCATCTGCTGCCTTTATCTGACCTTCCACATCTTTGGGGAGTGTGTCAGCAGGAGGGATGTCAGTAACTGGAGCTTGGTGACATAGTCATGTGAGAAGGAAGAGAACAGCAATTAATTGTTAATATTGAACCAGCTGTGAGCTTCTGCCTCAATGTACACCTTGTGCCCAGGGTACAGAGAGAACTTGTGGTGTTTGAATGGTTTATTCCATTCAATCTTTGTGGCAGTGTGTGAAAAGGGAGAGCACAAGGTCACTCGTTGATGCTGAGCTCTCACATATTGCAAAGGCCATTTTAATTTATATATTGTAATTTTGGTTTGGTTTGGATGTATAAGGATGGGAAGAGTTCCCATTGTGTGGTTTAGATCCTGCAGGATCCCTCACACATCCTTCACCTCTGTGTTCGCAGCTGGGTGGCTGCTCCTGGCTCCCTTTTCCTGCTGCAGGAGACACTGAAATGGGACAATTATTCAGCACTTCCAGATCTGGCACCGTGTTAGGGCTGTTCCATCTTTGTGAGGAGAGCAGGGTGTGGGATTCAAGACTTGCCAGATGAGTTTCCATTTTGTGTCTGCTGAGCTGCTGGAAAACATTCCCAGAGTGCCTTTCCTTGGAGCATCTCTGCAGGGTGTGTCCCTTGTGTAAAATGTAAAAATCAATTTTTAGGTAACCAACAAAGACTGAGGGACAAAAGTTTGCTAAAACAAAAGTAATTCTGGAGGAAGGGAGATGGGAAGTGCAGAGCTCTTAATGGGATTATTAAGGAAGATGTGACATAGGAGGGAAACAGGTCTGTGTGAACCATGATCAACTCTGAGGCTTCATTTAGCCCTTGGTAAAACTGGAAATGTTAAACAGCAGCTTCCTCAATCCCCTGTGTAGGGGCAGCCACCTGGAGTCAGTGACAGGGACAAATATTCCTTTATTTAGTTGGTATTAATTTATACCACAGTAGAAATTATTTATATAATAATTTTTTATAATTAGTAGCAATTGGTGTGATTCATATTACTTTAATATGGAAGTAATTGGATGAAAATTAGATGCTTAATAACACAGTTATAAGAAACACTGTAAACATCATCCCACAGAATTGTCTGTTAGGATTTGGTAGAAATTGTCTGAAATCTGACTTTTTATGACAGCCATGCACCAAATGACTCTAAAGCAGATTATTTGCGCTCTGTGCTGACTTCACTGGTGGCCAGATGAAGGGCCAGGTAAATCTCTATTTAATTACACACTGCTTTCCCGTGGGACAGATTCCTGGGTGCTGACAGTGATTGTGCTGGTTGTGGTTGGATTCTGTGCTACAAATTCTGCCTGAAATCATGCACTGGAGAACTTCTGAATGCACTTTCATGCAATAGCTACAGTGTATGATGCAGTGTAGCTATAAGTGCAATAAAGATGAAAAGAAGGGGAGAGAAAATGGTCTGAGCAGTGTGAGAGATAAGGACACGGGAAAGTTTGTAGGTGTTGGTGTTTTGAGAAGCTTCTTGTCAGATTTTCAGTGCCTGTGGGTGCTGGGTAAACATGAATTTGTCTTTCAACTCAGTGTTGTTGTGTGTGTGTAGGGTCTGAGGAGTCTATGCTGATCATAGATTAAGCTTGGTCAACCTGGTAATGATGAGTGTCAGGTGGCATTACCTGGGAAAGGAGCAGCCTCTTGGCCCCCCGTGGCTGAAATATCTCATGTTCAATCCTGGCTGTAAAAACGTTCTTAATCTATCCCATATCATTTTGGTAACAGTTGTTTTTCATCCATGTGCTGTATTCTCCCAAAATAATTTCTCAAGTGGGACAGATTGCTGTTAAATCCTTCCTGGAATACATTCCTGTGGCGCTTTTCCCAGGAGGAGGTGTCAGGTTTGGAACAGGCAGATGTAAATCCAGTCCCTGCCACACAGGAGTGTCGTGTGGCTGCCTCGGAGGGAGCAGTCTGTGAGCAGCTCTTCTGGATGGTTGTGCTGGTTTGAAAGCAAAACCAGTGAGACACTCCAAGTCAGAAACACAATTTAATGAGAGGAAAAGAAAATAAAGTAAAATAAAATAAATGCAATAGTACAAATAACCACTGACAGAGTCAGAACCCAACCTGACACCCTGTTAGTCAGGGTGGTGGCAGCAGTGCAGATGAAATGCTCTTGTCCAAGCAGTGATCCTGTAGGAAGGTCTGGCAGCTCTTGTCCTCTGGGAGTCCTGTGAGTCAGGGCTCCCTGTGCTGTCCCAAATCCCGGATTCTATCCAGGTGGGAATGCTTGGCTCCTCCCCCTGGGCGGAGCATCTCCCCATGGGCTGATCTCATTCTCTGAGCCCTGCAGTAGCTCCTTGCTGGCCCATTAACCAGAGACAGCTCCCGCAGGGAGTTCCCCATGAGCCATGGGCACGGCATTGCTGGGCCATGGACAGGAGAGAAGGGAAACACTGCCCCAGCTGGTTCCAGCAGCTCCTGGGGATGGGGATGGAACACAGACTGTGGGCACAGCTGACATTGGAACCCAGGACAATGGTGAATGAAATCACAAAATGCCCATTCAGTGGCACTGCTGGGGTGGCAGGAGAGCAGGTTTTATCCTTGGTGTTTAATTGCCTCCTTGGTGTCCCTGACCCAGGGGGATGACGTGGGGATTGTCTCTCCCCACCCCAGGCTCTGCTCTCTCCAGACAGACCCACCCAGCTCTGGTGCCCTGCTCTGTTTTCTCACAGGTCAGCTCTCCTCCTGAGTTAAAATGGAGATGAAACCATGGGTCATGGATTCTGAGATTAAATCTAATGGTTTTTGCTGTCTGCTAGAAATTAATTTACTGCTCGCTTGAAATAATCTCTTTTTGTCATGTAAATTAACTGTATTGAAGAGGAAATAATGAGGGAATATGGGTTTTCCCCTCCCTTCCTGGAGCAGTGAGGAGGACAGCTTTTTTTGTTTCCCAAGCAAAACAGGCTTCTAATTAAATAACAGAATAACTCCTTGAAACTCTGCTTTGGGAGAAATATTTGGCTTTTTTTGCTTGCTCCTTTTTTAGAATGGACAACAGAGACTTGCAATGATTAAATACATATTTGGAAAAAATCTGGGATTCACGAGTGACTTTCTAAAGCTGCTGGTGCCCCTCTGATGGATCATTGCTGGGGGACTGTTTATGGCTGTTCTTGCTCCATCCAGTGTTTTCCCAGCTCACAGGGAGGGCCCCCAGGTTTTGTGCTGCTGTGGGGATGGGTTTTGCTCCTCATGAACTTTGCCAGCTCCTTCTCTGCCTCTGGAGAGCTCCTGCAGCTCCAGGCGTCCTCCTGGGCTGGGCACCTGCTCCTGGTTTTCCTTCTGGTGCTGCTCCCCAAAGGCTGGTATTTTAAACCATTTTAGGATGTTCTGAGCTGGGAGGGACCCCCAGGGGTCTGAGCAGCTCTGTAAAATCTCTGCAGGACTCACCAGAAGCACTCAGCTTCAAGGTTAGGCAAAAGTGGATCCCATTTGATTTTTCTGAGGAAAACTGGTGTGGTTTTGCTTGTGCTGCTGGGATTGTTGATCCTGTCTCTGGGGGATGCTGGATCAGGGCTGATGGATTTTTGGCAGTGTTGGGTTAATGTTTGGACTAGCTCCTAAAGGCTTTTTCCCACCAAGATGATTCCATGATTGCCTGGCAGCCCAACCCAGCATAGTGTGGCCCCAGGTGGGGTTTAGGAGCTGAATCCCTCCAGAGGAGGGAGAGGAGCTCCTGTGGGGTGCCAGCTCTGTCAGCACACCAGCCCTGGCCTGGCTGAGGGGATAATTCAGACTCCCAGCTGCTTCCTTGCCTGCAGGGAATTCCCAGTGCCAGCAGACAGGGAGAGCTGCCCAAACCTCCCTTGGCACATCTGGGTGGTGCTGGGTGTCTCCTCAGCTCAGCACCTTCCCCTGCTGGGCTGTGGGCTCTGCACTCAGAGCTGTGCCTGATTGAGAAGAGATTTGCATGGTTATAATCCTATCATATTTATTTATTTCCTTATTCCTGCTGAAAGTTCCTTAGGCAGCCAGCAGGGTGTTCCAAATGCCCTGGGTGCTGCCTGGTGGTGCAGTGAGGCCCCAGGAGTTTGCAGCCCTGCTGCAGGCAGTGCATTCCCCAAAAGATGCCCTTGAAGGAAGGCTCAGCTTTTCCTTTCTCCCTGGAAATGTGTTAAAAACCTGGCTGAGAAGAGGAGCAGAACTTGGGTGTCTTTCCTCTTCCTGTACAGATCTGAGGTACAATTTCAGGTGTTTCGTAGAAAACATCCTGCAGCAGCAGAGTTCAGCGATGACCCAACCCAGCTGGGGAATAAATCAGAATATCCTTTGCAGCAGTAATTTGTAGCTAAGCCATCCGAGGCTATTTACTGCCCATCAGTGTTCAATAGAAAGTTCATTTTTATAACAGATCCGTGATTAATACCTGATAACAGGGCAGGGGCTGCTCTTGTCATCTGAATTGTGAAGACAAAATGAGGAGTCTTGATGGGGTCAATGGTTACCATAAGCCCGTGCCTTTTGTGTAATGATCATTTTCTGTGAGGGTAATTAATGAACTGCTTAAGTTACGGAGGACATTGATATTATTGACACTGATGGATGAGCTGGATTTTTAATGGAGTAGATGTGCTGACTGTGGGAATACTGTTGATAAATCAGACTTTAATTTTATGCATTCAGCTTGTGGTTAGACCTACCCAGGTATTTTTAGAAACCTGGCATGATTTACATCTTCATTTGAAAAGTCTTTGTCAAACTCTAGCCCGGGTGTTTGTGTTCACACCCTGCACTTGCAGCTCCTCCTGTCACTGCAGGTGCACAGACACTGTCCTGCCCTGCAGTCACACAGGATTCAGCTTGGAAAAATCCTTGAGGAACATCAAATCCCGCCATGAACCAGGCACCACCACCCTGCTCACCGCTAAACCACATCCATGGTTTTTTGCACATTCCCAGGGATGATGACTCCAGCAGGGAATGGTGGATGAATGTTTGAGAGAATTTGGGGGAGGCAAGAGGGCAGCCAGACCCTGGGGGTGCAGAGATGAGAAATACCTCGAGGTGTTTGAAATGGTGATGAAATGTTCTCTTGTCCTTGAGCTCCTGTACAGAGCCTCTGTCAGGTGAGCAGGAGGGGCAGAAACCCCCTGAAAGAAAGATTTCACCCCCTTTTGGTTTTTCCAGCTGTACTGTACTGAGAACTTGTTTTACAGTTCTCTACTTCTAGGAGAAAAAAAAACCCCTAAACATGAAAAAAAGTAACAAAACCAAATTGGCTCTTCTCTAGCTCAAAAAAAACCCAACAAAAACCAAAACCAAAAAACCAACAAAAACCACCTTAAAAAAAATCCTTTTGCTATTTCAAATGAAAAAGCGTCTCAACTTTGTGCATAAATCCAAATGGGTGTTTGATTTGAAACGTTCCATGTGTGATAAATAACTTCTGTGCTTCTGTATTGCTGCGTTTAGTTATGGTGTTGAGATAAACCAAGCCAGAAAATTAGTCTGCTGCAGGCACTGAGAGCACATTACTCACAGTTGTAGCAAAACTCTCCTCAGTACTTACCCAAAATAGCCACCAACCCTGGAGTGTTTTGGAGCAGAACCCCTGGAAGCTGAGTGAGTTACGCAGACAGGAGCCACAGATCACAGGTGAAACATCGCATGCAGAGATGCTGCTGCCCTGGCAATAACCACTCTGTGCACAGAATTTCAGTGGGAAATGGATCCTGAAGGGGCTGGGGGTTATTTCCTAATTGCATCAAGTGATGGAGGATTATTGGGCAGAATGGTCAGTGGGAGACTCCTGACATGTTGTTATTGCTTCAGCAGGCACTGTGGCTGAAGGGGGGTGCTGAAGGCAGGGTTGGTTTCCTGGTGCTGCCCTCCACCCTCTCTGCTGGCTCTGGGCAAATTCCAGCCCCTGCTTTTCCCAGGAAACCCAGCTGCAGGAGGGACAGGGACTCTGCGTGCTGGAGGGGGTGGGAAGCACTTTGAATTGAGCTTGGTGAATTTTAGGTCGCATAACTGACCAAAGATCTCCAGCAATATCATTATTAGCTGGTCTGATTATTAATTTTTGGGGTTTTTCTGATGCTGGTGGAGGTTTTCCAGCTGCAGTGCCTCTTGCCTTTAGCCCAGCCCTGGGTGTGCTGCAAGTGCCCAAAAGCCATTCCCAAATACCAATGGATTTAAATACCTGAAGCTTTGGATTCAAACACCTGAAGCTTTTACCCCGTGACAAACCCTGGTTCTAATAGCACCAATGCAGTGGCATTTTCGGTGAAACCACTCTGGAATGCCCTGGAATAGGCACTTTTCCTGATGGATAACTTCCCTGCTGCAAATGGAAAATTTGGCTCCCATATTTCAGTCCGTGACTCATCCTGGGGAGTGTGAGACCTGTGATAAATCCTGCTGCAATGCATTGTCCTCATCAGTTTTCTCCGTGCTGGAATCACTTCAGTCTTGGCTGGGAGGGAAATTTCCACGGCTGATGGGAGGAGAATGGGCAGGATCTGGTTCAGGAGCTGAGCATCTCTCTGCTCTCAGTTTAGGACACAGAGCTGGGAGGAACCCTGGCCGGAGCAGCACTGGGGCAGCTCCAGGTGCACCCCAGAGGGGAAATCCCTCTTTGACAAGGTGTAAAGGGGGATAAAGCTGTGCTCTGCTGCTCTGAGTATTGCAAAAAGGAATGGGACATCACGCTGTGATCAATATGATTGAAGTGAGCTGATTTATTTAATTTTTCAGGGATTTTTTAAAAATCCCTGAATTTTAAATTTTTTTTAAAATTTTTAATTTTTTTCTCTTTTATACAGTTCTTAGCCTTTATTATGTGTTTCATGCTACTTTACAATTGGTTGCCCCTAAAAGCAGTGTTAGCCCTCTAGTCTCTGTTGGTAAATTCTCCTTACATACACAGCAAATTATACATTTCATTTTTTCTGGCTTTCTTCTGATTCCCACGTTCTGGAGTTGTTTCCCATCTTTTGTTCTTCTTTATATGTAACTTTCTACATCTTCTTCTTCTTGGTACGTGACTCCTCCATCCTTGAAATGGTTACAGGCCAATCCTTTCGGATAAAAACCTGGATTGCTCACATGTCCCCATTTTTGTAGGAATTCATCCTCCACAGAATATCCAACTGATGGTTAAGGTACAGAATTACTGCAGGCAGAGAGTTTTGGGGTTTTATTTTTTTCTGCAAGTTTGTAAAATTATGCCTTAATTCTTTCACTGAAGTGAATGTTTATTAGGGACAGAGAAATGCTTTGCCTGTTTGACGTGCCCACAGCAAGGGGGTCAGAACGAGAGGATTTTTAAGGTCTGGAGGGTTTTTAAGCTCCCTTCCAACCCTGGCTGCCCTGTGATTCCATGAAGGGTTGAAGTTCTGGCAGTGCTGTTGCATAAATTACTCCTTGAGCTGTTGTGTGCCCCTTTCCACCCCACAGACCTAAGCTGAGATCTCTGTAAACCCTGTGAGGAGGGGAGGCAGTTCCTGAGGTTCGCAATCCCCCTTTATTTTGTAGAGAAGCAATTTTTAGCAAATTTCAGTTCAGCTTTACCTCTCCTCTGTACCTACCACAGAATAAAGCTGGAGATGTGAGTGGGGCTCTCTGGCCTTTGGTGAGAACCTTCTCTGACTCATGAAGTGTGGCAAATATTCACATAAACCCTCAGCACAGAATCACCTGTGCCTCTGCTGATACTGATTGCATTTTACTCCTTGTGTTTAGCAGCAGCCCTGGCCTTTCCTGGCTCCAGAGGCATCTGGCCTGGAGCTGTGATTGATCCTTGGCACCACCCTTGGCTAGCCAGAGGTATTTCTTATTTCTGGCTTCCACCTTGCTGTGCTCTGGGCTGGTGGCAGCAGTTGGTGCTCACCTGGAGAGGAATTTTGAGCTGAGGCAGCAGCACAAGGGATGTGCCCCACAAAATTCATGGGGTGGCTGGGTTAGAAGAGACCTTGGGGACCTTTGAGTGTCTCCTGGTGCCTGCTGGAGCTGCAGCTGGAGGTGCTGCCCTCAGCAGCCCTGGCACGGGCTGTGCTGGTGCCTTTGTGTCACTACAGGACATGAGATGGACACACACTCACACACTGAGATGTCCAAGGCAAAAGAGAGGCAGTTTATTTTACGAACTCTGAATTTATAGATTTCTAACAGTGACAGTGGATTGGAGGGTGAAATCATTGTCCCCCCCTCAACCACATTGGTCAAACCAACAATCCATCAATTCTCTCTTCATCCAAAAAGGAATGCAAAACAATGATTATTGACATGAAAATGCATGAGAAACTCCATTACAAAAATGTGAACATCAGAAGGCTTAGCAGAGCAGGGCGACACTTTTGCACAGGTGCTGCAGTGAGGGGAGGCCCCTGGACACCTTTCCTTGCATCAAACACCAAAACCGGAGCTGAGCACCTGAGCTGGGCCCCAGGGCTCCCAAATCTCCTCCTGCTGCTGCTGCAGGGCTGGGCTGGCAGTGGAGCCTTGGCTCAGCACCTGCACCTGCCATGGGTTTGGCAGAATGGAAAAGCAGAGGCTTCTCCCAGGTGCCAGCAGATCCTGTGGCAGCATCTGTCACCCATGGTCCCACACCTGCCACAGCCAAAGGGTTCTGGCACCTGAAGCAGCTCTGAGGGGACAGCAGGGGCTGCTGTGCTTTGGGGGAGGTGGGATGACAGCAGCACAGAGATAAAGCTGCTCAGTGGGGGAATTTTTCCCTGTTCTGAATGTCTGTTTTCAGCAGGGGATGTCTAATCCTGCTCCTGGTGAGAGCCTGGCTGCTCACAGGCATCACTCAGATCAGCTTTGTGTGTCAGGTTTGCTGCCTGAAAACTTGTTCTAGAGTGCCTCATCTCCTTTACCCACCCTGCTTTGAACAAGTTAATTTTCTTAAAGCAACTGCCTTCCAAATTGAGAATTTTTTGACTCTTAGCTGCATTGTACAACTCCAGGTTGTAATGACTGATCTCTGCATCACCAGACTCTTAACAATTTTAGCATGTGAAAAAAATGCCATTAATTTCTGGCAAATGGGATACTTAATATTTGCCTTATTCTAAGTGTGGTGTGGTTAGTGATAAATGGTTCTGTAAATTCTTTTTCATATCAAGATCACTTTTATCCTTTAGTTCCAACTGTCTTGCATTTAAATTTATTTTAAAAGACATGTATTTGATACGTAGAGCTGGTAGCAAGGATTTACCTTCTCATTATTTTGCTGTTTCTGCTGTTCACCAACCTTTGTGTGCTGGTTTGATGGCTTTGGCACTTGCCTGGGGAATGAGCTTTGGGACAGGGAACATTTCTGGTCCCACAGAGGTGGGAGTAACCCTCCAACACCAGGGATGTCCCCAGCAGGGCTGGGGGTTGTCCCCTCAGTGGGAGCCAGCCCAGAGTGGTTTGGTGGCATTTTACAAAGGTTCTGCTAAATCCTCTCTGTGCAGATTCCAGCCAGAGCTGGGCTTGGAACAGACCCAGGCTCTGACCTTTCCTGAATTTGGAAATGTGAATTTGAGGGCTTAGTTCTGGGGCTCATGTGGGAATGACAATCCAATGTGAGCTCTGAGTTCTTCCAGTGCAGTTACCACAAAGAATATTGCAGTGTTGGAATCCTGTCTGAAACCATCCCAAATCAGCTGAGGATCCCAGCTGTCCTCTCTGAAACAGAGGAAGCCCCTGGGAATAAATTCAAATATGTGCTGGGTTCTTTCTCAAGTGCTGGTTTTAGCTCCAAGTGCCCAGAAAAAGAGGATTTTTTTATAAGCATTTCTTGGCCTATCAGCTTTTGCCACTCAATGCTGTAAATACCTTAAAGCAAATCATCTAAAATTACCCCTCATGAGCCCCACTACAATGGACTTTTCACAGTTCTATTTCTCCAAAGTATCCAGTCTTATTTGCAAGGCCACCCTTTAAAATTTGTTTCTAGTTCCATTTCTCTCTCAACAATGCCTGTCCTATCCCATGGCATTTCTAAGTCAGCATTTCTTATCTCAAAGCCCAGAAAAAGTTTTCCTTTCCCTCTGAAGGAACAGGCTTCCATCAGCTTTGTGCTGCTGCTGGTGGGCTCCTGACAGAAACCCCCTCACTTTTATTTCAGCTGGAGGGTTTGCCCTGTAGAACATTTGATTAAAATCTGAAGGGATTTGATTGCTGCATTAATTCCCTGAGCTTTGATTAAATAATGTTCCATCAAACCCCACTGCCAGCCCAAACCCCACTAAAGCCCCATTTTGGGCAGGGGTGAGCAAGGTGTGGTGTCTCCCAGATCCTTCTGAGCACACAAACCCCCTGATGGTGAGCAGGACAGCCAGGTGGGACTTTTTTTGTGCTCAATTTTTGCTTTTCACACCAAAGCCATTCACAGGACAGAAGCCATCAGAGTTTCTGGCTGTTTTGCCGTGTTTTCCTGGAGGCAGTTGCCTTGGGGCATGTGTTGAACAGGAATTTTTTGCAGCATTTCCCCAGCCTTTTGTGTCAGATTTCCAGTGAGCAGCCTGGATTGTTCCTCTCTGGTTTGCTGCCATGTGAGCAGGTGTGGGAGCAGAACCCCACAGGATGGAATGGTCACTGTGCTTTGGTGGCAGCCAAAGATGAGGCACAAAACAGCATTTAAAGAATGAGATGCACCTGCCTGGGATCCAAATGCATTTCCAAATTGCACAGAAGTTGTGGCTCAACACTGCCTGTGAGTGGAAAAAGGGAATGGGATGAGAAAGGAGCAGAAATGAGTTTAAATGTGATATTTGCTGCAGTGCTTGAGGCTGTCATTTCTGTAGTTTGTAGAATAATGCAGATTTTTTCTGTTCTTTGACCTTGTACACACAATTCAGCTGCTCTGTAGGTTGTAATGAACTACCTGAGAGTAAACTCTTTGCATTGGGGAATGGAGAAGTGCAGTGTAACTTGAATAATTCAATTAGAAATTGAAGTTCTTTCCCTTATTAAGTGGCAGATTTTTGTGGAAGGCACTTTACTAATGCTTTTATCTAATGACATAATTTGAGTTATCCCAAATATCTTCAGTGTTCATCAATATCCAAGTACTGAAGTTTCTTCTTCAGGCTTTTCACTTCTGCAGCTGAGCACAACTGCCTGAGCAGTCTCTGGAAACATCTGGAACAAAACATCCTTTGGTATCTTTTGGAAATATCTCAGCTGGAAAAGTGTCCCTGAGGAAGACACCACTTCCTGTGGTGTCTGTGCAATCTGCTGGGATCCTGAGCTGGGATCCAGCTTGTCCTACAATGTCCACCTTGCACGAATTCCACAGAGAAAAAATATTCGAGCTCAGTCAGTTGTTTACAGAATAAAAATCTGTGACTTTATTTAGAATTTAGAGATCAGAAAGGCAGAAATGTGACTTAACCCCTTCCATGCCCCCCTGAAGTCCTGGCAGGGCTTTGGATTTGTAGCCACAGGGAAACCTGCAGGCCCTGCTGTCTCTACAATGTTCTTTTTGTGATTTTTCTTTTCCTCTAAGCCCTTTGCAGAGGTTTTAATGTGGCAGTTTAAGAGCAGATGGATGATAAATACAAGAAAGTGTCGAGAGGGATGAAAATCGATGGCTAGGTACCCATTTGTTCAGATTATTGTTTGCATAGAGGCAAAAAATGAACCTTTAAATACTGGAAATTTAAGATCAACACTTAATAGAATATCTTGTCTCTCTCTTTAAAATGAATTCTATGCTGTTATTGACTACCTGACAAACAGTGATGAATGCAGTCCCTTTGCTGCTTTCTCTTCAGGGGAAAGGCAATTAGGCACTATTATATGGTAGAATTTAACATTGCTCTGTGTGGGGAGTCATTTGTGCACATTGAAATGAAAGCAGAAACAATCAACAAACATCAGTGTAATGACGTGTTCTAACCTTGATAAGGAAATTATGCCTTGTCTCCAATGGGCTGTGGGAATTTCAGGAGCTTATTTGCCTATGAATGATCTTACTCAGAGGATGTGAAAGCAGTGCACTCATCTCCTCACACATCCTCAGCCATCACCTGCAGCTCTGAGTTAACTTACGAGGCCCAAACAAGAGCGTTTCATGTCTTTTACAAGCTTAATTTTTAAGTTTAAATGTCAAGAATGAAATCATCCGACTTAATAACGTTGTAGGTGTGTGTGACAAGGCATCTTCCACAAAGAGCAGGGAACACAAGCTCTCAAACCGTGCTGTTCCATTCTGTGCAGGTGACAAAAAGTGCATCCTGCTTTGTCAGTTGTTTACAGGATCCCACCACAGCCTTTCCATTGGCTGGAAATACTTGGAGAAAGTGTTGGAAGCAGGTGAAGAAAGTCGTGGTGGAGGTTCCTGGAATGGAACTGGAATTGGAATAACTTGGAATTGCTTTTGAAGTGCTAAAATTTCAGAAGTTTTAGTAAAAGGGGTGTTAAGGAATGGAACATCTCCACTGAAGTCATTGGGACGTGTTTGAAAATTCACCAGTGTTTTTTCATAAGCTTCTCTTGGAATGTTCTCATCTCTGCAGATTTGGAGTCACTGAATGTAAACCAGGCTCAGGAACCACCTTCTCAAGGCTCCATCAGTCCATTTAAAAATCCCATTTAATTTATTACTTTACTGAACACTTGCTGCTCTCTTCTCCTGGAGCCTGAACTGTGGGTACCTGCTGGTAAACCTGACCTGGACATTGGGGCAGATTTTTCTTACCTTGATGTTTGTTCAGGTGAGGGTTTCTGCTGTTTTTCTTGACTTTTCAAGTTGCTGCCATCATTTGAATAATCAGGATAAAAGTGCCACAGTGCTTCAGTGTTTCTGTAATTTCCTCCAGCAGTTAGTAGTGATGTCAGGGTAATTTTCCCAGCTCAGAGTTACAGTCAGAGGAATGATAAAACCAACCTGTGTTAGAATGTTTGGATGGGAATGGAAAAGTGGAGACAAATCTTCCCACTCTGCAAGCATTTTTATACCATATTACTTCATAAAATTTTTAGTGGAGTCTCTTTGCCTTAGTCTGGATTATCTAAAACAGGGCATAGCCTGAGAAATTGAATGTATCTGTAATGGTGTCAGTTTATTCAATTTACAGCCAGTCTTTATTCTCTTAGAACCTAAACCAGGGACTAATTTCATCCAGTAATTGCCTTTGAACCTTCCACTGATTACCAAGGAAGGAGATGTGCAGGTTCAATATTCCCAACGTGGAAATTTCCATGTGTAACATCCCAAACACACACATCTCTGTTTCAGGTTAAAAAACTCCAAGGCACCACTAATGGGCAGGTTCCTGACTCCTCAGGACAGCTCAAATAATTGCAGCAATGAGGATGCAGCAGGAAAAGCTTTGGTTGCCCCAGGAAAGACCGAGTGCTTCCAGCAGAACTGGTACATCCTGTGCTGTGTTGCCATGGGAATCACCATGTCCTCGCTGCTCTCTGAGCAAGAGCACCAGGGAGGTTTCAGTTAAAATTGCTGGGTTTGTGTAGGAATTGCACCTCTTGGTGGTGGCCCAACTTTTACATCCTTATAATGGGCAGGACAGGCTGCCAACACTCAGAAATTTCCTGTGCCCTTGTTGGATCATCCCTTTCCTGACCCAGAGATGGGACAACTGAGAGGTGTTTTAAAAACTTTTATTCCATTTTCAGTCTCATGTGAAGGGTGAGACAATACAGGTGTTACAATTCACGCCAGCACAATCAGAAGCCAAACTATTTCCTAATTACATTATCAGCATTTCTTGGCCTGTCAGCTTTTGCCACACAATGCTGTAAATAAATGCCTTAAAGCAAATCATCTAAAATCATCCCTCGTGGGTCTTACAACAATGCACCTTTCATAGTTGTATTTCTCCAAAGTATCCAGTCTTATTTGCAAGGCCATCCTTTGAAACTTGTTTCTAGTTCTGTTTCTCTCTCAGCAATGTCTATGGCATTTCTAAGTCAGCATTTCTTCTCTCAAGGTTTGCATACAGATGCATCCAATGTGAGCCTTCTGTCAGGCTGTGAGAATTCTCTACAAATCCATTTCCCACATTTCCCCCTCTCTCTTGGACAGAGAAGACACCTCCCCACTCCCACCTCTGCCCAGGAGCCTGCATGGTGCCTGCCTGGTGTTTGCTGAGCCCTGAGGGGCTGTGCTCACCTGATCCTTCAGGAATTGTCCTGGAGGTGCTGCTCTGGGCTGGGTCTGGAGCTGCAGAGGCGTTTCTGAGCAATTTGTCCAGCACAAACTTTGTGCTCTGAGGTATTTCCAAGCACGATGGGCTCATCCTGCCAGCTCTGCTGTCCTTGGCCTGTGCCCAGCAGTGCTGCCTTTGCAAGGTCCAGGCTGGGGCTCTGGAGTCATTATCCACAAGAGCTGCCTTCCACGAGGGGAGATTTGTTTGGGAACTCATTGCTCCAGGTAGCAGTGATCCATCAAAATCCCTTCACAAACTGGAGTGACTGCTCAGGTGGGGACAGTTGATTTATTGTAAAAGGAAAGGAATCTTAAATTTCAATATCTATGTAAAGAAGCCTCTGGAGTATCATCAATGTTTGATCTTTGAGCTCAGCTGTTTTCATGAGTGGAATGTTATTGCTTTTGTAATGTCAGAGTACCAGGAAAAAAAGGCTCTTGATGGATGAGCATCCAGAAGGATGCTCTTCCCTCAGCTCTGCACCTAGTGAATATAAACTGGTGTTGCTTTTCAGAGTTGTAGGTATTAAATTTCCTACACGCTCCAAGTGCTGACCCCTGAGAAGGCAAAGCCTGCTTAAGCAATTAAAATATTGAGTGCCAGATAAATGTTATCATCATTTCATTTGCTTGTGCCAGTACCACTCATTGGGTGTTGTTTAAATTTCGCTGGCAGCTCAAGCACAGCTAAAAATAAACTCATTTGTTTATAGACTTCTTTGACAACAGCCAAATAAACCCACATTGTGTTGTTTTGAGCAGAAGGCACAAAGCCAGCTGAGTGCTCTCTTTGAATGTGGCTCAACCATGCTGGTACGTGGCTGAGGTTGGTTCTACACCTGCTTTTTCCCCCTCCCAGCCCTGTTTTATTCCCATTGAAGCCTTTTTTCTCCAGTGTGCTCTTCCCAAGGTTGTGGGTGTGCAGTGTGAGCAGCGGGCCCGGCTTTGTGCTGATGGGGCAGAGCACAGAGCAAGGAGAGACTAAAAAGTGGCAGCAGGGGAACTGTTAATCCTTGGGGCTGGAAATGCAGGGCAGAGACCCTGAGGGCATGTCCATAAATCAAAGGGAAGGGGGCTGGAAAAGTCCAGCAGTGTTCCAGAGGTCACCTGGACTTTCTGGCAGGGGAGCAGTGAGAATCTTCCCATTTTTGCAGCCCAAGGACAGGAGGAGGTGAAGGAAGATAAGGAAGAGGACAAATGACATCAGCTGTGATATCTCCAGTTGTGAGACGCCGGGGTTGGGATGTCCTGGAGCTGCAGAGCTCTGGAGTGAACAAATGCTCCTGGTGGGAAGGGGAAATGCTGAGACGAAATGTCTGGGCAGTAAAAATAATTCTGAGCAGGTCGCTGTGGGAGCACAGCCTGCATTGGTGGAGGAGCTGGGCTGCTGCAGCTCTGTCTGAGGGATGGATGGATGGATGGAGGAGTCCGTGCACAGGCTGTGCTCCCTGCTCAGCCCTGCTCACTGTGCCAGGGGAACAAGCAAGGCTGCAAGTCACTCTCTTGGTGGGAACCAGGGCTTGGATCCTCTCAGCTGGGTGGTTGTAGCAGGGGTGGAGCAGATGGGCCAAAATGCAGTGAATCAGCTTGATGAGATAAAGCTTTGTGAAACCACAGAATCCCAGCCTGGTCGGGGTTGGAAGGAGCTTAAATCCCACCCATTGCCACCCCTGCCATGGCAGGGACACCTCCCACTGTCCCAGGCTGCTCCAAACCCCATCCAGCCTGACCTGGGACACTGCCAGGGATGGAGCTGTCATCCTGGGGAGCCTGGTGGGGGTTATTTTTGTTTTGTTGTGTTTTGGTTTTGGTGGGGGTTTTTTTGTTTGTTTGTTTTTTGGGTTTTTTTAATATAGGAGGAGTGAAAAAGGTTATGAAGTGGTTTTAAACAGAAAGAACACACCTCAAAGGTACAGAACCATGAATGTTTTCTTGCTAGTGGCAAATGGAGATGGACAGGATCTGCTTTCACTTAAGGTGGTTATGCCACCAAAAACCAAGAGTGAAATGTGTTACTGTGAACAGTGACACAAGATTTATTTTTTGCAATGCTCTGAGGGTTAAAAAAAACATCCAAACAAACAACAAAACCTCTCATTCAACAGCAAAACCTCTGAAGACTCATTGGTTGTGTCCAGGTCAGTGTGAGCTGCTGGAGAGTGCTTTGACCTAAAGGACAAGAAGAAGATGTGGCAGTGTCAAGAGGCAATTGAAAATTCCAAACTGTGAATTGAGGGAAAACCAGGTAGAGCTGAGAGTGCAGAAATCTCTCAGGGAGTGTTTGAGTAACACTTCTGGGGGATAAGGAAGGTATTTGAAGCAAAGCTGCTGAAAGCTGAATGGATTAGTGGTTAAAACTCTCCCTGAAAGTTGTGATGGTACTGAAGCCTGTGTTTGGGGACTGATTTTAAGAAAGGAAAAAAGCCACCCCATAAACCACGTTAAGCACTGCCTCTCCCCACTCAGCCCCCTAAAAAAATAATCAAAAAACCCTCACTGAAGTCCCAAAAATCAAACAAAGCAAACAAACAAAAAAACCCACCAAAACCTTTTTAAGGCATTTTCCAGAAGTGAAGAACTGGGCTGTGCTGCTCCATTCAGTGCCAACATAATTTCAGAAACCTGTAACCTCCAGATTCTCAAAGGAAGGACATTTTCCATGGGGGTGGCTGAGCAGGTAACCACTGCAGGTTGTGGGACAGATGGAAGCTGACTAATAGCAAGAAAACCATTAGCTCTAAGTACAGCCATTATAATTGAAACTGGGGCCTCCAGGCATCCAGAGAGAAGCCAAGAATCCCGGCTATGGGATTATCTGGGTGTTTTTGTAGCTTCTGCATGCAGATTTAATAGTTACAAATTACAGTGTTTCTACAGATTTAACTGAGAGTTGAAATAAAACAAGTTGAAGACTTAAATCCCATTCTTTATGCAGTCTGTCTGGTGAGTTACAGCAGCAGAATACACATTTGGTTTTGTCTTAATCTTTTCAGGTTTTCTAATTTAATCTTAATTGAAAGAAAGAGTTCCATCAATGGCAGCAGAGCCCACATGTGGCATTTGGAATTCCCAAGTGGCTCAGGTTGGCTCCAGGGGCAGATGAACACAGGCATCAAAGTGATTGGGCTGAAACATCCTCCAGGAGGGAATTGTTCCTTGGGATGGTGGGCAGCCCCTGGCACAGGGTGCCCAGAGCAGCTGGGGCTGCCCCTGGATCCCTGGCAGTGTCCCAGGCCAGGTTGGACAGGGTTTGGAGCAGCCTGGGACAGTGGGAGGTGTCCCTGCCATGGCAGGGGTGGCACTGGGTGGGCTTTAAAATCCTGTCCCACCCAAACCCTGTCCCAAACAAATCCCATTCTGGGACTCTGTGATGTACCAGCAATGGTCTGTGGAGTCCAGCAGCTCCTGTCCTCAGTGGTGCCTTCTCGTGCAGGTCACATCAAGGCGCCTCAGGACAGGTTTTATGGCTCCAACCCAAATGTTTTGGGTTCTCTTCATGTTTGGCACCATCCCAGTGCAGGCAGTCAGGTTAATCCAGAGGTTGAGTTTGTTGAAGCTTTAATACTTTTCTTACATCTTTGTGTTCAATTCAGTTTGTTCTCTAGAAGCACTATTACTTTTTTCTAAGAAATATCTTTGCTGTTTTGATGGCGAATCGCTCAGACTTCTCATAATCTGTGTGTGGAATTTAACGAGCAGATGCCTCTGGAAACAGGACTTGGGTGCAGTTAACTCTGAGAATTTCATCCATAAAGTGCCTCAGTTTAAATTACACAGGGAGGTTTCTGGGGCTGGGTTTTGTGATTCCTGCTGGGTCAGTGGATGAATTCCTGGGGTTGGAGGGTTGATGGCAGCTGTCCTCATCAGTGTCACTGTTTGTTCTTTATGGAATAAACACAGATCTTGTCTTAGATGAAGGATAAGGGGAGAGCTGTGATGGTCTCCAAAGCCTGAGGATTAAGGACATAAATTTCACATGCAGGAAATGTCTTATTTTTGTTGAAGGCTCTTGGCCTTTAACTCTCTGATCCCACATATGCCCAAAGAACATTTGACAACAACCCTCTGCAGGCAGAGGATTTTATTAAGGAACACAGAAAAACTCGATAAAAATGAAAGCTGAAACTTGATTCCATCATTTTCTAAATGTTTATGGCCAATGATTGTATGTTGAGAGGCTGAATTGTTGATAAAGTGTTCTGCTGTGGGTCTCTTCATAGTCTGAGAAGCATTTAGCTGCTGTTGGAGGCAGGCAAGGTCTCTAAAAGGGACCATGATTGTTGAAAAGCCACGCTTGAAGCCTCACTTATTTCTGCGTGTAAGAGAAAAGGCTGAGCTTCTTGTTTAAACCCCATTTTTAGAGACATTTTTCTTTGTTCATAAGGCTTCACCTGGAAATGGAAAGAGCTCTGAAATAATCCTGTCCTGTGGCTTTCCCCTTCTGCTCACCCTTAATTTAAGCTGAAATAATGCCTTGTGTGTTCAGTATTCCACATTCAGTACAGGTGATCCCCACGGGCTAATGCTGCTTAATACTGCCTTGTCCTTCTGCAGAAAATAGGTGGTGACAGGAATGTTGGGGAGAGATTTCTGATGTGCAATTAGATATTAAAAATTTGCTGTGCAGCTCTGCTGGGGTTAAACTGCAGTTCTCTCCCTCAGCTGTTAAAAACCTGCTCCACACCTCAGCTAATGAACTGAGCTGAAAAACATTTCAAGGAATTTTGGTTGTGAAGTTGTTCTTCTCTGAGCTGGGGTAGGGACAGACAAAGCTGCAGGTCAGAGGTGCAGAAATAACTGGATTGGAGAGGTTCAGCTGCAGGGGAAAATAAGGAATTGACTCATTTGTAAAATGATAAATGTAATAAGAATGAGGTGTTTTTCAGACAGAATGGAAGGCAGCCTTTTGGCTTTCTGAATTTTTTTCTCTTAAAAGCTGTTGCAAATTATAAACAATTGAAGGGGAAGGGAGCAGGGAAAAGAGGTAAAACGGTTTTGAGAGCTCATAAAGCAAGGGTATTTTACTCATATTTTACCACTTGAGATTCAGGTCTTCATTCTGGTGCTGCCTTTAAGCTCACCCCTCGCTTGTCGAAGCGAAATATTTGCTTCCCTTCCATATGGCCCTTTGGCAGTGCTCTGACTGAGATCATCAGCTGGCTGCTCTGTGCAGCCCAGTGGCTTCATCTGGTGAGACAGGAGTTGCTGAGAGGTGGGCAGGGTGTGGGATCCTGGAGCCTTTCACTCCTCCAGACCTTGCACGGCCCAAACTCCTCACCTGCTGCAGGAGCGGGGCAGAGGGTGAGCCCCGGGGAGCTGGGAGAACCAAACCCTTCCTGCTGTGTGTCCTGCCTGGCTGTGTTTCCATCTCTGCAGTCAGCAGGATGGATGGAATCCCTCTGATCACAATCCCATTTTCTGGGGTTGTGCAGGGCAGAAGTGGCCAGAATTGGTGACAATGTTGTGACACGTGCCAGGCCCCTCTGGGGGCACAGCAGTGCTGGGCTCTGCTCCACCTTGCAGAGGTGTTGCACTAGGACACAAAATGAACACACACTCACATGCAGATGTCTAAGGCAAAAAGAGGGCGTTTGTTTGACTCCATAATTTATAGAATTTTCACGGTGAAAGTGGATTGGAGGATGAAATTCTCAATTAGACTGGTCAGACAACAGTCAATCAATTCTCTCTTCTTCTAAGAAAGAATGCAAAGCAATGATATTTTTAGATGAAATTGCATGAGAATTCTAATATAAAAAATGTAAACATCAGGAGGCTTAGCAAAACTTTAGAAGAACAGGGTGGCACAGAGGTGACACCAAACACTCTGGACAAAGCAAAACTCCTCTCAGCTTGTCTGCGCCTAGAGCACAGCTGCTTTGGGCTGCCCCAGGTGTGCCAGGACAGTGGCACATCCTGCCCAGCCCACAGCACAAGCAGCACCCCCTGAACACAGAGTTTCCCGTGTGCTGAGCTGTTGGTGCTGACTATTGTGGTCTGGCAGGCAGCTCCAGGTGCCCAGGTGGTGCTGGAGGAGGGGTGGGTGGTGTTCCCTGCTGGGGGAGGCTGCTCCCACCCCACCAAGTGCACAGATGGCCCCAGTGACCTTGGTGGGAAGCATGGCTGCCTGCTTTGGAGCCTGGCTGTTGCTCCAAACTATTTTCAGGCATCAAAAGAGGGCCCAGGTTTCTAAAATCCCCGTGCTGGCTGGAGGAGGTGAACATGGGGAGGGCTGTGTTCCACCTGAGCCAGCTCGGAGCATATGGCACAGAACGGCGGCTGGGCAGGGACGTCAGGCTGGGCTCCTGCAAATCCCTCCTCAGAGATCTCTGAGAGTTTGGAAGGGACATTTCTTGGACAGTAGCGGCTGTCAGCAGGCCAGGAATGGATATAACAAGCTTGTTATGGAGACCATATGCCAGGAGCTGCATTTCCATGGCATTTATCATAGGATCACAGGATGGTTGGAGTTGGAAGGGACTGCTGGAGGTCATCCAGGCCAAGCTCCCTGCTCAGGCAGGGCTCCCCAGAGCTCAGGAGTGTGTCCAGATGGCCAGGCTGGAGTGGAGAATG
This sequence comes from Acrocephalus arundinaceus, assembly GCA_021534815.1. NCBI lineage: Eukaryota > Metazoa > Chordata > Aves > Passeriformes > Sylviidae > Acrocephalus > Acrocephalus arundinaceus. The sequence goes on from JAJEOU010002752.1 coordinate 1,405,179, forward strand.
CAGTGAGTTGTCACACTAGGACATGAACACGCACTCACAAACGGAGATGTCCAAGGCAAAAAGAGGGCGTTTGTTTTACAGACCTCGTAATTTATAGATTTCCATCAGTGATCACGGATTGGAGGATGAAATTGTCTCCTCTCAACCACACTGGTCAGACAACAGTCAATTAATTCTCTCCTCTAAGAAAGAACACAAAACAATGATATATTTAAATGAAAGTTTGTGAGAACTCCATTATAAAAGATGTAAACATCAGAAGGCTTAGCAAAACTTTAGAAGAACGGGGCGACAGTGAGTGATCTGTGGGAGACAAGTGTCTGCTGCCTCTTGTGGGTGAGTCGTGTCTGCTTGGGCTTGACACGACAAAAATGGAATCTGGAGATTCCTGAGCCATGAGGAGCCATGGAAGTGGCTCTTTTCCATGTTCCTGTCCAGGCTCACAGTCAGAATTCTCTTTAAAGGTTTAAAAAAAACAAGCCAAAAAGGCTATTTTCTCACCATGGTCTGTGTGTAACAGCTCTGTAAGGACTAAAGAGCTTTTGGGGCTCATCATCAGGGCCAGGGCGTTCCCAGGGCTGGGATGGGAGGATAAGAGGCTGGAGGTGCTCTGCACAAACAGGAGTGCATGCAGCCTGTACAGAGTAAATCTGCATTTCAAAGGGGCACCTGCAATATGAACTGCCACTTGAGAAGGCTAAAAAGTCACTTTCTTTAATGGGAGTTGGAGAAAGTGAGGACAGAAAGAATGTGATTAATGATGTTCTGGGTGAAATACTGTGCTGTCTCATTGAACATGGTTAATTGGTGGTTGTAGGTCTAAAATCCAGTCAATTTAGCAAACAGATTCTTTTCCAGCAGTCAGTTGTGTGCTGTGCCTTAGCACAGAGCTCACAGCACACCCTCCTGCACAACCCAGCCCTGTGTGGGTGTTCCTGGGGCAAGTGGCCATACCTGGGAATTGTCTGGTTTTGGGGAAACACTTGCAGCAGAACCTGGTGGTCACCCACAGCAGGAACTAGGCACCTCTTGGCTGCCTTTTGTTTCAAAGCGGTGCCTGCAAATGCATCTTACATAAGTGCCCTTGGATTTCTGGGCTGGTGATTCACAGGTTTAGCTCACATTAACTTGTCTGCATGATGCCTTTCCGTGTGGGAGGTGCTGTCCTTTCATGCTCGAGCTGCCACAAGATCATGGTCCAAGCAGCAGCCCAAATTTAGCTTGTGTGCATTGCTGGGATGACTTTTAAATCTCCCACTGTTTGGGGCTTGGCTGAGACTTCATTTTCAGCTTGGTGGTGGGAGATGACATCTAAACTCTTGCTGCTCTCTGCACTCAGAATGTATTTATGGCTTTTTTTGAGGGTGGGAGCAGTGGACTGGTGCCCAGTGAGTGAAGTGTGTGGAACATTGAGACAAATGAACCAGAAAGCATCAAACCTGTGTTTAAAGACATGGAATGTGATCAGAGACACAGGATTTTTCTGTCTTTAAGTTACCAAGAGTCCTGGGACCTTGGTGTGAGGTTGGCACCATCACAGCCTGCTTGGAATGTTGTGGGACCTTGGTGTGAGGTTGGTACCATTTCAGCCTGCTTGGAATGTTGTGGGAGGCTGTGGTGAGTTTGTTTAATTGTGTTGATGTAAAGGTGCTCACCCTGTTGTGCATAATGATGGAATCTTGCTGAAGGAGCTTAATTAGTGGTGAAGTTCATAATTTCTCTCATCCTGAATCTCACCTTGTTAAAATGCTACTGACTGGGCAGTTCTTACTGGGTTTTTACCACTTCTTTCAAGTCTTCAGCCCAGTAGAACCTTTTACTTAATAACACAGAGCCTTGCTGGCCACAGCAGTTTTTGGGAAAAATCTTCACTTTGGAGATTTTTTTATCTCCACTTTGGAGAATCATCCAACACTGTTGGATGCAGGCTGGGTGGGACGGGCTTGGAGCAGCCTGCTCTGGTGGGAGGTGAAATGAGATGGGCTTTAAAGTCCCCTCCAACCCAAATAATTCCCAGTTTATACACTGCTGGCATTGCTGTGGTGCTGCTCCAGACCCTTTGAGCTCGGGTATGAGGGCAGGACAGTTTGTCTGAGCTGGGGAGGTTTTATTCCAGCTGCACTCTGTTCCTGAGGCTGCTTTTCCCAGACTCCTGGGAGGAGGAGAGTGTTGCTTTCCTTGGCAGAGCTTTGCACATCTGCTGGGATCCACAGGGGCAGGGAACATCATTCACAGCCAGCAGGCTCAGATAAAAATCCTGGAAAGCTCTAATAGCCTTTAGATGGGGTTGGAGGTTTCCTGGAAACCTCTGCCTGGGTTTGAAACACTGCTCAGCACATTCACCTACAAAACCTTGCACTATTCCCTGCTCCTCATGCAAGGAGCATCATTCTGTGGCCATCAATGAATTCTCTCTGGAGCTCTCCCCTTGAAGGTAATCTGTTCCTCTGCATTACAGATGCTGGAAGGTTTCATACACCACACAGGAACAACCTGTGCCAGGTGCAGTTTGGGTTTTGAGGCACGTTCTGTGCTTAATCCAATGCATTGATCCTTGTACTGCCGTGTAAAGATTCTGTTCAATCTTTTTCTTTTGTAAAAAATGGAATTAAAATGCTCTTTAATACATGGTTACTGTATGTCTGTATTGTACTGTACTGTATGTCCAAGTGTCTCCCACAATAACATCAGCTCTCGTGGCTTGGAAGATGCATTTCAGATGGAGTCTGATTATTCAGGGGATGTTTGACATGCTGTTAGAAACCTTGGCTTTCCCCCAGCTCTTTTTATTCTGATGGAAGTGACAGCTCCAAGGAGGTGAGATCTGAGTGGGATTCCTGCTCTGTGAACTATTTAAAGCCCTGTCCACTTGTGGGTTCTTAGTGACAGGTTTCACTTCTGCTTTTGGCTGGTTTTGTGCCACAGTTTGCACCCCCCAAACACGAATCCCAGACAAACAGAGTTTTAAAACTGTTAAAACTCCTTGCTGTATAATTTTACAGGGCATTGCCATAACTCACTGCCCAGATAAAGTATCTGCTCAGCTGGGAATTGTTTCAGGTTGAGTTTCTCAGTCCCTACCATACACCTTGATGGCCCTGAGCAGTGTTTAATTTGGAAAATGAGTATTTTAATGAGCAAGAGGAGAGCAGGTCCTGAAGCTGCCTTGGGAAGCAGCTTTACCTTGTGCTGTTCCAAGTGCAGCTTCAGGTGTTAACAACAAATCAGATGCCACAGGACTTTCAGCTTGTTTATTTTGGCTCTTGGGGGGAATAATGAGAATTGAATGTTTCCTGCTGGTGTGAGATAAAATCTTTGGAATGAGGAAAAGCCTCTGAAGGAGCTCTGCTGGTGCTGCTGGGTTTTTGAGGTCCTGCTGTCACCCTAGGGAACAGGAACCTCTCTCATTCCCAACCTGAAGGGATTTTCCATCTCATGCTTTTCCCAACATTTTCTTTGAAATTGTGTTATTCCCGTAAATGGCTTCCAGTTTTTAGGAGCTGGCACCTCCCACCAAGGATGGTTTGTTGGAAAATTGCCAACCAAGCTAGCAGCTGGAAGCCAAGATAGTTGGTTTGTTGTTCTCCTGCATGGGGTTTTTGTAGGAGGAGAGTGGTGACAGAGAAATCATTTTGGTAATGTGAGTGGAGCTGTTTTCTGCAATATCCGTGTTTTGGACATGGACTGACAGGTGGTGATGGCAGTACTTAGCTAAACAAAAATCATTCATGATTTTAATGGTCACTTTGGTTTGCAGCCTCCTGTAAATCTCAAGTCCTGGGGCTTTTTTTTTGTTGTCCTTTACATTTGGTTTTGGGTTCAAGGTTTGTTATGATGGTACCTGTTCCTCCTGGCCTCTGCTTGCAAGGAAATTACAGTAATTACTACTGGTAGGAAAATAATTTCTGCTTCTCTTGGCTGTAACAATCTCAAAAAGAATGTGTTTCACTCTGTTTCCTACCGGGAATGGAATTCCTGGGGCCAGGAAGGAGACAAACTTGTACTTCACTTGGAGAGTAATATTGTAATATTTAGTTCTACTCGAAATGAAATCTTGGAAACCATCCAGGGCTGAGAGGAGAAATCCTGGAGAACGTTGCCTGACATTTATCTCATCAGTGATACAACTCAGGTATCTAAATGGGATCTGTGCTGTTCCAAGTACTACAGCACAGAAGATATTCTATGTTTCATGGGCTTTTTTTTTTCCTTTAAGGTCTACCTTGATAATGCAAGATACTGCCAGAAGCCTTTTCACCTTTCTCCTTGTCTCAGCAGTGCCAGTATCATTTATTTTGTCTGGGCCAAAAGGAAAAAAAACCCAAAACCCTAACCCAGAGCCCAGCACATGCTTCCTGTGTGAGCAGAAACATTAAATATCGATCCCCAAGCCTGCCTTCTAAAGAATGCTTAAAGAAAATCGAATGCTTCATCTCAGACTACAAGCAGTGGGTTCTTTCAGCCCTGTTCATCAATTACTCATTCCCTGAGCAAAATTGATCAGCTCTGAGCAACTCTTGGGAATTCACTCAAGAGAATCTCACCCTTGGGGAAAAAAAAAGCAAATTTAGCAGCTGTGAGATTTCCCAGCTTTTCTGGGAATCCTGGAAATAAAGAAGGGGTGGTGGGGCTCTGTGCCTGTTTGCTGGGATCAGCTGGAGATGCCCCCACTCCCTGAAAATGCTTCAGGAGTTCTGGTGAGGGGAGAAATGTGCTGCAGGAGGGGGGACATGGGAATGCTCTGAGCATTCAGGGATGCTTTCCCTGGTGGATGAGTTTGTTATTTCAGCCCAGAGGAAAGGCAGGAATTGAAGCCATTAACGAGGCAGTTGTCTCCTGGGTTTGAGAACTTGAAAGCACCAGCAGCAATTCCTGGAACATCATTCCCAGCTAAGGTGTGTGTGCTCTGCCAGGTGGGATTTGCTGTGAGCTCAGTGTAGGAAGGTGGCATTAAACACCGAATTCACTAATTTTTCCATTACTCCCAGGGGTGCAGGGCTGAGCTCAGGGGGCTTCCCTGCTTGGGAAACTGCTTGGAAGTTTTGTGTGTGTTTAACAAGTGTGTTTGTGCCTGTTCTTTAGCTCCTAAAGAGCTCCCCTTGCCTTTGGGGAGGCAGCTTTGGGAGGGAGGGAGGAAAGGAATTGGTAAATGGTTCTGTGTGTTCTTCCGGATTTTTGTTTGGTCGTGAAATTTGAATATTTTGTTCCTATTTCTACTTGGGGGTGAAATCCTTTTCAGTGTGAGCGATTCAGAATTCAGTGTCTTTGCTTAAAAAATGTTGGGGAAGGAGGAGAGGCATTGTTCCAAGTTTGATGAAATTATCTCACCTTAAACCTGGACCCTCTGTAAATTACTACATCCTATCCCTCCTTTTTGCACCTTTCTGAAATTCAGAAAAGGGTGAGGTTTTAGAGATTTTAAATTACCTTGATTTGCCAACCTTGGCCCTTTCTGAGGGGCTGAGTGTTGGATTCCAGACCTGTCTGCCTGTGACCTTTTCAGCTAAAGTGCAAAGAAGAGATGAAGACAAACACTAAAATGTACAAAATGATCTGCTTCCAGAATAGTGTCAGAGTGTCGCTTTCCACCTGCAAGGATGGAAAATAAATCTCTGTGCATGTTTGAGGAAGATCTCTGCTGAGGGTTCAGAGGGTGTCTCCTGTTTTAATATTGCAATTACTGACTTCAGCTGTGAGCTGGGTTTTTCACCTCTAATAGATTTCCTGGAAGCATGAGTAGCTCTGTTTCTTTTCTGAGAGTCTTATTAGAAAAAGTACAAGCCCTAGAGCTGCTTACTGAGGTACAGAGGGAGAGAATGCTTGAGAAGGTACACAGCTTTTGAATTATAAATGCTGGAAATAACTGTGCCCTAAGTATTTGTGTATTACTTTACAGGTCTGAAGGTGACAGCTCAAGAAGCCTCAGGTATGTGCACATCATCTTGATGTCTTTGTTCTAAGAAAATACTTTTGTTTAAAAGTGTTAAGTAGAAATAGATTTTTTTTTTTAATGTTGGTGTTATTGGTTGTACTTAGCATGCCATTGGTGTTCTGAGTAAAGGTTCTTCTCCCTTGGATAAGTTACTGGATGATTCTGTCTCCAGTGTGGTTTGAGAGTGAGGGGTTAGTTTGGATCACTACAGAAGATTTCTGGTTAATTCCTGGTGCTCCCAATTAAAGTTCCTGCTGGACACTCTGTGCCCTGGGGGAGCTGTGCCAGCTGCCTGCCAGGTTTGGGGCAGCACCTGTGTTGTGGGGAGGTCCATGGACTTGTTCTGGCTTTCTTAGCAGCCTCCTCCTGTTCACCTGACAGGGAGAGCCTTCATTGCCTCGTTACTGCAATGCTCATCCTACACCTGGAATTGCAGATAGTGTGCAGAATTTCATGTGGTTATCAGGTGTTTTACTTCCAGCTTACTCGCTTGGTGTTTTACACTCGAGGTGGTTTTTATTCCTGCCTCTCTGAGGCTGAGTCAAGCTTGTAAAAGTGCTCTCAACAGGACTGAGACGTGAAAATTCCATCCTGGACTCTGAAAGTGTTCCATATTCATTAGAGCATTGCCATTAAGCAGATGCCATGGTTCTCCAGCAGTGTGCCTATTGATCTGTGATAATAAGGTTCACAGTATTGACTGTGGCTCCACCATCATCCCCTGCAGTGTGGTTTGGGGACTGCCAGGACCTTGCATCTCAAGGCTTTGTGTTTGTTTATTGTAAAAGCCCAAGGCAAAGGCAGGAGCTTCCCTTGCAGAATTAAACCCAGTTCTTACCCACAGGTGTGCAGACCATCCCCAAGAACAGCTGAGTTGTAGAACACTCAGATGTCGGTCAGAAAAGCAGAAATCTCTGGGAAAATATTAAAGCTCCAAAGCCAGGGACTCTCCTTATTACATGGGAGGCTGGACAGAGCAACACAGACATGACCAATGTGGTTACATCAGGTGTTCTCCCTTTATTATCCCAAAATGGCAGATTAAATACAGTTCCAAATAGTTTACAGTTACAGGTGTTTTCTAATTGGTATTCAGATAAAGAATGCAAACAATCTCAGCCTTAAGGTAGCTACCATGAACACGCAATAACTGTACTATGTAATGCTTAAATACACTTTAATCTGAATTCTTGCTGCCCCACAGGCTTACCTGCTTCTACACAGGCCTGAATGTGAGGCCCAGCCTGGGATAGCTCAAATCTGATCCCAAAACACATCATGGCCCCGTTCCCTAAGAAATTCTGTTACAATGCTCCTCTGAAATGCTTTAATCTCACAGCAGAGTTCAGCATCACTGTGGAGTGGACCCGAGCTGGGGGCTGTGCAGGGCGGGTTGGGAATGTCTAATTCACAAAACTGAGCTGGATCAAACCCCAGGGCTGCACTGGGGCATCACTGCCCCCATTCCTTGGGTTCCCAGCTCCCAGCAGGGCTGGCAAGCTGTGCAAGAGTTAATGCTGGTCAGCTGCTGCCAGCTGGAAGTGCTGCCCCTGGCGTGAGGGTTCCCAGCCAGGTTTCCACTTGCAAGGATGGAAAATAAATCTCTGGGCACGTTTGAGGAAGATCTTTACTGAGGGTTCAGAGGATGTCACCTGTTTTAATATTGCGGTTAAAAATTAATATTAAATTAATATTAATATTTTAATAATATTAATAGTGTGGTGATGTTTCAGCCTCAGTGATCACTCCTGTCTGTCCCTGAGCCTCCCCTGGGATTTTCCTGCTCCCATGGATGAGTTTGAGTTTCACACGTGGCCAGAGTGTAATGAAGCTACCTGAAGATGTATCAAGTCTGAGGGTGGGTCTGCAACTTCCCAGAGTGGCTTAATAATAGTGAGACAACTTCTCTGGACATGCTTTGTAAAATTAAAGTATTAAATGAAAAATTTTAATAATGATAAAAGTAACAAGCATTATTAAACAAAAGAAATGTGAGTCGAACACAGTGCCGAGAACACTCTGACGCTGCTAAGGCAGTCCAGAAAAGCCATTGAGCAGTTCTGTGCAGTTTAAGTACTGGATGGTCCAGGTGGGTTCCTTTGCACCTTGCCCAGTGAAATTGGCAACTTTGAGGTGCATTTCCAAAGCCCAGTCTGTGCTGCCTCTGGGCCAACGCCAATGAAAGAAGAATGGAAAGTTCTGGTGCTTTTCTATAGTAATTGAGGTAAAACTGAACCCCCTTTTCCTTATCTGGAAACATTTGGGTGTGGAAATGCACTGCAGCAGATGTGTGTGTGTGTGTGTGGCATCCCTGGATGCCTCAGGGGGGAGTGGAGGTCCTCTCTTGCAGTTTGGGGGGTTTGGGCAGGGCACAGGCTCAGCTGGAAGCTGCTGCCTGCAAACCAAAGTGCAGCCCTGGGATATTTCAGTCAGGGTGTGCTGGGCTGGCAGCACAGGGCAGGGGTCTGATGGAGCTGCCAGAGCCATCCCCACCCCACAGGAAGGCTCTGCTGGGGCTTGGGGCCCCTTTGGGTGCTGGCAGTGCCATGTGGGGCACACTCAGCTGGCTGGGCTGTGGTGGTGGCACTCAGGTCACACTTCTGAAACTCAGCACCCCGAGTTCCTGCACAGAGCTCAGCCAGGCTGAGCCCCGGGGTGCTGAGACCAGCTTGGGGTGAGGCTGCCCAGGGAATTCATTCTGTTACTCACTGTGAGCTGGAGCTGCTCCAGGCTTCTCTGACAACCTGATTTTAACCAGGCTGATGCAGCAGGAGGCAGAGCCACACTCCTGAAATGCTTTTTCAGTGTAAATTCTCCATCCTCCCTCTTAAACTGCATTTTCTCTGTGGTGAAATGTCACTGAGGATGTGCTTTAGTGTTTCTGCCTGCACAACATCCTGGTCAGCTGTGGCCTTGTCTTGGGCAGAAGCTCCCTGAGCTCTGTGTTGAGGCAGCATCTTTATGTTGTGGTTAATTTGCTTCCTACTGTTCTCCTTCTTTCTGGCAAATGAAGATGAAATGTAATTATCTGTGATGGAATGGTCAGTCTGGGGAGCAGTGCTCAATCTCTGAAGGGGTCATTGTTCTGCTCACAGAGGTAGCAGCAAATCCAAGTGCTGGCCTGCCAAATGGCTCCATGAAATCAGGGGCTGCAGGAAGCCCCAGGCAGGGATAAAATCTCCTGTCTCAGTGCTCACTGCACAGATATCAGGTGGGCTGAAGTTAGAAGGGCTGGTGTGTGTGGTCACTAAATGGAAATATTGGTTAGGATTGGCTGAGTCTCACCCATTGGCTCTGAGTGTCGTAGGACACAAAATAAATTGACTCCAGGCTTCTCAGAAGAAGACAAAAGAGAAAATGAAGACTTTATTTACAAAGCTTACTTGGTTTCCTTTACAGTTTACTTAGTTTCCTTTATTTACAGTTTACTTCATTTCCTTTATTTACAGTTTACTTAATTTCCTTTATTTACAGTTTACTTAATTTCCTTTATTTAGTTACTAAGTTTGCTTAGTTTCCTTTCTAGCATGATGCACTAAAAGGGATGCTATTCATGCACAGCATTTGACACCTCTCAAATCCATTGGTTAAACTACAGACGTAGTAAATAACACCTGCAGAGTGGTTTATTATAAGAAGGAATATTGTTTACTTAAAATGTTTTGGGGAAAAGAAAGAGCTGTTGAAAAGTTCCCTTAGGAAAAGCCAGCAGTTCTCAGGCTCAGAAATATTGAGCCCATCTCAAAGAATAAAATAATCACTCCAAATAAACGGAGCTGTTGGTCTTTCCCAGCTGGGTGAGTGCAATCAGACTCCTGACCAGAGATTACTGTGGAGTAGCTGGTGTTTTCCATGCTGGAATGGAATATCCAGTGCAAGTGGTGCCTGGAATTTTACACTGGTGCTCAGTTGCAAAGGATTATTGCCCTGGTGGATTTGTTTTCAGTGGCTTTATAGCTGCTTGTAAGGAGGAAATTGCATCCACAAGATGTTTTATAGTGCTGTGAAATGCAGAGAACACAGGAGCTGTGCAGAGACAAGGTTGCCACAGCAAAGCAATATGATTCCAAATAATACATGAAAACAACCAAAATCCAGCTTGACTTTATTTCTTTAATTTGGCTTTCTCGTTGTGACAAAAAGTCATGAATTGTCCTGTTAAAATTCTGTCTGCTTATAATACAGTTGTACTGTAACAAACTCACTTTGGGTTCCCTTTGGTGAGTGCCAGGTGATTTCCAAGGCGAGGTATTTGTTAAATCTGTTGAAATGAAATGGGCAGATTGCTTTGAACACTTTGCATTCTGAGGTGTAATGCACACACACAATGTGCAGCTGTCAGTGTGACGGGCTGCTTTAATTAGCTGGCTTTGTTCACACGTTTCCAGGAGAAAATGCAATTTGTTTTACAAGGCAGCATTTTGATACTCAGTGGTGGGACGTGACAGCCCAGATGAAGATGTCTGTGTGCAGGATATCCTGTCAAAGTTTGCAGAGTTTCTCTCAAGGTTTAATAATAGCAGGTGTTCCTTTTCCCTCTGCACTGTGTGTTTAAAAATCACCAGAGTGGAGGATTTGAGCAGAGTGTGAGGTGCACAGGGGTTCAGGGAGCAGCTCTGATGAGCAAACCTCTGAAACCTGCCCAGAAACAAAACCCTTGGGTTTTGTTGCTCCTTCCAGTTGCTCCTTCCTAGTTGTGTGCTTTTAAAGGAAAAAAATTTTAAAGGAAAAAAAATGTACAAAATGAAGGAAGCTGTAACAAAACTGCATAAAAGGAGGGACTTTCATGGCTCCTGAGCTGAGAGATGCCAAGGCTGTTCCCTAAAAGTTGTGGTGTCCTAGGATGAGCTATGAAATAGGCCCAGAAAGAGTGAAAAGGCTGGAAGTTAATTTAAAAATAAGAAGAAATTTCAAAAGGACAGCTGAAATACTAATTATGGGGAAAACATCAGCTAAGGTATTTAGCTGAACTAAAAGTAAAGTGTGATTTTTTTTTTTTTTTCCCCAGTCTGTAATAGATGGAGAACGTGTGCAGTTGTGTCTGTTGAGGATCACACAGAAAGGCTGTTTCCTTGTAAAGGTGCACGTTAAATTAGGTGGAAAAGTAATTGTCTAATTTACTTCAGAGCAGAAGAGAATTGTGGAGTCTCAGCCTCATTCTGTGCTGGGTGGAGTGGGAGGAGCAAACCCTGACAAACTGCAGGGATGCAGCAGCACAAAGTCCAGCAGGAAGCAGAGTTTTAGGAACTTTCTGTTTTGTTTTACTCTGGGAAAATCTGCTTGAACTGTGTGACTCAGCCTCCTCTCTGAGAAGCTGCAAAGTACAATTAAACACAGAGAGACGTGTAAAAATAATTTTCAAGTTGGGATGTATTGCTGTGCCATCTAAGTGACTCAGTGTCTATATGTAAAAATGGCCTTTTCTGGCTGGTTTTAATCATTCTGTAATGACTCTGCTACAGCTTTATCACCAGGCCCTAAAATGTGCAAAATCATCACTTGTTAGTGATTTTAAACCCCCCCCCAGATTTTCCTCCAATAGATTTTTACATAAATGTCAGGCTGACCCTCTCCAGTGGAGTGGAATCTGATGAGTCTCCTGATGTTAGTTTAAATTAGTTTTATTGCTGCTAACAGAAATAAAACATATGGAAACAACTTCTGGTAGCTGAGATGGCTGTGGAGCTCCCAGTGGCTTTCAAATGACAAAGATTTAATCTGAATTTCAGAATGAAAGGACAGTAATACATTCATCAAATTGCCAGAACTGCTTCTGTGTCATCTTTAACAGTGATGATACATTTGGGATGTTAAAAAAATCCTTTTTTTCCACCCTCAAAACTGTAAGAAACATAGAGCAACCAGATTTCTTTATTTCAGTCTCAGTGCCTTGCTGTGGAGCTTAAGCTGCATGTGCTGATGAGCAGGAGGGATGTGTTTGTGCTTTGATGGTGGTCAAAAAGTGCCCAGAATTCTGTGCTGCTTCACATGGATTTGTATTTTTTTCTGGATTTCTTACTGAGAACCTTCAGCCCCATAAATGTTTCATGACTTTGGCTTCAGGTGCTGAGATGATTCTGTCACAGCCACGACACCACCAGTGTTCTGTACAAAAATGTCCTGCAGGAGCTCAATTTCCCCCTTAATACCATTCCCTTGGACTCAATCCTCAGGGAAGTCCCAGAGCCTTGTGAATGGGTGAAATAAAGGGGGAAAAGGGATTTATTTTTGTTTGTTTTTGGCAGCAGTTGTGTAAGCACAGGTACTTAAGCTGCATGTGCTGGTGAGCAGGAGGGATGTTTGTGCTTTGATGGTGTTCAAAAGGTGCCCAGAATTCTGTGCTGCTTCACCTGGATTTGTATTTTTTTCTGGATTTCTTACTGAGAACCTTCAGACCCATAAATATTTCATGACTTTGGCTTCAGGTGCTCAAATGATTGTCACAGCCACGACACCACCAGTGTTCTGTACAAAAATGTCCTGCAGGAACTCAATTTTTCCCCTTAATACCATTCCCTTGGACTCAATCCTTGGGGAAGTCCCAGAGCATTGGGAATGAGTGAATTAAAGGGAAAAAGGGATTTATTTTTTGTTTGTTTTTGGCAGCAGTTGTGTAAACACAGGTAGGTATCTATTTGCAAGCAGATGAAGTTTTCTGCATCAGGCCGTGCCTTACATGAACAGCTTGGCTTCTGAATTGCTGCAATTCTGATTTTTCTACTGAAAAATCAAGTCTCAGTAAATCCTGGATGCCATCCAGGTGGGTGAAGCAGCCTGCGCAAGCGTTTTGCCCACCATTATTTCCACTGGAAACAGACAGCTGTTTATTAAAATTATCATTTTTAATTTATGGATGTGGGTGCTGATTGTGCTGCACAGAACCCTCTTGGCGGGCCTGCAGTTGTTGAATTTGCAATCCCAGGAAGACAAAAGCTTTGTGAGTGGCTCCACATTAATTCAGCACAGCTCATTTTCATCCCCAGCTCTTGGAGAAAGGGGCTGCTCTGGTTATCTGTGAGATAAGGCTGTTTAATGAGCAACACGTGTGTGCACAGCTCAGTCCGGGGAGATGAAGGATTGCTCTTTGGAATAGATAAAATAGTTTGAGTTTCCTTTGTTATTTTGCTGTTCTCTTTGGGTTGCTTTTGTTCTTTGCTGTTAGAATTCGCAGGAAAAGGAGGAAAAGGGGAGTATAAAAAAGGGGAAATGTGGGGTGTTTTTTCTTTTCTGAGTGCTCTGTGATGTTCTTTGGGGGTTTTTCCCCTGGTCTGTGCTGTGGCCAGGAGAAATGTGCATTCCTTCCCTCCTTCAGCCACCTGCAGCTGCCTGAGGGGTCCCAGTCCTGGAAATCAGAAATAGGACACAGCAAATCCAACAGAACCACTTGGGATCACAGAATATCCTGAGCTGGAAGGGACCCACAAGGTTCTCATAGTCCAGCTCCATCCCTGCCCCAGCTGTGGCAGAGTTCCAGAGAAAGGCAGGGTCTGAAGCTCTTTTACTGATTTAAAATAGTTATTCTGTTTATTTCTTGATTTGTGATGGAGGTGCAGTGTTATTCACAGAGCCCTGGGAGGACAGGAATAAAACCTGACTTCAGGAACAGAATTAAGCAGCATAATTTTCCCTGCAGAACACTGAAAATCCTCTGCACCAGCTATTGGAAATCCATGTGCAAACTGCTGGGATCATGAGTAGGAGACAGGCACCTCTGTTGAGGAGTTGCCTCTGTGCACTGGTGGAAAAAAAACCCCTCTGCTCCCTTGCACATAATTTGTTTCTTTGAAAAGAATTCATGTACGAGACATTTATAGATAGGACTTGGAGCTAAAGCAATTTTCCTGCAGCGTTCTGCACACTGACAACTTAAATAAAAGGCAGAATTTCCCCAGCTTCTCTTCCTGCTCTCGTTGCTTTATGTAGGTGGTCATGGTTAGATTAATTCCATCCAACAGGAAAATATGCAGGAAAAAAAAAAAAAGAAATAGATCTGTGAAAATCAGCTGATACCTTTCAAGGCCCTTTTTTGCTTTCCTAATCTTTTTATGCCTCCATGCAACTCCAGAATGATCCGTGGATTAGGAATTAACCGTGATTCAGGTATCCAGTTCCTTATCTGAGCTGTTTTAATGATGCTTCTGGAAGTGTTCCAGCAAGTGCAATTGTCAATAAATGGAAGCTGAGGTGAGCCAGCTCTGCATTGGGGAAGCTGAGAACTGTTACTAAAAGCATAAAGACAAAAAGAAAATGTCAGTTTATAACAAAATGCGTTATAAATACTCAGAGTAAAGGCTAAAGCTTCATTTGTATTTGTGACAAATGTTGTATTAATTTCAAATTATGCCCATGTTGTTGTAACTGGGTTTTGAAGTGAAGCTGTTGATTTTACCCTTCTCAAAGATGAACCAAAGGCAGTAAAGGAAAGGCTTTGCAGGAGGTTCCTGGTTATCAAAGCTCAGTGAGGGCTGTAAACTGAGAGTTCTTTAGTGAAACTTCCTGAGTGGGAGCTGGGAGCTTTAGTGCCTCCCTGCTCTGCCCCATCCTGATCTCTCTCTGGAGGAGAGGAGCAGAAAGTTCAGCTTTTCCCTCATCTCCAGAGTGGGTGCCCTCCCTGCTCAGATCCCACATTGATCCTGCAGGCTCAGGGGCTGAACAGATCTTTAAATCCCTGTCAGCTTAGTCCTGCCTAACTTCTGCATCAATTTGGCCTCATTAACTTCTTCTTGATTAAATCAAACACATTACTTGGGATACCCCTGTAATTTATTTATAATAATTAACTGTGCCAGGGGAATAAGATTTCCTTCTCTGAATTTTAATTCAAGAAGCAGTACCTGTACACAAAAATAGAGATTGGAGCTAAAATTAATAGAGCTGCACGAAATATTATGTACATTTACCATACAACAAGTCTGATAAGAAGATAAGTAGGAATGGACTTACTTATTTATTATTATTATTATATAAAGATATTATTTTTATTTTATTTATTTTATTTTTTAAATTTTATTTTATTTTAAATTTATTTTATTTATTTTATTTGTTTTTTATTTTATTTTTATTTTTTAAATTTTTTATTTTATTTTTAAATTTTTAAAATTTATATTATATTATATTATTTTTTATTTTATTTTATTTTATATTTTATTTTTCTCCTGCCTTGTGTATGGTGCAGTAATGATGAATCCCACACTCAAGAACCGTGTTCTGAACTGTTCCAAGAGCACATTTAGCAAATGTTCTCTGGGTACCCTCAGCCTTTCCATTTCTTCACTTATTTTTGTTATTGTACCAAGTAAATTTGACATTTAAAAGTTTAGAAGTGGCAAAGATTGGAGCGTATTCATAGTTAAAATGAACCTTGAACTCAAATCAATCACATCCCTCCTTTCTGGACACTGCAAGCCCATCATGTGCTTGATAAGGATGACTTCCCATTATTCTGGTTTGGGTAAACCCCATCCCTTTGTGCTCAAGCAAATATCAGAAATCCAGCCAGAATTCATCTCAGCCTCTGGCCTTCTCCTAACCCTCCTGCTTTGATGCATAAATTGAGGGAGGTTTCCACTCTGCAATGAAGATGAGGACTGCAGCTCAGCCATTGTCATTTATTCTGTGCTGAGATAAGCCTGCCTTGCCTGGGCTGTTCCAGCCCCTGGGTTTTTGTCATTATCTCTTTCTGCTGCTGGCTGTGAAAGGAGCTGCTGGGAAATCCCCAACGTGTGCCACTGCAGAGGGGACAGCAGTGCCCAGGGTGTCTGAGCCTTGCTGTGGCTGTGCTCTCCATCTCTTGTAAAAGCCTTTGTCTTTCAGGAGCTGTGGCTGTGCACTGCGGTGGAGTTGGTGATCCTAGGGCTGTAAAATGTGCTGCACTTCCACAAATGATTTAATTGTGGGTCAGTTCGCACTGCTGGATGTGGGTATCAGAACCATTTACCTGCCTGGCTGACAGAGCTTGGAGAAACTCAGAAGAGTTCCTGGGGTGTGCACATTGCAGGGGAGGGAAATACCGTGTGCACTGCTCTGGGGTGCTGAAGAGGAGCCAGACAAAGAGCACTAAAACTGATAACACACAAACAGAGCTCCCTTCATAGTCTAAACCAATCTCTTTTGGAGATCCACCTTGGTTTGAAAGGCAAAGAAATCACTTTTCCAAATCCAGATTCATAAGAAATAGTTGACTTTTAAGGGCTGGTGAGCAGCAGTCCTGTTTTATAACAGTGTTAAATACAGTATTTAAAGTATTTAAGTATTTAAAGGACTCCAAGAAGTTTTTGAGAATTCTTAAGGCATTTAAATACATGTTACTCCATGCATCTTAATCACACTGAAAAGAATATTCTTCTAATTTCCCATCTCAGCTGCACAGCAGATGCAGACATATGTATGTGTTTGTTAGTGCAACTGTGTAGGCAAAAAGTGGGAGCTTGGACATATTTTTCTTGCCTTTTTATTTGAATTCATTTTGTAGTAGAAGCAGCACCAACACGTGCTGAGCGAGGCAGAGGAAAAGCTCGGGGTTTACTCTGCACTTCACCTCGCTGTGTCTGTATTTTGGAGGGGTTGTTGAATGATTTGCAGACCTAATGTGGGAGGTGCAGGATTGTCCTCCCCTCCAGCCTCTGGGTTTGCAGTGTTTGAATGCAGACACTGCCCAGATGTGCTTTGGTTTCAGTGCTGCTGGGTCCTGAACGCTTTTCTCAGCCCGTGCCCAGTGAGTCCTTTGTTGGGGAGGATGAAACAAGAAAACTTTATAAATATGACTGCTTATTTGTAGAGAATATGAAACATATCAGTGAAACAGAGTTGAAGGCAAGTTTTGATGTCTAAGATGCCAGGCTTTAGTTACTGAACAACTGGAAAACAATGGTATGGTCAGCTGAAAGTAAATCCCTCTTGATGAAACAATGCCCTTCTCCTTACTGAAAGTCCAAGGGTCAGAGCAGACCCTACTAGCTTGGCAGGAGGGGTCCAAAGAGTCGTTTTTAGAATTTAAAATATAACACAGGATGGGAATGTAATGATTCTTATAGGCTGTATGGAAATGCTGTAGGATTTGTATCTTGTACTGGATTGGTTGGTGTAAATTAGAATATTCAGTATAGAAGAAGATTTAATGGATTGTAACGGGAACTTCGCTCTCTCTCTTCTTCCTCCTCTCTGGCTCCTTCTTTTCTTCACTCTCTTCTCACTCTCTCTCTCTGCTCTGAGCTGTAGCTGGCAGTTCATGGCAGGGCCCTTTCACCCACCCCTATACAATAACTGCATGCTTCAAAACTAAGCTTGACTCCAGAGATCTCTCGTCTCCATCCATCCCGACTGACCGCCGTTCTCACAGTCCTTCTTTGCCTTGTGACCTCCAAGAGTGAACCCAAATCTAATTTATAGATTAGAGCATTGAATTATAACATTAGAGCATTGAAATTACAGCCTGAAATAACCCCATCAATCCCACAGCCCATCCTGTAGGGTTGGGTGGGCTCAACCTCGAAACTTACAGAATTAAATGGGGAGGTGCTCCCACACCTGCCCTCCCTCCCCACTCCCCTCTGCCCCTTCCTGGCTGAGGCTTTTATGGAAGTCGTTAATGGGGTTCAGTAATGAGCTTTTTAATTAGCACTTGGAGGCCAAACATCTGGTGCTGTTTCTCAGCCAGAACAGGTCAATCCTAAAGGTGTAGGATTAGATGAGAATCATAAAAGCTGATTATTCCATAATTTTTTTTTTTTTTTTTGCACTTAGCTAGTGGCAAAATTGAGATCTACTCCTTGAAAGGATGTAGGAGGCTATTAAGCAGTGGATAATTAACAATAGGAGGAGGGTGGAAAGGTACAATAAGCCTGTAAATTAATTACTGGTTCTTTATTCAGAAAGGACAATGTGGTTCCTGAGACTTGTCTGTTCTCAGTGCCAGCTACAAGTGGGCAATATTAGGGAATAAAATTATGCAAGTAGAAAGTAAGTGCCCTTAACCAGCTGCAAAAGAAGAGTTTTGATTTCTGGCTCCTACCAGACAAACCCTGAGCTCTTGCTTTGTTCCTCCTTTCTCCTAAGAGTAGTTCAAAGTGTGATGGGCAGGAAATTTCCTCTTAAATGTAAGAATGAAGCAGGACAGTCAGCACTGACCCCCGTGGGCTATTTCCAATTAAACTCATTCTCCCTTCTGTAAATTCCCCGAGGGCTGTGGGATCTCTGGCTGCTGGAGCATCTTTGCCTGTAGCATTAGAAAAGCAAACGAGCTCCTGCCTGCCTGATGAAGGTCAAACATCTGTCCAAGCCACATGGATCCCATGCAGCTGTAAACAATTCTCTTTAGTGTTATAAATGCACAGTATATAGTTGGCTTTTCGCAAATATTAAAATGAATACTGTATGTAGAATGTAGGAAGATTGTACTGTATTTTCTTTATTAATAGAATTTAGAAATGTGATGAGTATCTTAGTGTGAGAACACTGGGGTCTTTTGTTTCTTTGCTGACCAAAGAAGTGATTAAACTTCTGTCCAAATGAAAATGACCAGAGCCCAAGAGAAGAATTTATGGACCTGTGTTATCAGATGGAATGGAGACACCCAAGAACGGGTCTGTCAAATAGAATGGTTGGGGGGGAGTTGGGACTAAACAAAAGAATTCACACTCAAAAGGAATGTTTGAATCATGCATGTGAATTTTTAAATATGCAACAGGCTCATGTATAAAAAGAAAAAACTCTGTTAGACGGTGTGTGCTGGCTGGTTCTGTGTCAGGCACCCTCAGCCAAGAAAATGTATTTTGCTTTTATCTCTCCTAATTGTCTATTTTCTTAATTTTTATTAAACTTCTAAATTTTTCCAAAAAAGTGAAGCTCGTTTTTCACATTTAGGAAACAGAAGCCTGTCACTTATGCTCATTTTTGGGGAGGTACAAGTTTAAAAAATGGAGTTGCAGGGCTCTTACCCTTCAGTTGCTGTACACACACAGCACCTTTCACGTTAAAACTGCACTGAGGGGATGCTTAAATGAACTGCTGGTAAAAATCCAGATGGAAATTGGGGTGTTGAGAGGTGATGTGATGTGGATTTGCTTTTTGGAACATCGGGAAACGAAAGCACAGAAGGGTTTGAATGGTCGAGCCTTTTTAGAGCAGAGAGATATTTTTAGGTTTCCAGATTTAGAATATTTCTTTAAAGTGTTGTTGTACCACCTTGCTCGGTAATTTCTGTTGAAAACAGGATGGTTTTTCTGTTGGGCTTTGTTCACTTTGTCTTGCATGCAAGCACTTGCAAATGTGAGCAGCGCTGAGAGGAACCATCAGCCAAACACTCAGAAAGGCTCTGAGAGAGCTCAGCACTCACACTTTTAACAGCTGCTGAGAGAAAGTATTGATTCTAAAAGTGAGAGAAATGGAAAGAGTAAAAAAAAAAACAAAAACCAACCAGCCCAAGAAATTGGTTTTCTGTGTCTTTATTATTGCCAAAAGCTAAAGGAAGAGCTCGGGGTGCCAGTAATGGAGTTGGGATGACTGCTGGGGGTTGTAGGGGGATTCATGTGGATGGGTCTGGATTAGAAATGCCTTGTACCACGCTGGAGGGTAGAAAAGCAGCAATATTAGCTGCAATAATAGCTGGAAGTACCAGTTATTTGGGGTTTTGTTCCTGCAGCTCCCTGGAGGTGGGAGCACAGTGTCAGGGGAAGATTCTCCCTGGAGATCTGTCAAGACAAACTTGTTTCTTGTTTCTGGGTTGATTTGTGGTTGGCTTCTGGGGTTTTTTAATTAGAAAAAGAACTTTTAGCACGATAGTTGGGATAGTATCTTGGAGTTCCTTGTAGCTTTGGGCACTTGGGATGAACTGGCTGTGAGAGGAGATGGAGCTGATTTTTAGGGCAGTGATTTTAAGGCAGAGGTGTTTGTGACCCTTCCCCTCAGCCCTTCCCAAGTGTAATTGCTTCAAAGCCACAGAACTGCCAGTAACTTCAGAATATTTTTCCACATCCTCTGGGTGTTGGTGGGTTAGAGAGGCTGGGGTTGCAAACCCAAAGAAGAGGTGGCAGAGCAGTGAAGGGCAGGGAGGGATAAGCTGCTCCACAGAACAGCAACGGGGCGAGAATTCCAATATTCTTTCCAATTTATTTTTTTCTCTGTCCCTGAACTCACAGCTGAATCCAAAAAGCTATTAAGGAATCACTTGAAGATTTGCTCTGCCCTGGAGTTCTGGGAATATCCTGGTGGAGGGTCCTGTGCTGTAAAAGATCTGTGATTCAGCTGATTGATCAATCATTTAACCCAGTGATTAAACTGAGGCTAAGCAGAAAAACTGGCTGGGCAAAACAGCAAATACTTCAAATTAGGAAGAAAAGGTGAACACTGGTTTTGTGTGTGCACATTAAATGAAAAGGATTTTTGAACTCTGTCTCCAGAAAAGGTTTTTCACTGGGCTAATATTTGGAGAGAAGATAGCACAGAGTATCAGCATTCTGTTACCTCGAGATCTGTGATAATGAATGATGCCTGCACTTAGAGGGGTAAGCAGAGCGTGAAATAGTGCAGGGTGTCCATGACAGGGAGATGGAAAAATGTTTAGAAAAAACCAAATGGGCAGGAAATTATAAACCTGGCATTGATAACCAGATGGCCTCAAGTCACTTCCACATCAGCTCAGTCACACTGAGGACCACAGAATGTGGGTAGGACAAGGGGGGATGGCTTTAAGCTGAAAGAGGAGAGATTTAGGTGGGATTTTGGGCAGGAATTGTTCCCTGGGAGGGTGGCCAGGGTGCCCAGAACAGCTGTGGCTGCCCCTGGATCCCTGGAATGTCCCAGGCCAGGCTGGACAGGGTTTGGAGCAGCCTGGGATAATAATTTGTTCCTTGCCCATGGAATAAAATGAACTTTCAGGCCCCTCCCAGCTCAAATCACTCTGTGATTCCAAGTTTTGGTGAGCTGATTGTACCTAATCTTGCCTGATCTTTGCCACAGCAGGACACAAAATAGTTTGACTCCAGTTTTAACAAAGAGAACATCAGAAAGGATTTATTTACAATCTTTTTGCTTCTTTTATAGCATGCTTCACTAAAAAAACTATTCATTGGTTAATAGGACTGACACCTCTTTCTATTGGTTAAGTAATAGAAAACAACAGCTGGGGAAATTGTTATGATAAAAAGGCCCTGTTTACCTAGAGATGTTAGGAGAAAGCAGTTATTGTACAAAAGGATGTTCTAGGAAGAGAAAACTGTTGGAGGTTTTCCCTTAGGAAAGGAGGTAGCAATGGTTAGCAAGCTGAAATTCTCTCAGGCTCAGAAATATGGAGCCCACAGATCTTAGCTGGGAATTCTGTCCTGGAATTCCTGCAGGCTGTGTGAGCAGCACTGGGGCTGTGACCCAGCTCGGGGCAGGAGGTGCTGGAGGTAACCAGGCACAAGGGAAGGGGTGAGGGAAAATGGGATTTCACCTGTCAGTTGTTGGGGTGAGGCCCCTCAAAGCCCCAGTTCAGCCCCAGTCTCTGTGAGTCTGTCCCCTAGGAGCCAATTAACTGTAAACTGTAATTAAAGAGAAGTGACTGGCTTCAAACAGCCTCCTAAGTGCCATTTTCTGTACAAAACAATGACAAATACCTCGAGATAAGGGAAGGCTTAGTGCATTTTAATATCTTTATGATGAATAAATCATCTCCCTTGTAAGGTTAATGAAAGCAGATGGATGTGAAGGCTGGGATGCAGTCGCTCATTAGGAATTCCCTTCCAAAGTGTGTCCCTACAGCCCTGACCAAACAGTCTCTGAGGAGCTGTGGTGTGAAGTGATGATGTTTAATGCATCAGGAGCTGCAGCCTGTTGGCAAATATTTACTGAACTGCGCTTGAATCCCATTCACATCTCACCTTCCTCCTTGCTGCAGGGTCACAAATACTCTGAAAGGGCACACAAAATTTGGGAGTCCTTGCTGTTAATGATGCTTGCCATTAAAACAAGGGCAAGTATTCCTAAGACAGAGCAAAACTGTGCTGCTGTGGACACTCCTGTCTGCTTTGCTGATGCTAAGTGGGTATTTTGGTATGTCAGGTGACGAGATAAACACGGCAGAGTTTTTGCCATGGCTGCTTTTTGTAATATAGTTTCATAATGGATGAAACTATATTATAAAAAGCAAACTATATATATTTCCTCCTCACTCTTAAGAAAGTACTGTGCAGCAAAAATTCATTTACTGCCACTTTGTGTGCTTTAAAATGGCTTAGAAACAACTTCAGGAACTGGCTAAAAACCAAGCCAGAATTTATTTCTTTGAAGTGCCTCATTCTTTCTCCCTATTTCTCTTTAGATGTAAATATGGAGTAACAATTAAACATCCTCCAAGTGTCTGTGGAGGCTCAGGTGGCCACTTGCAGGCAGCTCTGGGTGCTGCAGCCAAGAGGGAGGTGGCATTAGCCTAAAAATGAAGGGATTTGTAGGTCCCCAAGAAAATACCTTCAAAAAGAAATCCCTGGGTTCATCATGTGAGTTCCTAGGAGTGTGCAGCTTTAGCTGAGTTAGGTGTGCTTGACAGATATATGTTAATGTGTTCTGTATGTTATTAGATAATAAAATAATGTCTGTTTATTGCTGAATTGTAACAGCACTTTATAAAATGCCTCTCCCCCCTTGCTGCACCTTGGCTGGAAGCTCCTTGTCCCTTTTCAGTCCCATTCAGCATTAGTGCTGCAGTGTGGACCTGATATTCCTGAGCCTGAGAAAAAATTTAGCCTGCTAACAGTTGTTAGCTCTTTCCCAAGGGAAAACTTCTCAACAAGGTTTCCTTCTCAAAACAATCTGGTAAAAATAACTGTTCTTTCTCAAAGTAACTTTGCTCAGGTGGTGTCTTTCTATTCTCTAGTTTAACCAATGGGATTAGAGAGGTGTTGTTGCTATTCACCAACCATGTTAAGCCTGTATTGGAACAACTCATAAATAGTAGGAAGAATTGGACAAGAAAGCTTTCTGTGCTCATTTGCCTTCTGAATTTGGAGTTCTTTATTTCTTTGTATTTATTTTGTATTCAACAGTGACACTGGAGCTTTGGGATGGGCCTGAGCTGGACTCAGTGATCCTGTGGATCCTTTCCAGGATATCCCGTGGTCCTACATTCCTTAACCTCATCCTTTTGCTGGGGATGAGCCATGGGAAGGGAGAGCATCAGTGAGGGGTGTGGTGGGCACAGGTGGGGCAGGGCAGGGAATCTCACTTCCTTCTTTTCCCAGGGAATGTGTTTGGATAAAGAGTTCCTTCCCTACTGAAGGTTGTGGGATTTGTGCTGCATAAATGATTGCTCTGAGCTTTTTCTTCCCCCTTGGCATGTTTGTGACACCGGCTGCAGGCTTGTGTTGCACCTTGCCATGCAAAGGGAAAAAATAGCAGCAGGTTCCCAATAAATAGAACTGAAAATATTTTTAGCAGCTTGCTGCTTGATCAAATATCACACCCCATGTTCCTCAGCACCTTCTGATGAATAATGAAATGATGCTGGCTCTCTGTGCCATGCAAAGGGGGTTATCCAGCCCTGGAATCTGCCCCTGTTTCCCTGGCTGTTGTGTGATAGTTCCTAATTAAGAACAACAAAATTGGGACCTGGCAGTTGTGAGATTTTGGAGATTTGGAATGAATGTTAACCACTTCCATTCAGAAATCATTAAATCAGCGTTTCTTGCTGAGGAACAGTTTCCTGAGTGGTAAACCCAGATGGGTTTGGGATCAGACCTGATCTCCCTACAACTGCAGGGCCCTTCCCTAGAGCAGGTGCACACAGGTGCACTTGAGATTTTTGTAGATTATTTTAATGCAGAGAGCTTGTTCTGATCTCCCACTGAGTGAGAAATCCTTGTTGTGGGAGCGCCCTTGCAGCCCTCACCGGGGTGGCTTTGGGAAAACCTCCCTGAATAGAGTGCCCTGCCAGGAGCTGGGCTGGCTCTGCAGGCAGCTCTCAGAGCTGAGCTGTCTCCCAGGAATTTTCCATTTGTGTTGCTTACACTGCTTATTAAACCCCAGCTCTCCAGTGTAAGTGGGTAATAATGGCTTTGGTTAACGAGGACTCACTTGTGAATAATTAATTCCCATCTCAGCCTCCCAGAGAGCTCAGTTAGGTCGGTGAGGCTGATGGTGCTGCTGGTCAGTGTTACATAGTGGGATTTGGGAGGGGGAGATGTGGTTATAACTTGGTGAGGAACCTGGCTCAGTGCTCTGGGTTCTTGGGCTGATAACCCCCGAGAATGTTGTCAAAAAATCCTTGTCCCAAATGCCAGTGCCAGAAGAGAGAGTTGGGATGTGTCTGTGTAGGTTCTCAAGGTTGTTTATTGTTCCTTATCTGGTACATTTTGTTCTCACCCAGCTTGGGTGCTGCTGCAGTGCTGGTCATGCCCAACTGCCCCTGACCAGGATGGTCTGAACTCTTTATACCGAGTATTACCTGTTCCATGTTTACAGATAAATACCAACACCTATCATCTGTGTTAGACAGTGCACTTCTGTGCTAAACCAATCCAAAAGTGCCACCACCACAGCAGAAAATGGAGGGCAAGAAGAAGAAGCAGAAGGACAGGGGCACACCCAGATTCCTCCATCTTGCCTCCTTGAACCCCCATCAAACCCCAAAACTCTACATCTACACCCAGTGATAAATTAATACTGTTCTAATCAAACTCTTGTGGTTTGTCTCTGGACCTATGGCCAGGGTTTTGGATCACCCAGGGCAGCCAGAGGGATGTGCTGGGTTCTGACAAGTGCAAGCTCCTGCTTTAGGAGCACAGCTCTGCTGCTTTGCAAAGTCTGAATTTATCCCAGCAGAGCAGATCCCACTTGGGAATGCTGAGTGGATGGGGGAAGGTTGATGCTGTAATATGTGAAGTGGCTTTTTAGTGTCATTTTGTACGGGGACTGTACCAGCCCTTTCCCCCCTGCTCTGTCCCATTTTCTGCCCAGTGGAAAGAATTGCTGCTGAAGCCATAGGGGGGTGGGCTGGGATTTGGGAATGATCTGGGTGGGATGTCCTGGCCTTAGAGGCTTGGATGATTTTGATGCTTTAGGCAGCTCCTTACAGAACTGGATGAACAACGTGTATTTATTTCCACTCATTAAGATGCCTAATCTGTCTCAAAAATTTTCTTTAATATTCACATGGTGGGAATATTCATGGGTTGGCAGGTTTTTTTTTCAAGCACCACCTATTGTATTTTTCTTTTCAAGAAATCATGTTCATGATGCTGAAGCTGAGCACGGTGCATGGAGAGCCCCAAAGTTGCCGTGCTTTACGTAGAAAATAGAAGTTATTATTCATGTGGAACAGCTAGTAAACACTAGAATGAAAATTTTAAATATTAATGTTATCATTTTGATTATCAATACAAGAATGCTGGTAATAATGCTTTAAATTATATCCAACAGTCCTATTTTTTGAAGTGAAGGAACAGCTGTAATTCCACAGGAAAAGCTGTTACCTGAAATGGGTTTACTGGACTTTCAATAAGATTAAGAAAATGAAAGTATGCCAGAAATTGTGTAAGCAAACTAATACTCAAGACTCAGATGTCTTCAATAACCTTTCAATTTTCTCAGTTGCTTTTGTTTAAATCATATTTTTAAGCGATAAAACCTGGGTAAACACTTCTAATATGGTTTGCAGGAATCTCTCCATAGAGTATAACAGTAAAAAAATGTGGCCAACACCTAAATCTGCGCTGTTTTTAAGAAATAAGCTTAGAAGCCGTTTTCTTTCTGATGGGAATGCAATTTCCAGGCACATTCACAGGCTGCTGTCTGCTGAAATTCCCTTTTCTTTCTGGGAATACAAGGAAATCAATGTTGCCGTTGGTGAATGTCTCCCTTGTTTGCTGCTTTTTACCTGTCCAGGTGGGCCTGCTCTGCCTCCTGCTTTTTCCAGAGCTCTTCAGACGTGTGCAGTGAACTTGAATTTCCAGCAGAACATTCAGTGCCTGGTGCTGGCTATCTGTGCAGATGTTCTGCACACAAATTGTGGCTCTGCCCCAAGGTCCTGCAAGGGTGGTCAGGGATCAGTGGAGGAGCTCATGGGCTCTGGAAGTGCTGGTTGAAGTGTCCCAGACCATCCCTTGACAATCCTGGCTGGGCTGAGCTCTCCTGCAAGGAGAAGCTGCTCACTGAGGAATCCTGGGCAGAGCTGATGGATAATTAATTGCAGCCCTGATTACCTGACATGCTTTTATCTTTAAAAACACTGTATCATCCCAAAAGTGAGCTCCACGAGATATCTGTGCCTGTAGTTGGATTTGTGAGGTAGAAATGCACTGAGAGATGCTGGGGAGGACTTGTTGCTCCTTTTGGAGATGAGTGGCACAAACTTCATTTGCTCTCAGCCCAGCCATGAGGTGAGAAGGGTTTCATCTTCCCCTTTAATACACAAATTAATATGTGAAACACTGTATAACTCTGATGGAATTTTTCCAGCTGCCAGCTTGTGCCAATGAGATGTGGGATGGGATGGTATAAAAGTGGAATTAGGCCAAGCATCTCCTCCTGCTTCACGAGACAAACACTGGAGGAGGGCAAAGCTGACGTGCTCCTGAAGGATTTGATTTCCTTTGGCTTCTGAGAAACCCAGATCTGAGAAGGCATTGAAATATTTGAGGGATCTGAGGGCTAATTTGCTCAAGCAGATGTAGATTTACACTGAGATTACTCCGCAGATGTCTGAGGTGATTGAAGTTCCAGCCTGGCAGTGGTCCTTAAAAATCAGTCCCTGAGAGTCCCTGCCAGAGAAACAGAGCTGGTGCCCCCAGCACGGAGAAGGGGAAGTACCACAAGTGGCATTTTCTCCTCTTTGAGCCTTTCAGATGTGTTATCAAAGCTGGCTGGAGTGTCAGACTGGCTGAGCCCTGGCAAGTGCTGGAGCTCGAGGCAGGATCTGAGAGTTCAGGGACAGCACTGAGTGCCTGGGCACGTTCTGTGCCAGGAAATTGTTCTGTCCCCCTTCCTCCTCATTCCCCTCCTTCAAATTAATTTTAACTGAGATAAAAAAGCTTCTGACTTAGGTTTTCTTTTTGCTCTTTTTTACTTTGTTGGTGGGTCAGTTTTGTGTGAGTTTTTTGGTTTTATTTTTTGATTAGAAAAAGCAGCAAAACCCTGGTGGCTGAGGTTGAATTTGGTGTGATTAGGGTGGCACTTTGCCTTTTGGACAAAAATTCCCTGAGAGATTCTCCAGATTCCCTGGAGATCCTCAGTCCTGTGCCAGCAGCATCCCCACTCAGCTGTGCCACTGCTCCCCTCCTGAAGCTCTGCACCGTCCTAAAAAACCCTTCAGTCACTTGCAACACAAACCTGTGACCCTTGGGAGTAATTTTTCTGTTCCCTCTATAGTTATAATATATAATATATGTAATATATAAAATACATAATATAATAGATATAATTATATATTATTTATAAATATCTATTAAATATATATAAAATTATATAAATTATAAAAAATTATCTATATATAATTGTATATATTTATATATTAATATATAGTATATAAAATATATAATTATATCTAAATATATATAATTGTATGTATTACATATTTACAATGTATATAATATATACAATACAGTGCAATGTATATATTGCATATACATTGTATATATTGTATATACAATGTATACAATATTAGATATATTATTTTATATATTATAATAATATAATATAATATAATATATATATAATATAAAATATATATTTTTCTGTTTCCTCTATAAAATATATTGGTTTAATATTTATTTTTTCCTGCTTTTGCTTGAAATGTGTAGCTCGGCTCCTCTCGCCCCCAGCCCCAGCTGCTCCCTGTGGCACTGCTCACCTGGCATAAAGGTTTGGAGGAGATTTCTCAGTGACTTGCTGGAAATGGGATGAGGCTCTTAAATGATGCATGAGCCTAAGTGAGGGATTCTCCACTTGGTGGGGGTGGGAGGGCTGTTTTAGAGGCTCTTAGGGCAGGTTGCAGCTGGGCACCACAGATCTCTCCTGTTCCCCTTTGGCTTTGCACCATCCTGCTGGGGCATGGGAGTTTGGTGTGGCCAAGGTGATTTACAACAAACTCAGGGCTGGGCTGTCAGTTCCATGGTCATGGGGAGGATGCTCTCGGATGGGACCCTAATGAAGACTCCTGAGGAGGGGGAATGACCCTTCAGCCATGTGGGTTCCTTAGTTCCCAACGTCCAGCAGCTGGACTCTGGTTGTGCCACCCATGAGTGCCTCTGGGAAGGGGCTGAGCCCCTGGAAGGCAGCAACTGAGAAGCTCCAGCAGCCTTGCAGGGTTTGTGTCTGGGGCAGAGATGGCACAGGATGTGAGCCAGCCTTTCCCGGGATTGAAGGGCAGGCCAGGAGCTCTCCTCAGGTGCTGCTCTGTCCCTGCAGCAAAGCTCCTCTCACAGATGTTCTCCATCCTCCTCGGGGTTGTCTCACCACTTTCTGAGTGGTGTGAAGGTGCCACATCTCTCAGAGCAGGACTCAGGCACGTTCTGCACTCCCCTGGGGTTTGCCCTCTGGGGATGGTTGGTGTGGCAAAAAGAGAGAAGGTTTATTTACAAAGTTGGAATTTATAGATTTTTCACAGTGACAATGGGTTGGAGGATGAAATCCAACCCCCACAGACAGATGGGGGTCTGTCCTGACACAGCACTGAGGTCCAGGAGGAGAGGAGACCACTGCAGTGCTTCATCTCCTATGGGGAATGAGCCAAACCTGCTAAAGAGCAGGACAGAGGTGCAGGAAGAGCTGGAGGCAACATCCATGGGATGGTTTGGGTGGGAAGGGATCTCACAGCCCATCCAGTGCCACCCCTGCCACGGCAGGGACACTTCCCACTGTCTCAGGCTGCTCCAAGCCCCAATGTCCAGCCTGGCCTGGGACACTGCCAGGGATCCAGGGGCAGCCACAGCTGCTCTGGGAATCTCTGCCAGGGCCTGCCCACCCTTGCAGTGGTGCATTCATGGCTACAAACCCTGCAGAATAATTAACTGTGGTTTGGGGTTGTTCTTCTTTCAAACAAGCAGAATGAATTAGAAACTTGTCAGCTGCACAAGGCTGCAGAATCTCTGTGAAGGAGCAGGAGCTGATTGCAGCAGTGCTGGGTCTGTACCCTGTGGTTTGTAGCACTGTTGCCTTCTCTGCTCAAAATGATGATTATAAAGTGCAGCTCCTGAAATTACACCACTCTGTTCCATTAGTCATTGGTTTTTGCACTGAGCATCATTCAAATATTTGCTCTCTTCAGCTGATACTTTCCTCTGAGAAGTTTAATTGTCTAGAAAACAACCTAAGTACATATTTAAGGAAAACAGTCTGTATTTATGGGTCAAGGCGTCAGCTGCTACAGCACTATTTCTCACATTTAGGCACGTTAGGAGGAGAAATTATCTCTATAGCTGAAAAAAAACCCCACAGCAAATTAACTCAGTGATGTTGAATGGTGGCAGCAATGCAATTTTTTTTGTTTTGTCTTAGATGAACCCCTGCATGCTGAGATATTTTATGTACAGTGTGTGGGGCACGTGTTTGAAAAGCTGTTCCAGACAGAGTTAATGCTGCAGGCTGGGCTTGTTAGCCAGGGCTAGGGTGGTGCTGAGTGCCCTGCTGTGTGTGAGCACAGTGTGGACATCACCACCTGCTCATGGCAGTAAAATGAGGCTTGACCTTTATTAAAACACGGATTTTAACAGCATAACATGGAGCCTGCCCTGAGTTCCAAGGGATTGTGCAGAGAACATGCTCTCCCTCCCCGAGACACGGCTTTAATAGGGCTCCAGTGAGAGAGAGGCTTTGCAACCAGCTCATTTCCCTGTCACACATCCAGCCACGGGGAAGGTTGTGCAGAATGACCCAGCAGCCCTGGGAGCTGCTCTTGTACAGCTGAGAATGTAAAAATGTGACTGGGAGAAGTTGGTGCTATGTCACACTAGGGCACGAAGTGAACATGCACTCACATGCTGACATCCAAGGCAAAAAGAGAGTGAGTTTATTTACAAAGTTGGAATGTATAGGTTTTTCACAGTGACAGTGGGTTGGAGGATGAAATCCCACCTCTCAACCACACTGGTCACATCAACAGTCCATCAGTTTTCTCCTCCTCCAAGATGGAAATGCAAACAATGGTATTTTTAGGTGAAAGTTTGTGAGAACTCCAATATAAAAAATGTAAACATCAGAAGGCTTTTGAAAAACGACAACAGTTGTAAAAGCAGAAAAGGTTGAAGGGTTTAGGGAGGTGGTATTTAGATGTAGGCAGGGCAAAACCTGTGTAGGGTTCAGCAGGACACGGCTTTTCTTGGTTCTCCTGTGCAAAATTGATTTCATTTCTGGGTAGCTCAATCTCAATGCACAAAAATAATGTTCCTAAAAGTATATAAAATGGGTAACACTTGGGACTGAATGCAGAAATTACAAAAAAAAGAAAAAAAAACCCATCATCTTCTCTTCTATGTTTAATTTAACTATTCCTTGTCTTTACAGCGTATGAGATACAAAATTCACCATTGATCTTCTGGTATTGTGCAATTCTCAACTGCCTGGATGGAATACATAAATTGTCTTTAATTCTCTTAAATTGTTCTGTGCTGCTACGGTCAGGTATTGAGCAGCTCCTAAATTTCTCTTATGGTGAATAAATGGCCTGATATGCAGGAGCCAAGTGTTGTAAATCCCAGGGCTATAAATCTTCCATCCATGCAGAGCTCAGAGGTTCTGAAGGATTTTGAGCAGCTCTGGCACTGGGAATGAGTCATTTTAAGATTACAGGGGCTTGGAGCTTTGCTTTGCTTTAGTCCTGTGCATCACTGCCCAAACTCAGAGTATGGAAATGTTCATTTTGAAGTTGAAAAATGAGTGGACAAAACCCCAGCAATCTAAACCCTGATGTAAAAAAATCAGTAGGGTAATTTTAGGGTGAAGAAAAACATTTTGATACCAAACTCATGCAAGGGAGGGGAAGCATTTTTTGCTCTGTTTTTGGCTGATAGCAAATATAGGAAAAATTTCTAAGGGCTTTTCCTGCAGCTCTGGTCCAGCACTGTGCAGCCCCATCTACCTGCTGGTTATAATTGGGGTTAGCTTGGCAATAACCTGGAAAGTTACTGGGAGGAGTCTCCCTCTCTTCCATCCTTCAACAAAGGCAAAAAAAGAAAAAAATTAATATTTAATTTTTTTATTGCTGTTGTAACATAAGGATTAAAAGAAAAATGATGTAAAAAATCAGTGAGATTTTCCCAAAAATGCTTTTTGTTACATGTTCACAGACATTTAAAACATGAAGGAAAGTTCAAGTTTTGCTCATGGGAAATATTGCAGGCACAGCTGGGGAAGAACTCTGTTCCTCCTGTCTCTGTCACATCTCTCTGTGTTATCTCAGAGCCACCTGAGCGCTGTGAACGTGGGTTTGGAGAGAGTCTATCCCTGAAAAAAGGAAAACATTCCTCCCTCTGGATGCAACAATCTGTACTGCTGGGAGGTGTAAGCCTTGTGATGGAGAAACCAGCCAGGATATTCCCCTCAGTGAGTGAGGATGGTTTGATTGAGTCCCTGTGCCCTGCAGAATTAAATCAGAGGATGTTCATTTGCAGTTTTGCCACTGTTAGGCAGGATCAGCTTTGTGGACTTGCATGGGTATTGCCACATCTGTGGAAATAAGTGTTGGGGGTCTGAATGGCTTTGCTGAATTAATTCTGCTTTCGTGGAAGCAATTCCTGAGCCTCTGGGGGCAGGATGTGGCCACTGTGCTCAACATCTGCCTGGATGTGATTTTGAGATTGCTGCCAAGGGGGGTGAGGCTCATTCAGGTGTTCTGAGGCTGTTGGAAGCCACAGGGATCACCTGGATGTGTTTTGGGCTCCTCTGAGTGGTATTAACAGCAGCATTCCAGGTAAAGCCTCAGACCTTCTCCAAGGACCTTCTGTTTTTCAGTGTCAGAATTAATATTTCAATGTAAGTGTGAGGAATGGTGCCACAGCTTGCCTCTGTATGGGGCTGTGATTCCAAGGAAATCCTGCATTCCTGGTGTGATCTGTGAGGAAAATTCACGTGGTGCTGTGAAATCAGTGACTCCTTGGGGCAGCTGCCTGGGATCAGGATTTGTGTGCAAGGACCAGCCAGCCCTGCTGGGCTCTGAACTGTTTGTGAAAGGCTGCTGAGAAAAAACCTTGAGGTTGGAACAAAATATTTGTGTCTCTGGGATGCAGCTGAGCCCCTCGTGGGGAGGCAGAACAAACAGCAGCAATCTGATTTCCAAGGAATTCTCCCTGCTGGCCCTGGGAGTTGGGGAGGAGCACGCCTGGCACCCTGCTCCCTGCTGGGAGAGTCTGTGTGTGAAACTGGGATTGCTGCAGCATGGCCAGGGGATTCCCTGAGCAGTGCTGGGTGTCTGCAGGGCAGGAGCTGCTGCAGCTCTGGTGCATTCCAGGGCTTGTGCTGCCCTGTGCCACGAGGGTTTGGGGCTGGGTGTGGGCACAGGGGCTGGCACGGTGATGGTTCAGCCTTAAAAACTGCTGCCTCGCCTCAGAGAGGCTTTAAACCCTCCCCTGTCCATTTTTGCTCAAAGAGGAAGATGTGATTCCTGGGATTTTCCTGGATTAAGCCCCAAAGCCATGTCCCCTTCCCCAGGCTGCCCTTTGGGAGTGTCTCATGAGCAGTTCCCACTGCTGACCAAACCTTTGGCTCCTGGGAATGGGCTGAGCTTGGAATGGCCTCATCTTCATTGGCAGGGAGCTGTGATGGGCACCTTTGCCAGCTGTATCCTCCCAATCCCTCTGAAAAGTCCTTTTGCCAAGAGCCCTTCAGTGCTGCTCTGATAAAGCTCCTCAAAGGAGAGGTCTCCTCACAGGCTGGTTCTGCTGGCAGCCCTGTCCACACTGCTGGGGAGGGAAGGGCAGTGATTCCTTAGTGCAATCCACGGGGAATATTGAGTCTTCCCGAGAGGGAACAGGATGGACTAGGGCAGGAATATTTGTTCTCCCTGGGCTGTGGCTCACCGGGGTGGGGATCCCTTCCATCAGTCTGGGTTGTTCTTCTGGGTTCACTGTGCCCAGAGCAGGCTCTGGGGAGTTCCACCCCTCCCATGTGTGTGTGTTCCCAGGAGCTGCCCGTGCTTCCTGTGCTGGGATGAGGCTCCTGGTCATTAATTTTCAGCTTCAGTAACGAAAGAGAGCAGATCAGGGGGAGTCACTTGGCTCTAAGCACGTATTCACGGGAGGCTGAGTGGATTAAGTGTGCGTGGAAGGACGAGCTCAGTGAGCTGAGCCCAGCAGGGGGATGAGGGGAACTCATCCCAGAGTTGCTCCTGGGCCGGGCTTTCAGCACCCGGAGCTGTCCAGCCTGGGACCAGGAATGGGCTGAGTCCCGGAGCCATCCCAGTGTCCAGCTGCAGCAGCTGATTTAATCCTGCTGCCCCAGATTCTTCACCATTGATGATTCTCCACTGGGCATTAAATATCTATCTGAATCTATCAGAATATCCTGAAGTGGAAGGGACCCACAAGGATCACCAAGTCCAGCTCCTGGCCCTGCACAAACCAGTGGAAATCTTATCTTGGCTTCAAACAAATGGAGCAGCTCCACAAAGGGATTCTGGTCACGCAAAATGTGTGTTTTTCACCTTGCAGCTGAAGCTCCTTGGCCCAGGGACTTTGTGTATGTGCAAGGCCAAGGACCCTGCTGTGATATCCAGCAGGAAGGATTGGTTTGGAGTGCTGGGATTTCCCATTTCCAGCACTGAAGCCCAGGGAAAGGGAAGTGTGTTTGTGCAGTATCCTGGCGTGGATTATCTTGGATTACGTGACCCTGCAGCAGGTCAGGGTCAGAGCTCACAGAGAAAACCCAAGCTGCAGGAAAAGCAGAATCACACACAGAATCCCAACCATAATGGTTCTAGGATAGGGTCCAACCATTCCCCCAGCACTGCAAGGGCCACCACTGACCCTTGTCCCCAGCTGCCACCTCCACATGGCTTTGGACACTTCCAGGGATGGTGATTTCACCACTGCCCTGGGCACTTCCAACAGGGTGAGGAACATGGGTGTTGTCACAACACCTGTGCTGCTGTACCCACTTGTCCCCTGCCACCAGGGCTGCATCTCAGCCTGTTCTCCTGGGTTTCAGCTGTTTTTTACCAGGGTGACTCTGTTTCTTTGCTGCAGGATATCTCTGCACACATTTCTGCCTCTTTGCCAAGCGGTTTTAGCTTTAGAGGCCTGAAAATGGGTCAGCTCACAGCTGTGCCACCAAGTATCTAAAGCCTCTGGTATTACAGTGTGGTCACAGCATTTACTTACTTTTTTAGCAATGCTGGCGAAAATACAGATATTTTTTGCAAAATTAGGTGGGTGAAGATTTCATGCAAACACATAATTCCTGTGCATGCTCACAGCTCTTGGGGAGCTGGGACCCTCACCCTGGCTTGGCCCTGCAGCCCCAAATTGCTCAGCTCATTTCCAAAGCAGGAGGATTTAGTGGGAATGAGCCATTCCCTGTCTGTGTGGTCCCCTGCATAAACCAGGCCTTGGAGAAGGTTCAGCAAAAACCCAGATCCACTGGGCTGAAATGGAGAATTCCCATTCAGGGGACAGGGAATATTTTTTAAAAGATAAGGATCCTTTGCTGCCAGAACTGTGGGACCTCTGTGCATTGTCCATAAACACTGCTGTACAGAGATTTATTGAACTGATGGAGGTTTTATATTTATAAAACTGAGGGAGGTTTTCCCCTCTTACCAGGGAGGAAGAATCTGGGATCCCTTATGGCACACAGGGAAGCAGAGATTGGTGCCAGCTCAGGATGCCCAAGTTCCAACCTAGGAAAGAAGTGCTTGGCTCTGGAAGTTCTCTTGTCCCATGAGTCTTCCTCTCTAGTTTTCTTCCCTAAACCCATATTTAATCTCAAATTCACAGCAATCTGTATTTTTTCTCTCAAGATCTATACCAGAGCATTTCTTGCAGGTAAGGATGCACAGATTACACTGCAAATTGCAGTTTTGCCTAAAAGCAGCATAAATTGAAATATTTACCTCAATTCAGACTTCTAAAACTGCAGCCCAGCATCATCCTCACCCCTTTTTACTTGCAAAAAGAAGTTTGGGAAGAAGGAGACTTTGAGCATATCTGGGTAATTTTTGTCTGAAATAAACTGCTTCAACTGAAGCTGTTGTCCTTTTGCAGGAGGATCAGCTCTCTTTTGATGGGGACAAAAGCCTGCCTCTGCTTCACTTTATTCTCTCACCCGAGTGTTTGTTAACCCTGGTCACCTCCATCTCTCTCATGGCATGAAGTGCTGTTATTCTCAGAAAACACCAAGGAGGAATTGAATGTTCTTCAGTTTACAAGAAGCTGCAAAGAGCTTCAAAGAAAACGCCTTGCCTGGTGTTCAAGAGGAAGGGTTTTATGCCATGAATAGCTGGATCACAGAGGGTGATGCTGTGGTGGCAGCTGGGAGATGAAGG
The DNA here is from genome assembly GCA_021534815.1 of Acrocephalus arundinaceus. Lineage (NCBI taxonomy): Eukaryota > Metazoa > Chordata > Aves > Passeriformes > Sylviidae > Acrocephalus > Acrocephalus arundinaceus. The sequence goes on from JAJEOU010002752.1 coordinate 1,440,551, forward strand.
TTTCATTTCCCCTCTAATGAGACCTGCCTGGGTAACCTCCCATAAATGCAAAGCCTATAATAGCTCAGCATGCAGTGACGTCAAAGCATATTAATTAGAGCGTTTATTAATTTATTATTTGTTGCATTTTTGATTGTATTTGGGAAACAAAGACTTTTCTTTACACCACTGAATGCAGCGTTCTCCTTCTGCTGCCAGGAGAGTGCAGCATGTGGGAATGGGCAGGGAGTGAGCCCAGCAATTCCCCCAGCACAGGAGGCAGAAATTCTGCCCTGAGCAGAGCCCAGAGAGGCTCTGGAATCTCCTCCCTGGGGACATTCCAGAGCTGTGTAGCCACAGTCCTGTGCCCTGGGATGGCCCTGCTGGAGCAGGGAGGTGGCACCAGCTCCCCTTCAGCCTGACCCGTGCTGGGATGCTGTGAGGTCGATGATCTCTGTGAAATTCCTTCGTTCCAGGTGCCCTGGGGAGGAGTGGGACACCTTTCAGCTCCCCAGGGAGATCCACAGAGCTGGAAGCAAACTTGGGAGTTGTGTGTGCACACTGAGCACTCAGTTCATGTCACCTCCTCAGGGCAGCACAGAGGGGGAAAAAGAACTAAATCCTCATTGCAAATCCTGTACCAATTATCAGCAGCATTTCTCACTCCTGTCCTTGTCACCTCCTGATATTTTGGATGGAAAAGACAAAACGGAGAAAGATTTGCCTGTTCATCATTGTGGGTGTCAGGCATGACAAGTTCAGCAGCTGCCCTGGAATGTGCAGCTCGGAAAAGGAAGGGGTTTGTAGTGTCACATATTTTGGGTTTTCATTTACCAAAGCAGGGAAGGTAGGGGCTGAGCACGATAAATAATTGAGCTTTCCTCATATAAATATAACAGCTCTGAGTGTTTGTTTGGAATATCATAGAGAGCTGCAGAATATATATCAGAGGGAGAGAATCCTCAATGGGATTAATCAAAATTCTGTTTACAGAGCAGTGACTTAGGCTGGAAATGTGTGTAAGTGGGACAAATAATCCTGTTCTGTCTTAAGTGTTTAATACAATTATACTTTTGCTGTGCTTTGTTGGAGGCAGCAGCCAGCATCCCTCCCCTGCCCTGGAGAGCTGCAGGGCAGCAGGAGAGGCTGGGACCCCCCTGCTGTCCCCCAGGCTGCTGTGCAGCCTCTGGATGAGCTGGGCAGTGCTGGCTGCTGTGAGTAGGCTGAGCTCCCCCACCCAGACCCAGTTATTTATCGGGTTGTGTTTCAAATTAGTGCAAGGCTTCTCTGCTGACTTTAATTGGAAGGAGCCCGAGGGTATGGAAGCGGAAACCGTGTCAGCTTGGTCTGACACCAGCTGTAACAATTTCCTCAGGAACAACCCCAAATTTCAGGTGGGTGCTGCCTACCATGAAAGCAGCAGGTAAAAGCTGTCACCGCAGAGCAAGGCACAGTTTAGGATCCATAGATCTGTCACGTGGATTGAATAAAATTTGCATTTTTGGCAGCTCTTTGAAGTGCAATTAGATTAGAAAACGTCTGAGGGATAGTTGGAAAACAGCCTGCAGACTAAGAAAACAATCTTTCTGTATTACTGATCTCCAAAAGGCTCCAAAGAAGAAAAGAAGGAGTGTTTAGCTCTTAGAATTAAAATTGTGTCTTGGTATAAAAGCCACGTAAGGAGCAAGTGAAGGATTTTCAGTGAGGTGGTTTCTTGAAGCAGAATTGGCATTTCCAGTGGTTGATCCCTTGAAGGATTTCAGCTCCTGGTGATGACACCCAGCTCATGCTCCTTCTGCACAGAGAACCATCTCCAAACCAAATCCACTGCTGGGCTGTAGTACCTGCAGTGCCAGGAAGGGAGTTGCTGCTGGAATTGCCATCACACAGGCTTTGCCTAACCCTAAAGCACACAGGTAGATTTCTTTTTTCATCTTCCAAACACTGAGGGTACTGACAGCTGGGGTGGAGGCACAGAAATGGTTTTAAAATGCCAAATTCTGTCATGCTGGAACATATCCCAGCTCTGGATTACAAAGCACCATGGATTTATCGGTGGTCAAAAGGAGGTGGCACTAAAATTAGAATTAATTACCATGGACATGGTTCAATAGTGAGCTTTGGCGTCAGTGCTGAGGTGAAAACTGGGCACAGAAACCTCCTCAGCACCAAAATGTGTGCACAGCCCAGTCCTGTGCTGGTTGCCAAGGGGAGAAAGTGCCCTGCCATACTCAGGTACAGAACCAATTGCATAAAAGTCAGGGAAATAAGTAAGAAAAAAATGAAAGTTAAAAAAAATGAAAGAGAAAATTAAACCCCACTGTTCCAGTGATGTGGTAGAGCTGAAAACAAAAAGCCATCCGAGAAACTTGAATAAATTTGAAACAGGCTTTCAAATCATCCAGCTCATTTCAGCCCATCTTCTTTCCTAGAAGCATTTCTCTAATGAAAACACTTTTCCTGCCATTAGACTAATTTTCACTTTCTGGTTGGCCTGTGCCTCATCCCACTCAGAGAACAATGGGCTCCTCTATAATTTGGGTTCCAGCACTGAGCTTTAGCCCTGCCCGAGACAAATCTGCTTTGGGAATGTGCTCTCTGTCTGTTACCTGGCAGTGGTGAGGTGCACTTGAAGAGCAGGAGGCATAAATGTGAAACACCACATGTCCCCAGTGTGAAATCCTTCCTCAGGCAGAGCCCCAGCCTGGTCCCTGCTGTTCAGTGGATTCCTTGGAGGTGCCTGCTGCACCTTGACTGCATCCAAGGAAAACCAGCCCAAGGGCAGAGGCTGCTGGCATGGAGGAGAGGCAGTGGGACTGAGATTCCAGCAGGAATCTGGCAAATCCAGACCTGGTTCTCTCCTGGGTTGAGCCACATCTCAGACCCCAGGCTTGGCCACTCCTGCTGTGGGTTTGGTGGGTTGTTCTCACTGCCCTCGTGAGCCATTGCATTGAGTTCTGTTTGTTTCTGATGGATCATTGGTGTCTGTCCTTCCTGAGGGCTCAATTTGGGAATTGGGTGCCTCACCTTGAAATCTCTGTCTGTCACCTCGAGGTGGTCCCTGACATCCAGGGGTGCCTCCCACAGGGCACATCACACTTCAGCCCTGCAAAATTGAGTGATCAAAGCTGGTTTGGGGCTTTTTTCCCCTTTGGTTTTCAGCTTCTGCCAAAGAATTGTCCCTGCCAAGTCTGATTTTCACAGGGTGACAGCCTTGGTGGGTTTATAGGGTCAGATGAGCCTTGTGCATGTTAACCCTTGTGCAAAATAACCCTGCTGGATGTGTCCCAGATCCAATCCTGCCTGTCCCAGCAGCTCCAGGCTGGATTCCTCACGTGCTGGAGAAGCTGACAGGCTTCCCTACCAGTGGGGACCCCGTCAGCCTGACATGGGGCCACTGAAGTTCCCCAATCCTCCCTAGAAAGGAAGTTTAAAGTAACCTGTTACAAAGGCACGCAACACATGAAAGATCTGCTCCTTTTGACACAAAATTGCTTCCCCTCATTCACAGGAGCTTATTTTCCAGTGAATCTCTTTTATTGATCTTTTTTTCTCTTCTTCTTCTTCTTCAGGCTGCTGTAGTCAGTGATTTTATTCTAAAGCTTAGATTACTTCTGAGAGTGGCTCAGTAACACAGTGTGATTCATCCCATTAGAATATGGAAAGGCTGGAAGCCTCTCCCACTGTGTATAATATGACAAGTACAAGTTTTAGATATGAAAGGGGCCTGGTAAACTCTGAATTTTGCTTTAGAGTTACCAATGTAGTGATTAAAACATGCAGGGTGTTGTCTCCCTGTCGATGTGAAGGTGCAGCTGCCAAGAGCTGTTTGTAGCTCTGGAGGAGCAGCACAAAATGCTGATCCCAGGCTGCCCCACTGGTGGATGGTGTGACTGGGCAGACTGGTTTTGGTGTGCACTGCTGCAGTCAGTGTGGACACCTGTGGCAATAGGGCACGAAAGAAACTCATGGACTCTGTCCAGTTCACAGGCAAAAAGCCCAACCTTTATTATCTGACTCCAATATATTTTATTTTCACCTAGATCATGGATTGGAAGATAAGGTTGACACTTCTCTAACTACATTGGTCAAACCAAAAGTCTATCAATTGTTCCCTCCTCCAGAGAGGAATGAAAAACATACTTGTATTAATATAAACATGACTCTGTTTATAACACCTGTGTGAGGAAGAATTCAGAAATGATGAAAACATCAGAAGGCTGGAAAAATCAGTGTGACAAACACCCTGTCAGCCACTCAGCAGTGTCTGAGTGACCCAGCTTCCCTGGGAGATCTGCTTTGGGTTGGGCAGAATGGATGAACCAGAGCTCCCAAACCAGCTGGGTAATCCCTGCCTGGCACCAGTGAGCAATCACTTCCATCTCGTGACTGTAACTCAGCATGACACAGCAGTGGTGGCAGCTGATGCCTGTCCCCTGTGTCACTGTCCAGGCAAATCCCTGCTTTCCCTAAGCACTGCCCCACAGCATTTCATGGGGCAGAGGCTGAGCTGTGCTGCTTTCCAGGCTGGGCCTCTCCCTCCTCCCAAAGATCCAAGGGCAGCAGCTGGAAATGAGCAGCCAGTGGTGATGTGTGAAGGTTTGGATTTCTTTCCTGCTCTGCTGGGGTCAGGATGAATAACACTTGGGAAACACCAAGCTCAGTCTTGGGTTCCAACAGTGATGCTGGGCTTCATGGGGAAGGTGGAAACATCAAGTGGAATGTTTTATTTATAATATTAAAACAGTAGAATGTTTAGTAATTTCAGTAAAACTATTTTACTATTTATTAGTAGTAAAAATAGTATAAAACATTTTATTTTATAAGATATGGTTGTGCCTCTCGGAGGCTCGAACAAATACATTTGAACAGAAAAGCAAACTTCATTTTCCTGGGGTACTTTAAAATCCACTTGGTGCCTATAAAAATGGTGTTCTTTGAAAACATCATGGGTTTTAACTTTATAAAAGGATGGGGAAAACTCACTGCAGTTTGACCCGTACCATCTCTTTAAAATTCTCTTGTATATTTGCAGATTTCTGAAGGTGTCTGTTAGCCTCTGAAGCTTTCCAGGGACTCAAACTCCTGCTTTTTCTCTTTTGCTGTCTCTTAGTCTAAGATGATGTGCTTCTAATTCCTTGTCTGCTGTTGTAACAAGCACCTCTGGCTTTTTCTCCTTTGCTTGGAAAATCCACACTCGTTTTCTTATCATTAATTTGTGTGCAGTGGGTTCTCCTGACCATGAGCAGGACCTGCCTTTCCCTTTTACCTGCAGGCTGCACTCCTGTCTCTGCAGGAATGGTGTGAGATAAAGCACTGCTCATCTCTTTGCTCTTTTCCTGCCCCTTTGCTCCCTGGCTGACTCCTGCTGTTTCCCTGACTCTGCACAAGGTTGGGTGAAGATGACTCCACTTAAACCTGACTCTGGAGATCAGTGGGACCTTACAGATGTGTGTGAGTGCAGATCCATGAATAAATAATGTCAGGTTGCTATTACTCGGATTTTTTTCCTGCTTTCCCCAAGAATGCAGCTTTTTGAGCCCTGTGGTTAATGCTTTGGGCGAGCGGTAGAACTTAATAAATAATTGGGGCCAACTGTGCATCAAATCGATGAAAAGACTGCAGTGACAGCTATCTAAAACTTGTCAATGATTCTAAGATTGCATCTTCTGGAAAGCAATTAACATTTAAAATGGATGGCAGCTGGGGGTGAGGGGTGCCTGGGTGTTTTTTACCATTAATTGCTCAATGACTCTTTGGGTTGTTTTGGAGAACAGCCTTGGTCCTGTTCACCTGCCTGCATTCTTCAGTATGGAAAGGACACAGATAACAGCAAATTATCAAACAAATGATCAAAATCGGTGGCTTTGCATTGATTATCTCCCACCTGAAGGCTCCCTGCTGGACCTCCCCAGTTAATTTTAAGTGTCACTCCAAGATAAACACGCACGTGGTTGTTTCAGCTGTGCCTGTGAGGATGGAAGGAATTATTGTACAGCTTCCAGGAATTTCTAAGGCTCTTGAAAGAGAGGTTGATGGGAAAAAAAATTGACTGGAGGAAGCTGTAGATGCCTTTAATGGAGAGTTGATAACAGTGATGGAAAGCAGAGAGGGAGGTGGGAGAGGCTCACAGGCTCTTTCCACAGGGAGCATGGGGCACTGGAATTTGTGTTACTTTTTACACTTCAGGGAGAGTTTACTAAAGCTGAATTATTCAATTACAACAAACCTCATTGAATAAGCTGCGTTTTAAAGTGCAAATAACACCTTTGTTTTACATGGAGTATGAAATGAACAGCATTAATATTTATAGGAGCTCGTTTTGGCTGAATGAAACTGGTTTCAAGTACCACTGGTTGACTGCTTTTAAAATTAAAAAAACCCAACTCCCCAGCATCATTTGAGGAGGAATAAATGTGGTTGTCTGTGGAAGTCAGGTAGCCTGGTTTGGGGCTGATGGGAACAGTTCCCACCTTGTGTTTTGGGGTCTGTAATGGGGCTGGGTAATATTGTCCCTTAAACTGATAAAAGTTTGTTCTTGGCACGGATCAGTTCAGGAGGTGAATGTTGCAGCTGAGCACAGGATTTTATCAAATTATTGGAGCTGGGGCCATTTAGAGTGAACACATGATATAACAGGGAACTCTTGATCAGTATCCGGCACAATGAGTGGGGTTGTTTGGTTTTCAGCTGATTTTGCATTTGTAGCAGGAATTTTAACCTGCACACCTTTAGCTGTAATGAATTAATTGCAGATGTGTTTAGCCAGAGGTTCTCTGAATGTGCAGTGCTGAAGGGGCTGGCTCAGGAGTGTCAGCTTTGTGTCCTGGTGTGGAAACTCCGAGGGTTGTAAGCATTTCATGCCAGTGGCCAGGGATTGCTCCTGTCCCAGCCCACAGGAACTGATCCTGCTGGTTTCCAGCTGCCCTGGGAAGTTGTATCCTCCAGGCCTTGTTGGACTTTAGAGTTTCCATCACTGCTGAGAGCCTGGCAGCTTTCCCTTGGAGAACAGGGAAATCTCCTTCCAGTCCTGCAGCTCCTGTCGCTTCTTTGGGCTTCTTCAACGTGCTTTTTCTTTTAAAGCAGGATATTGGATTTTGTAGGGCACCTGGAATGTTTGCCCAGCAGTTTTGCCCTCAGTTCTGAGTTGTACATCTTCTAAGTATTCCTAGACAGAGCTGATATCATTTTGTGAATTTCTGAAAATCTCGCAAAGCAACTTGTTGCTGTGGTGATTGTAGAATCCTGGCATGGTTTGGAAGGATTTTAAATCCCACCCAGTGCCACCCCTGCCATGGCAGGGACACCTCCCACTGTCCCAAGCTGCTCCAAGCCATGTCCAGCCTGGCCTGGGACATTCCAAGGATGCAGGAGCAGCCCCAGCTGCTCTGGGCACCCTGTGCCAGGGGCTGCCCACCCTCCCAGGGAACAATTCCCTCCTGGAGGATGTTTCAGCCCAATCACTTTGATGCCCGTGTTCATCTGCCCCTGGAGCCAACCTCAGCCACTTGGGAATTCCAAATGCCACACATAGGTTCTGCTGCCATTGATGTAGCTCTTTCTTTCAATTAAGACTAAATTAGAAAACCTGAAAAGATTAAGACAAAACCAAGTGTGTATTCTACTGCTATAGCAATTCTTTCCCAAAATCCCATCTAACCCTCCTCTCTTTCAGTCTGGAGCCATTCCCCCTTGTCCTCTCACACCAGGCCCTTGTCCCAGGTCTCTGCCCATCTTTCCTGTTGGCTCCTTCAGGTGCTGGAAGGCCACAATTAATTAATTCATCCCTAATGAACCAAACCCCTTCCAGGCCCTCCGACTTTGGTGCAAAGGTGTTTATGAGCTGCTGGATTCTCCCAAAGCTGACGCCTGAAAGGAATGTCCATCCCAGGCCAATGTCATTCCCAGGCCAGTGTCCATCGCAGGCCAGTGTCCTTCCCAGCCCAGTGTCCATCCCAAGTCAATATCCATCCCAGCCCAGTGTCCATCCCAGCCCAGTGTCCATCCCAGGCCTGTGTCATTCCCAGGCCAGTGTCCATCGCAGGCCAGTGTCCTTCCCAGCCCAGTGTCCATCCCAAGTCAATGTCCATCCCAGCCTAGTGTCCATCCCAGCCCAGTGTCCTTCCCAGCCCAGTGTCCATCCCAGCCCAATGTCCATCCCAGCCCAGTGTCCATCCCAGCCCAGTGTCCTTCCCAGCCCAGTGTCCATCCCAGGCCAATGTCCATCTCAGTGTCCATCCCAGCCCAATGTCCATCCCAGGCCAGTGTCCATCCCAGGCCAGTGTCCATCCCAGCCCAATGTCCATCCCAGGCCAGTGCCCATCCCAGGCCAGTGTCTATCCCGGGCCCGTGTCCATCCCAGCCCCGTGTCCATCCCAGCCCAATGTCCATCCCAGCCCTGTGTCCATCCCAGCCCAGTGTCCATCCTAGGCCAGTGTCCATCCCAGCCCCGTGTCCATCCCAGCCCAGTGTCCATCCCAGCCCAGTGTCCATCCCCGGCCCTGCTCTCCAGTGCTGCCAGAAGCACCCAGCATTTCCACCAAGCTCAGCTAACAAGGGGCAAATTTCCACCTCATTTCCCACCGAGCTCCCCATCCCACCCCTGCCGTGGCTTTCCCACAGATATTTCCCTGTGTTATGTGTCAGGGGAGGATTAAGAGCTAAAGAAACCTGCTAATTACTTAGCAGGATCAGCATCTGCTAATGAGCTGGGGTGCACCAGCACCGGTCTGTGACAAATCTGCCTGCAGATAATTTGCTCAGAGCAGATTTTTGTCTGGGTGAGCCAGATCCATGTTTCACTCGAAGCAGTCACCGAATTAATGGCATTAACAGGGAGGGGTTTCACTTCCAGCGGGGAAAACCCCCCTGGCACAGGGCAGTGACTGCAGCCCTGCCCTGGACCAATCTTTAAAGGGTTTGGGGCTTACCTGGAGAGAGAAGCAGATGAAAGGTGGTGATGTGAATGAAGGTGATAGTTTGAACATTTTTGTTGGCACCTTGTCCCACGGACTGCAGGTGGAGCGTGGCTCACCATCTTCCACTCCCAGACCTTGATCCATGCCAGTCATGTCCGAAGAAAGAATCTGCAAAAATATTTCTCTTGTGTTGGTTTTACAAATGGTTTCTCACCTTGATGCTTAAATATGTGAAAAACGAGGTTCACTTTCTTGGAAAAATTTAGAAGTTTAATAAAAAAATTTAAAAAATAGACAATTAGGAGAGATAAAAGCAAAATACATTTTCTCGGCCGAGGGTGCCTGGCACAGAACCAGCCAGCACAGCTTGTCTAACAGAGTTTTTTTCTTCTTATACATGAGCCTGTTGCATATTTAAAAACTTACATGCATGATTCAAACATTCCTTTTGAGTGTGAATTTTTTTTTTAGTCCCAACTCCCCCCAACCATTCTATTTGGCAGACCTGTCCTCGGGTGTCTCTATTCTATCTGATAACACAGGTCCATAAATTCTTCTCCTGGGGCTCTGGTCATTTTCATTTGGACAAGATACTTGATAACAGAAGTTTAATCACTTTCTTGGTCAGCAGGAAAACAAAAGACCCCATTCTTCTAAGTTACAATCACATTTCTAAATTCTATTAATAAAGAAACTACAGTACGATCTTCCCACATTCTACATACAGTATTCAATTTAATATTTACGAAAAGCCAACTCTATACTGTGCATTTATAACAAATATCAGCTTATTAACTGTGTGGCAAAAAGCTGCTGAGGGTCATGTCTCCCACACCTCCAGATGGATTCCCAGTGCTCTTGGATGGTGGAAACTGGGATAAAAGATAAGTAAGATAAGCAGGAGGCCCCCATGTTGTCTGGGCATTGTGAGAGCTGTTATCCAACCAGCTCGTTAGCAGGCAGTAAAACCCCTGTTTATAAGGAATATTCCTGTGGAAAAGTGTAATTTGTAGCACTGCCTGAGCTAATTACAGCCGCTGGAAATCCAAACAATGCAGGAACACTTGGCTTAGGAAAAGGAGCATTAAGAGCTTAACACTTCCAAGCTGTTGGAGTGGTGACCCAGGTGTCTTGGTTTTGAAAGAAGACAGGTATCTGCTAAAGAGAGGCAGGGCCTCCCTTGGAATGGATAATTCAAATCCCCTTCCCTCAAATTATTATAATTTAGAAAATTAAAACGGCTCTCAGGCAGAGATATGGGAATAGGAATAACAGTTCTTTACTAATAGGTATAACAGGGCAAACAAGCAACAACAACTACAGCAATTAATAGCGAAAAACAGAACCAGGGACCTTGACGGAGCTTGGTCCTACAAAACCCGGGGCAGTCTGGTCTCTGGGGGACTCCGAAGAAAAGTACCAAGCTGGAACAGTGGGGAATCCCGGGCTGGTGGATCAGATGAAGTTCAGAGCTCCGTCAGTAGTCACTAGAAGGCAAAGGGGTCTGGCAGGATAGGCCAGTGCGGGCCCGCGGTGCAGTGCAGCTCCAAAACAGCGCCGAGGCAGTGGGACAGGATGCCCAGCCGAGGCAGCTCCAGCAGGGCAGCAAAAAGAGGAATCCGGATCCGGGCACACGAGCAGATGATGGTAGCTCTCTCTCTCCAGGATCAGATCCCGGTGGTGCCGTGAGAAACTCACGCAGCAAGGGCAGCCCCCGTCCGCCCCCGACGCAGACAACACCACCAAGTGAAGCTGCCCCCCCCAGCCCCGTCTTTCTCTCCCCCCCCCCCCCCCCCCCACCCCTCGGGGGGAAACTTCCAGAGACAAAGGGTGTAGCCAAGTGCCAGCTCCTATGCTTTGTTTTTCACCTGAGCACTCATAAGTACCCGGCAATCAGTTGCCTTGCAACCCTTGGGAAAAAATTCTATAGGTGAAAAGGATAAACAAGTCTAACCCCCAACACCAGGGAAAGCAGAGAGGACAGCTGGAGCTTGGTCCATATGGGTTGGGAGCCACAGACCATAAATTGGTGCTGCCTTGGCTATCTGCAGGCTCTGGGGATTTCTGTCCTTGGAGAACCCACTGCAAGCACTTGTGAAGGCAGCAAAAATCAGCACATGTAAAAAAAATAATGTAAATAATTAAAACATAAAATTAAATGCCTCTGGTGCTTTGTTATTTCGTGTCTAGTTAGGCTGAGCTTGTTGTAACCTCTAAAAAAGCCTTTGATTTCTAATGCTAAATAGAAATTCAGGTATTTGTATAGCTATTATAGCTCATATGGTAATATTTCTGTGTAGTTCACTGTTACATAAATTGGCATAAAAACCCTGGTAATTAATGAGGTGAGTAATTAAAAGCTCAGATCTATAATTCTCTTACCCATGGAAATCTTGGCCAGAGGCAGCTTTAGTATTTCAAGTCAATCACCTGTCCCAGCAGCACATTTGGAGATGCACTGAGCTGAGCTCTTTCATTCCTTAGTGCAAGGAGATGGCCACACTCCAAAGGAATTGGCTGGAAAACAGCAGGATAAAAGAACTTTCTCCTAATATTAGGTGAATTTTTTTTTCCCCAGTGAGCCACATGTAGCACGGTTTGGGGAAAAACTGAAAATTGGAGGAAAACCTTGTGGTATCAGTCACGCTTCTCCCAGCACTTTGTGGTGTTGGACATATGAAGGTCAGCCATCCCACACCTCTCTCATCTTTCCCACAATTTGTGATCTTGTGGATAATAAAACTTCTCTCTTTCTGGGCAGAAACACACCTTACTGCAGGGCTCACCCTGCCTTTGGAAGGTTCTGTGGGAGCAGTGATCCTATCTGGCTTACACCTTGGTATCTCTTCTTTTCCCTCTGGGGAGATGAAATTCTGAGTTCCTCAAGATGAGTAAAACCAGCAAAGCCCTGGGAGGGTCTTGGAGGGGCTGTGATGCTTTTGGGAAAAGATGGTACAAAGTAATTTCTTTTTTGCCGTTGTTTTATCTTTTGCTGTTTCATTATGACGGATGTTGAGCTGGGTCAGATGCCCAAACTTCCCTCAACTGTACCCAATGGAGTGGTGAAGGTTTCTAAATTAAATTCCTCCTCTAAATTAAATTGCTCCTCTAAATGTCATTCCAGGAAGCTCTACATACTTGAGGCATGTCAAAAACACATGTTGAAGTTATGTGCACCATGGGTCAGTTCTCGTTCACTTTGCTCTCAATCTTTTATCTGCCTGCACACAAAAGCCTCTAAGGAATATTCATATTGTCTAACTTGGCATTAAAATAAACACTTCAGCTTCATTACTTTCACAGGGCTGATTTAAATACTTGAAGTGACTGATGAATTCTAAATTACCTTCAGCTGCACAAAAGCTTCCCTGAAAATTTATACAACTGGAGTTTGGGTCAGTGGCATTAGCCAAAGCCATTTATTGGTCAAGAAATGATGTTTCATGGAAAGAAAACATTAATGTGAAAGGGAGCTGACAGCTTTAGATGATGTAGCACACATATTCCTGTGGCGGAAGCCTGGGAGGTCCTGCTGCTGGAACAGGAGGGAATGCTCATTGTGAATTTAGGGACTGAGGGGTTTGTGCTGCTCCCACAGCTGCAGTCTGGGAATGGATGAGGGATCCTTTTCCAAGGAAAGGAAGCAGGGCATGGCTCACTCTGGTTCAAATCCATTAACTCAGCTGAGGACTGAGTGTCCACTCCCATCTCCTGTTCCCTGCTCCTGGCTGGGGCTCACAGGGGTTGTTCCCTGTGCCAAGGCTGCCTTAGAGCTTCTGACTTCCCCATTTCCATCCTTGCCTTTGCTGTTTCTGCTAATGGAATGATGCTTTTCCACTGCAGTAGCCTTTTCTCTGTCCCATGAAACAAATTTTTAATATATTTATTTTATATACATAGAAATATAAAAATATATAATATATATTTATATATAATAATATATTAATATAGAATATTTATTATATACTATATATTTATATAGTATATATAATAATTTATATATTTATACATAATATATATTATAAAATGTATTATAAATAAATTTATAATTTCACATATTTATAATTCAAAATTATAATAAATGTAAATAGAATTATAAATTTAAAATTATATATTTATAAAAATATAAATATAAAATATAAAGACAATAAAATATAAGGATAATAAAATATAAAGATAATAAAATATAAAAATTAAAATATATAAAAACAAAATATTAAAATATAAAGATAATAAAATATAAAAATAATGACATATAAATAGAAATAATTATTAATTTATAATTAGATATTTATGGCATAATTATATTTTATTATTAATTAAATAATAAATTATAAATATTATTATAAAATTATAATTATAGATAAAATATGGTGACATGTAAATAAAAATAATTATTAATTTATAATTAGATATTTATAAATAAATTATAATTATAAATAAAAATATTAAAACATATAAATTTATGCCATTACAAATAAGTGAGCGAAGCTGAAGATGGACACTTGATCTATGTGTGGCTGACACTTTCGATACATGAGGTTTTGCTGCATTTTAGAACATTGCAGCTGCATCCAACAACTTATTACCTCAAGGAGCTGAAGTTCATCACTCTTTACAGCATTTTTTTCAGCCCCTGAAATGCATCAAGGGCACCACAGTGCTGGTTTACTGTGCTGTGAAAAGGGATCGATTTTTATAATGCAGTTACAGCAATTGGGGTGTCTCAAGGCAGCTCTCAGCACTCTATTGCAGTCACACCTTGGAGAGTTTGGGTTTCAGAGGCCTTAAAAAATAAAACAACCCAACACAAAAACCCCCTGCAAACCAACAAAAATAAACGCTCCAAACCAAACACAAACCCCAAACAAACCCTCCTCACTGACAAAATCCGGTGGTCTCAATTTTTGGGGACTGTTTTTCCATATGGAAAAGGCAGCATCAGGGTTGGTTTGCAGAGCTTCACCAGGAATTGCACCAACACTGCAGCTCATGGCATCCATCAGGTCAAAACTGGGGCTGCTGCTCTTCTTTAGTTTAATTAAAGTTTGAACAGTTTCCTTTGGATCTCCCACCGCTGGTTCTGATCTTTACTGATGTGTTCTGTAGTTGTATGAATCTTGAAAATATTTTCATCTTTAAACCTCAAAAACCCCTTGAATTTCTAGGTGTTTTTATAAACACATGAGTAGTTTTCCTTTATTTGCTCAGGGTTTTATTCTCTCATGGCACTTTCAAGCTGAATTTTCTGAATGGACTTAAAAGTTTCCCAACCACAGTTCATGAAATCATCACTCAGACCTTTCTGTTTCTGAAGCAATGTTTTGATGTACCCACTTTTGTTGTGCTAAAAACGTTTCTGGGTGTCTGAGAAGGCCCAGACTGGTCCTGGAAAATGGTGAGAGATGGATGAATGTAACTCATCTGTGTTGGCTTTCAGGGTCTGTCCTACCTGACCAGGTGGAGCTTGTAGGATGTGTTGCTTGAAAATATTTGATTTTGAAAGCAGGTGCTGCTTCGTTCCCTGCTGGTTTCTGATGAACAGGAAGAATAATTTCCTTGTGTTTCTCTGGGCATTGGTGAGAGCCTCAAATTATCAGAAGGGCTCAGAGAAGTGCTGGGATAGCGACTTGGGATAACTTCCAGATTTTGTGTCAGGTTAACTAAAATTTGGTTTTGCAGGCTGTTGGTCTCTGGTCATCTGGTCAGGAGAAATGCCAGAGTGCTGGGATAGTGACTTGGGATAACTTCCAGAAGGTTTTTATGCCAAATTAACTAAAATTTGGGTTTGGAGGCTGTTGGTAGATGGTCCCTGGTCAGGAGAAACGTTTCAGTGGTGGGATAGCCATTTGGGATAACTTCCAGCAGGTTTTTGTATCAAGTTAACTAAAATTTGGGTTTGGAAACTGTTGGTAGATGATCTTTGGTCATAAGAAATGCTGGAGTGCTGGGATAGCCACTTGGGATAACTTCCACAAGGTTTTGCATCAGTTTAAGTAAAATCTGGGTTTGGAAACTTGGTAGATGGTCTCTGGTCACCTGGTCAGGAGAAATGCTGGAGTGCTGGGATAGCGACTTGGGATACCTTCCAGAAAGTTTTTATGCCAAATTAACTAAAATTCCGATTTGGAGGCTGTTGGTAGATGGTCTCTGGTCAGGAGAAAAGTTGCACTGGTGGGGTAGCGACTTGGGATAACTTCCAGAAGGTTTTGCACCAGATTAACTAAAATTTGCATTTGGAAGCTGTTGGTCTCTGGTCATCTGGTCAGGAGAAATGCTGGAGTGCTGGGATAGCGACTTGGGATAACTTCCAGAAGGTTTTTATGTCAAGTTAACTAAAGTTTGGGTTTGGAGGCTGTTGGTAGATGGTCTCTGGTCAGGAGAAATGCTGCAGTGCTGGGATAGCGACTTGGGATAAATTCCAGCAGGTTTTTATGTCAGGTTAACTAAAATTTGTGTTTGGAGGCTGTTGGTAGATGGTCTCTGGTCAGGAGAAATACTGCAGTGCTGGGATAGCGACTTGGGATAAATTCCAGCAGGTTTTTGTGTCAGGTTAACTAAAATTTGGGTTTGGAAGCTGTTGGTCTCTGGTCATCTGGTCAGGAGAAATGCTGGAGTGCTGGGATAGCGACTTGGGATAACTTCAGCAGGCTTTTGTGTCAAATTAACTAAAATTTGGGTTTGGAAGCTGTTGGTAGATGGTCTCTGGTCAGGAGAAACGTTTCAGTGGTGGGATAGCCACTTGGGATAACTTCCAGAAGGATTTTATGCCAAGTTAACTAAAATTTGGCTTTGGAGGCTGTTGGTAGATGGTCTCTGGTCACCAGGTCAGGAGGAAGGAGGAGGTGCTGCCCTCCTGGGTGGGTTTTGCCATTTGTGCCGTGGGACGTTCTGGTGCCGCAGCTGCGGCTGGAATTGAGCAGGAGGAGCTGGATGAGTCTCGCCCCCAGGTTCCGTTCCGGAGGGCTGGCTGTGATTTTCCTGATGGCACCGCTGGTTTTTATTCCCTGTGGCACGAGCAGGGATCCCTTCCGCAGGCAGACATTGCCCTCTCCTGGATGCTGCACGGAGCGTGGAGGATGCAGTGCCAGCCTCCCCAAACCCATCCCTTCCTCACTTTTCAGTTTTGGGGAACCACAGGAATTTATGGAACGTGTCAGGTGAGAGAACAGCGTTTTGGGGTGACAAAACCGTTTCATTTTAATTCGTTTAATTCGGAGCGTTGTCTTAGCAAACCTCCTCAGACGGGGGACTCATGTGCTGATTCACCAGCAGGGTTATTTTTAACGGAGCGCTGCTTCAAGCAATCTGTTCATCTGCCTCCCTGCAGCAGATGCTCCGTGCGAGTGAATATTCCACTTATAAAAAGTTTAATTTTTATTTTTAATTTTAATCCTCGGGATCGTGGGGCGTATGCACACCATAAATACCCTTCAGTCAAACAGGCTGGGCTTTGAAGCTTCACATTTGGATGTTTTGCTGAATATCCAACTTCCTTCTTTAGAATGAACTTTAAGTAGTGGACTAAAATATTTGCTATAGACTGTTAAGATCTCTTTCTGTGGGGGAAGAAAAAAAATCTGCTCTAGGTAAGAGAAGTGTTTAGAAGATGATGATAATATTCCTCTGAAACATCTGTTATTGAAACCTGACAGGTTGTTTAACTTCTGAGGAACACGGGCTGGGTGAATAGCCTTCAATCAGCAGTTGAACAATGGAACTGCTGTAACAGCAGCTTTTTATACTGAAAAGGGGAAAAACAGCACTTGAGCAGTTCCCTGAGCCTCCTGAGAAGCTGTGTCTGTTTTGTTCAGGATTTCAGTACCAGGGATAGAAGTTTATTCTGGTACAGAGGGATCTCACTGCTTTGCTCCAGTCTGGTTTGAAAATATCTGACATTTTCATACTCTCTCACGTAGTGCAAAGTGAGTTCTTGTAAAAACCTCCTCAGGCACTTTGGTACGGGAATTGCTTCTGTTAGAACAAAATCTGATTCCACATCTGATCCTGCTCTGAGCAGCAGGAGAAGGGAGGGCGGGAGTACAGCAGAAGCAACAAACCCCTTCATAACCACATTTCTAATTCTGAGACCACCAAAAATAACCACACTGAGGACATGGTGAGATAATCTGTGTACTGGACATCTCTAAGCTATTAAAAAAAAAAACCCCAAACCAACAAAACAAACCAAACAAACCCAAAGCTGAACTCCAAACCTTCTACCTATGCATCCAGATGGATTTTAGTTTATTCTATTTGCTGCCAACCTCTCTCCTTGCACCATCCATCTGCACCTCCTAAAGGCAGGATTTTTGGCCAGCCAGTTGCAGTATCACCATGTAAAATTTCTCTGTCTCTAGACGACTCATTCACCTCTTGATCTATGAGATTTCATAGTTTTATGTACAGCAATTCTTTCTAAAATGCAGTCACAGGTTTTTATTAACCTCTTGAAGCAAGGATCATCATGCATGAATGGTCCTGCATTATATGAGCTGAGTTATTGCCAATGAAAACTTTGAAACCTTGCCCTAAATTCTACATTTAAGCTATCTAAAACATTCACTGAACCTTTAAGGATTTAGACAGACGTGCTATGCAACAAGTTTTTATTTAGAAGCAAATTTTTAAACTGCGTTTTTGCCATTTACAGGTGTTATTTTCATCTAGAAAGTGATCCCATACACGTTATAACAGGTTCCACTTTTTGCTTGTTTGTCTTTGTATCTTTGTTTATCTTTGTTTGTTTATCTTGGAATGCTTTGTGACTCCATGCAGGGAAATACTGTTGCCATCAGCTTTCTAAATCAGCGTGGGCTGTGATATTTCGGGGTAGAAAGCACTGAAAAAAGGATGAGCTCCTGTCTAAAGCTCGGTCCTTTTCATCCTTTTCTGTTTGTTTAAAAATTCCCAATTTGATCATTTTGGTTTTGCACCTTTCCTGCCTCCAAGAAGTTGGGCTGGAGGTTGATCCTAAACCAGATCTGGTGTTGTTAATAGATCGTATTCCCAAAACAAAGCTGCTGGGCAATAGCTTTGTGAAGAGTGATGAGAAATGGTGAAAGCACTTAAGTTTTATCCAAAGCCATCCAAACACACATCAAAAGATGTGGCCTTGAGGAAGGCAAGCCACTGTGAAAAACGAGGTTCACTTTCTTGGAAAAATTTAGAAGTTTAATAAAAATTTAAAAAGAAAATAGACCATTAGGAGAGATAAAACCAAAATACATTTTCTTGGCTGAGGGTGCCTGGCACAGAACCAGCCAGCACACACCGTCTAACAGAGTTTTTTTCTTCTTATACATGAGCCTGTTGCATATTTAAAAATTCACATGCATTATTCAAACATTCCTTTTGAGTGTGAATTCTTTTGTTTAGTTCCAACTCCCCCCAGCTATTCTATCCAGCAGACCTGTCCTCAGGTGGCTCCATTCCATCTGATAGCACAGGTCTATAAATTCTTCTCTTGGGGCTCTGATCATTTTCATTTGGACAAGATACAGAAGTTTAATCTCTTTCTTGGTCAGCAATCTTCATGCAGGAAAACAAAAGACCCCATTCTTCTAAGTTACAATCACATTTCTAAATTCTATTAATTAAAAGAAAATACAGTACAATCTTCCCACATTATACATACAATATTCAATTTAATATTTGCTAACAGCCGACTATATACTATGCATTTATAACACCACATCTCACTAAGAAGTGCTGAATAAGTCGTGGATCACGTGCGTGGATGGGGATGAGTGCGAGATGCTCCCGAGCCGGGATGCTGTGCACGGCCCCGCTAACAAATGTTTAATTTGAGCCCGGCCGCTGTCATTAGGCGGTGAGTCAGGCTGCTATAAATATCCCCAGCCCGGGCAGACTGTGCCGTGTTGGATCAGTGTCTGAGCGCAGCGCTCAGAGCTGACTCACTGACTCACTGGGGTGACTCACGGCGGAGCTGGCGCTGCGCGGGTCCCATCTGCTGCAGGGGCTGCGGGAGGCGGCCGAGCCGGGCCGGGGGAGCGGGGACTGCCAGGGACAGGGGGGCTCGAGTCTGGGGTGATGGGTTCGTCAGGAGTGGGGGGTGCTGGGGTTTTGGGATGCTGGGGTTTTGGGGGTGCTGTGGTTTGGGGGATGATGGGGTTTGGGGGATGCTGGGGTTTATCAGGAGCAGGAGATGCTGGGGTTTGGGGGATGCTGGGGTTTTGGGGTGATGGGGTTCATCAGGAACAGGGGATGCTGGGGTTTTGGGGGTGCTGGGGTCTGTCAGGAGCGGGGGATGCTGGGGTTTGGGGATGCTGTGGTTTATCAGGAGCAGGGGATGATGGGGTTTGGGGGATGCTGGGTTTTGGGGGTGCTGTGGTTTGTCAGGAGCAGGGGATGCTAGGGTCTGTCAGGAGCAGGACATACTGGGGTTTTGGGGGTGCTGGGGTTCGTCAGGACCAGGAGATTCTATGGTTTTGGGGGTGCTGGGGTTCATCAGGAACAGGAGATTCTATGGTTTTGGGGGTGCTGGGGTCTGTCAGGAGTAGGGGATGCTGGGGTTTTCAGGAGCAGGAGATGCTGGGGTTTGGGGGTGCTGGGGTTCGTCAGGAGTGGGGGATGATGGGGTTTGGGGGATGCTGGGGTCTGTCAGGAGCAGGGGATGCTGGGGTTCTGGGGATGCTGGGGTCTGTCAGGAGCAGGGGGGCCGGGGTTTTGGGGTGATGGGGTCTGTCAGGAGCGGGGGATGCTGGGGTTTGGGGTGCTGGGGTTCGTCAGGAGCAGGGGATGATGGGGCTTGGGGGATGCTGGGGTTTATCAGGAGCAGGGAATGCGGGGGTTCGTCAGGAGCGGAGGATGCTGGGGTTTTGGGGATGCTGTGGTTTTTCGGGAGCAGGGGTGCTGGGGTTTTGGGGGTGCTGGGGTTCATCAGGAACAGGAGATGCTGGGGTTTGGGGGATGCTGTGGTTTGTCAGGAGAAGGGGATGCTGTGATTTTTTGGGAGCAGGGGATGCTGTGGTCTGTCAGGAGCAGGGGATGCTGGGGTTTGGGGGTTGCTGGGGTCTGTCAGGAACAGGAGATGCTGGGATTCATCGGGAGCAGGGAATGCTGTGGTTTTGGGGGTGCTGTGGTCTGTCAAGAGTAGGGGATGCAGGAGTTTTGGGGGTGCTGTGGTTCATCAGGAGCAGGGGATGCTGGGGGTTTGGGGGTGCTGGGGTTCATCGGGAGCAGGAGATGCTGGGGTTTTGGGGGTGCTGGGGTTTTGGGGGTGCTGGGGTTTATCAGGAGCAGGGGATGTTGGGGTCTGTCAGGAGCGGAGGGAGCTGGGGTTTGGGGGATGCTGGGGTTTTGGGGTGCTGGGGTTTATCAGGAGCAGGGGATGCTTGGGTCTGTCAGGAGCAGGACATACTGGGATTTGGGGGTGCTGGGGTTCATCAGGAACAGGGGATGCTGGGGTTTGGGGGATGCTGGGGTCTGTCAGGAGTCACAGGGGATGCTGTGTTTTTCAGGAGCAGGAGATGCTGTGATTTTTTGGGAGCAGGGGATGCAGTGGTCAGTTAGGAGCAGGGATGCTGTGGGCTTTTGGGAGCAGAGGATTCTGTGGTGTTCAGGAGCAGGGATGCTGTGGTTTGTTGGGAGAAGAGGATGATGTGGTTTTTTGGGAGCATAGGATGCTGGGGTTTGTCAGGAGCAGGGAATGCTGTGTTTTTTCAGGAGCAGGGAGTGCTGTGGTTTATCCAGGAGCAGGGAATTCTGTGGTTTGTCAGGAGTAGGGAATACTGTGGTTTTCAGGAGCAGGGAATGCCGTGGTTTTCAGGAGCAGGGGATGCTGTGGTTTATCCAGGAGCAGGGACAGGGAATGCTGTGGTTTGTCTGCAGTAGAGATCATTTCTGCGCCCGTTTCTGTCCTTGCCATGTTTTGTTCCGTGGCCATCTGGCCCTTCCCGAGGTGCTGAACTCCCTTCCCTTGCTCCAGGAGGAATTAGGGTGGGAATCCATCCTCCTGAGAGGAGGAGCCGGGGCTTTCCTGGGCCCTGGCAGTGCCCGTGGTGCCCCAGAGCTGCCCCAGGCCAGCAGTTGGGTTTTCCCACCAGGGCAGCTCCTGTTGCTGATTCCTCTTTGGCTGTGACAAAGCAGAACCATTGCACTTGGAATCATTTTGCATTTTGTGCAGACCTGCTCCCTCCACACGAATATATATTACTGCAGCATGACTGTTCCTGGAACACATGTTGGATTAAATGCAGCCCTCTGTTTTTCCCACTTTATTGTCATGGAATAACAATAGCGCCATAGGGAGTTCCAAGACTTATTATTTCCCATCCACAGACCTTCAGTTTAAATTAGAGACTAAAATCTGAACCACCTACATTAATAACTTGCCGCCGTTCTATTTTTATTTTTGAAGCCTCCCTTACATCCCTGCCTCTAATTATTCCTTCTGGAGAAGCTCCCCAGACTGGTAATGAAGTGTTCACCAGACATTGAGGAAGAGTTGATTTTCAGAGCTGCTGGCAGGCCTGTTGTGCTCTGCTTACCAGGCATGACTCACCCTTGGCATTTAAGTTCCCTCATTTGCCAAAACCATCCTTGCCCAAACTCAGGCAGGCAGAACGTTCAGCAGCTCCATCAGGTATTATTGGACACCCTTTATTTCTCATTTTGCCTTTTTTTTCCCCACACTGAGCAGGTTGTGCCTTCTCCCAGAGGGGTGGCTGTGTTTCCCACAGCGTTCAGCTCCTCTGCTGCTCTCACAGAGGAAAACCTGGTGTGGCTTAGGGAGAATGGATGGTGGTCAATTTTGTCCCAACTCCAGCAAGGTTTTTCCCATGAAAGACAGAAAAGATTTCATCACAGATCATTAAGGGAATCACATTATCATAAAGGTTGGAAAAAACCTCTAAGATCAAGCCCAACCATTAACCCAAAATACTTACACTAAGCCAAGGTTTGAGCAGTGAGGCCAAACACTCAGGAAAACTTCTCTCACCTGCAGCAGCTTAGCTTTGAGTCTGTAGGTTGAGATATTCAGCTGTTTGCTTCAAAAATCAGAAATACCCGTGTTGCCCCTGTCTGTTAAACTCCAAACTGGGCTGAGAAGCTTTTCAGATGTCAAACATCTGAAGCTGACCCCGTCAGCCTTGGCTGGTGAAACTTTCTTGCCACGGTTGCTTGGGATTTTGTGTCCCAGTTCGTGCAGCCCCCTCAGAGGAAGGACAGGCAGTGCTGATTTAAAAGAAAAACCTCAGCCCTCCTTCTTTGCCATCCCTCCCAAGGCATGACCTTCATCCCTGTCCCCCTCTGCTGTGGCACTGAGCAGCAGGATGGATTTTTGTAGGATTTCTCAGCTTGCTGAGCTGCTGCCTCGGGAGCTGCTGCCTTTGTTCTGCCCGTGGATCTCTCCCAGCAGCCTCAGGAAATGCTGATTTTGTCCTATATAAGCAATCCACATGTATCTCTGTAATCTTCCTCAGCACAGAAAGATTTAATGTCTTGCAGACATTAAAAGTCCTTTGAGTGGAGCGTTCCCATCCTAAGTGTGTCAGCTCTCAGTTTGGGCCCTTCCAAAGGCAGAGGGATGTGCTTCTCTCACAAAGCCTGCACAAGGCCACAGCTCCACTTTATTTTCTGAAATATAACGCTAAATAGGAGGAATTAAATTATTTTTAATTTTCTCCATTCGTTTTTAGGCATAAAGAAAAAACTGGAGAAGCAGCTTTTTGATGAGGCTGAGAGGTCACATGTCTAAGAAGCAGCTGGATAGTCCATCAGAATTGTATCAGCATTGTCAGAAAACTTCTGCTGCTTGGTCTGATATCTTAGCAGCTAGTTCTAGATTTTAGTTTTGATTGCATTTTAATTTAGGCTAAAATTAGTATTTTTCTGGAGTGAACATTACAAGAAGTGTCTAGTTTATTCTTGAGTAAATTGGAAGCCAATTAACTTTGCTTCCATCAACAAAACTATTCTTTGAAACATCTTTAAATGCATTTTTAGATAGAAAAAACCCTGCCTTGCTGTGGCTGGTGGAGCTGGGATTAGTGGGGATGATTTTCTGAAGTTCATCTGAAATCCCTCAGAACAGATTTACCTGCTGCAGCTTTGGTGCTGCCTCCAGTGCCATCTGTGTCCTCCTTGACTGGTGACAGTGGCACATTGTCGCCGTGCCCAGGGGAGCACTGAGAACCCCAAAGGTTTATTTATGTCTGTAGTTACATCCCAATAATCTGCTCAGTAAAGTCCCTGTCAGCATTTTTATTAACGGGCCTTCAATCATCCTCCTCCTGTGAGGAGGAAAAACATCGAACCTGCCACAAAAAACTATTTTGTTGGTCTTTTTATTTTTGTAAAGGGCAACTGTGTGGGGCAAGGCCCTCAAAAGAACTGAGGATTTTAGGGAGAGAATGAGAAGCAGTCATTCACCCTCTCCTGAAATCTATAGATTTCACAGCTATGGAGCTCAAAGTGAGGCTGCTTAAGAAAACAGAAATATTTTTTTGCTTGTAAAGCAGAGTGGAACTTTGCAAAGCTCTGTCCCAGAAGGTGGTTGATACTGAGCCCATTCAGGTTTTAAAGAAAGTCATGGATGAAAAATGCACCCAGATTTATTAAATTCTGAGGTGCTCCCGTGGTTGAGGACTCAGTGAGCTGTGAGTTCTTGGGCACAGGGAAATATCAGGATCTGCTTAAAGAACTGTTCAGTGTGAGGGACCTTGGGCAGCATCCAGCCTTGTGCTCCAAGTCAGATCAGCCTGGAACTGGAGCAGTTTGCTCAGGGGTGCCCAGTGAGACCTTGAAAACCCCAAAGCTGAAGGTTTCATAACTGCCCTGGGGCTCTGTGCAAGTGCTTTGTCATCCTCACAGGGAAAACAGAACTTTTTGGTCAGGAATTCCCTGTCCCAGTCCCCATGCTCAGTCACCTCCTCCAAGGAACCCAAATTTCCTTCCTTTCTGTCCCATTCCAGGTGGGATCTGCTGCACAAAACTGGCCTTGCCAAACCTGAGCTCTCCTCAGGAGCTGCTGCTTTATCCACACCTTTGTTCTGAGAGCCCATGTCAGAAACAAAAGTCAAAAACTTTGTCTTTTCATTGCGTTTTTTCAAAAAAATTTTAAAGTTCTTGCTGGGATTTTTGGTGAGGTTTGTTTGTTTGTTTAATTTTTTCTTTTGTTTTCTTTGGTGGTTTTTTTGGGTTGTTGTTGTGGTTTTTTGGTTGGTTGGTTTGTTTGTGGTGGGGGTTTTTTTGTTTGGGTTTTTTTGTGGTTTGTTGTTGTTGTTTTGGTTTGGTTTTTTGGGGGTTATTTTTTGGTTTTTTGGGGTTTTTTGTTTGGTTTTTTTTGGTTTTTTTGGGGGGGTTATTTGGGGTTTTTTTAGGGGGGTTGTGGGTTTTTTTGTTTTTTGAGGTGTTTTTTGTTGTTGTTTGTTTTATTTTGGGGTTTTTTTGTGGTTTGGTTTGTTTTGTTTTGTTGGTTTTTGTGGGTTTGTTTTTGTTTTTGTTTTTGTGGTTGGTTGTTTTAATAATAATAGGTGGTGAAGCTGAGTACTGTTCTGATATTTTGTGCCTGGGTTTCCAAATCACCAAACTCAAGTGTGTCCCCATGGTGTGGTTCTTGCTAAGGGTGTTCTCTGGTGATCCACAACACAAATACACAACAAATTGTTTCATAACCTGCTGCTCTATTTTCAGATATTTGCATGGGAAGGAGACTAATTGCTTTAGACAAACTGCTGTTCAAGGAACTTACCCTTAGAATTCATTACAATATTTCTGTGGTTTCTACTCCTATACAATTGTGCACTCTGTATAAGAATTGCTTTGAAAGTGTTTTTATTTTGAATTTCATGACACGTAGAATCAGCATCTGTCCTAGGTTACAATGTAAAATTGTGCCCAAGGTTTGTATTCTATCCCCATGAGCCGTTGGAGCCAAGGTGGGGCAGTGTTTTCCTTATCTTCTGTTAACGAGCCTAACAATGCCTTGCCACATGACTCATAGATAACTTCCTCCGGGAGTTATCTCTGTTTAATGGGCCATCAAGGACCCACTGCATGACTCATAGAATGAGATGATCCCCATTGTGAGATGCTCCGCCCAGGGGGAGGAGCCAAGCATTCCCACCTGGATAAATCCAGGGTTTGGGACAGCACAAGCAGCTTTTATCCACTGGACTCCCAGAGGAGACAAGAGCTACCAGACCTTTCTACAGGATCACTGCTTCGACAAGACCATCTCATCTGGACTGCCACCACCACCCTAACAGGGTGTCAGGTTGTATTCTGACTCTGTCAGTGGTTTTTTGTACTATTACTTTTATTTTACTTTCTTTTATTTCTTTTCTTTTCCTCTTATTAAATTGTGTTTCTGACTTGGAGTCTTTCACTAGTTTTGCTTTCAAACCAGCACATATTTTTGGCGCCCAACGTGGAGCTTGAGGTACTGAGAAAAGTCAGAATTACAATTTCGGGAAAAAGACACCTGTTCACTATGATGCTCAGCATGTTTACATGTGTCTTGTACCTAGCTCTCTATATCTTTCCGGACATAGGGCAGTATCTGCAGATCTTAATACTCTGGTGTAAACCAGGGTACAGCACTGAAATTGCTTTATTAGTCTATTATGTCTATTGCATGATAACCTCCAAGGCAATGAGCACAATTCAGAATATGTACTCAATTTTGTTGTCTTGTCCCGGTCTAGGATGTTTTGTTTGGGGTCTCAACAATCTCACCCAGCCGCAGTGGGGAGGGGTAAAGAATAATTTTTTCCCGTCTTTCAGGCCTGATACAGCAGTTTTTGAAAATATTGAGTTCTCTCTGGATACCAAGGATAGCATAATGTTGTTGTTAGTGCTGCTTTGTCTTCTCTGCACAGCCTGCACCATGCTTAGAAACAAAACACTCCATGATGTAATGCAGCGTCTTCTTGAGGCAGAGGAGAAAAGAACCAAATGCACAGCAACAGCCTTCGTGTCCACACAGATTGTCACAGAGGAGAAAGGAAGCAAAAGCCAGGCAACAGTGTCCGAGTCTACGCAGACTGCCACAGAAGAGAAAGAAGCACCAAGCAAAGCCACAATGTCTGTGTCTGTGCAGGTTGTCACAGAGGAGAAAGAAGCCAAAAATGCCAGCATTTCCACACAAACCATCACTGAACTGGAACAGCCTAAACCAGTAGCAGTTGCTCCTGTTCAGAAGAAGAAAGCAAAGAGCAAATCAGTCTGCATAGTGACTGATGAGGATGCAGCAGGACCTTCGCACCCAGCAGAAGAGACAGAGCCAGAGATCATCACTCGCTCTCTGTCCCTGGGTGAGCTGCGTGACCTGCGGAGGGAATTCACCCGCCAGACAAATGAATCCGTCCTGACCTGGCTACTCCGTATCTGGGACGCTGCAGCCAATGACACCATTCTGGATGGAAGTGAGGCCAGGCAACTGGGATCGCTGTCCTGGGATGTGGTCATTGACCAGGGGATCGGGAGAACCCAAGAAACTCTCAGCCTCTGGCGACGACTGCTAACAAGTGTGAAGGACAGATACCTTTGTAAAGAGGATCTCCAGGTGCACCAAGGAAAGTGGAACACAATGGAACAAGGTATCCAATGCCTGAGGGAATTGGCTGTCCTGGAGATAATTTTCTCAGAGGATGAGAGATTTCCTAAAAGCCCAGATGAAGTCCAGTGCACATCGCAGATGTGGTTGAGATTCGCACAGCTTGGACCAGAGATGTACTCCCGTTACTTGGCAACGCTGCAATGGAGGGCAGGCGAGGACAGGGTGGGCGTCTTAGTCAATAAACTAAGAATTTATGAGGACACTGTCACTGCCCCGTTTCGTACCCATGTCTCATCCGTGGAAACAAGGCTGGCTGAGCAAGTTCGAAGCTTGATCGAAGAGGGCCATCAGAAACTGAAAAAAGAACTTAAGGAAGAAATTTACCACGTCTCACCAGAACCAACAAGAGTTTCTGCCATTAGGAGCAGGCGTCCCCCAGCCAGGGAGAGAACACACACTCCACGAGGTAACCTCTGGTCTTTTCTTCGGGAGCATGGAGAAGACATGAGGAAGTGGGATGGAAAACCCACCTCCTCCTTAGCAGCCCGGGTACGTGAACTGAAAAGAGAGACCCCTACCACAAGAAGTTCATCTAGAGTCAATGCTGCTCCAGTCTCTCGAGCACAAAACTTCAGACGGGATAGGGATAATGATATGACTGGTCCTCTCCAAGGAACCTCAGGAACATATTTACAGGAAGAGAGTAGCGTGTACCATGACCAGGAATAGGGGGGCCCTGCCTCTAGCCAGGTAGAGGAAAAGGACAATCGGATCTATTGGACTGTGTGGATCCGATGGCCTGGCACATCTGACCCACAAGAGTATACTGCTTTGATTGACACTGGCTCTCAATGTACCCTGATGCCATCAAGGTATGTAGGGACAGAATCTGTTTCTATTTCTGGAGTGACAGGAGGGTCCCAGCAGCTGACTGTAGTGGAGGCCGAAGTGAGTTTAACCGGGAATGGATGGCAAAAACACCCCATTGTGACCGGCCCAGAGGCCCCATGCATCCTTGGCATAGACTATCTCAGAAATGGATATTTCAAAGACCCAAAAGATATCGTTGGGCTTTTGGGATAGCTGCTGTAGAGACAGAAGGCATCAGACAACTGAATACCTTGCCTGGTCTCTCAGATGACCCCTCTGCTGTGGGACTGCTGAGAGTTGAAGAGCAACAGGTACCAATCGCCACAGCAACAGTGCACCGTCGGCAATATCGCACCAACAGAGACTCTGTGATTCCTATCCATGAGATGATTCGTAAACTGGAGAGCCAAGGGGTGGTCAGCAAGGCTCGTTCACCTTTCAACAGCCCTATATGGCCTGTGCGTAAGTCCAGTGGAGAATGGAGACTGACTGTACATTATCATGGTCTGAATGAAGTCACGCCACCACTGAGTGCTGCTGTGCCAGACATGTTGGAGCTTCAGTATGAGCTGGAGTCCAAGGCAGCAAAGTGGTACGTGACCATCGACATTGCCAATGCCTTCTTCTCCATTCCTTTGGCAGCAGAGTGCAGGCCTCAGTTTGCTTTCACCTGGAGGGGTGTGCAGTATACCTGGAACCGACTGCCCCAGGGGTGGAAGCACAGTCCCACAATCTGCCATGGACTGATCCAGACTGCATTGGAAAAAGGCAAGGCTCCCGAACATCTCCAGTATATTGATGACATCATTGTATGGGGGAACACAGAAGGAGAAGTCTTCAAGAAAGGAGAGAAGATTATCCAGATTCTACTGAAAGCTGGTTTTGCCATTAAGCAAAGTAAGGTTAAGGGACCGGCTCGAGAAATCCAGTTCCTGGGAGTCAATTGGCAAGATGGTCATTGCCAGATACCCACAGAGGTAATCAACAAGATCACCGCGATGTCTCCACCAACCAGCAAGAAGGAAACACAAGCTTTCCTAGGCGCCATAGGCTTTTGGAGAATGCACATTCCTGAGTATAGTCAGATTGTGAGTCCTCTCTACCTGGTTACCCGCAAGAAGAACGATTTCCACTGGGGCCCTGAACAGCAGCAAGCCTTTGCCCAGATCAAGCAGGAGATCGCTCATGCGGTAGCCCTTGGCCCAGTGAGGACAGGACCAGATGTGAAGAATGTGCTCTACTCAGCAGCCGGGAACAATGGCCTGTCCTGGAGCCTATGGCAGAAGGTGCCTGGTGAGACTCGGGGTCGACCACTGGGATTCTGGAGTCGAAGCTACAGAGGGTCTGAAGCCAACTACACTCCCACGGAGAAGGAAATCTTGGCCGCCTATGAAGGAGTTCAAGCCGCCTCAGAAGTAATTGGCACTGAAGCACAACTCCTCCTGGCACCCCGACTGCCGGTGCTGGGGTGGATGTTCAAGGGAAAGGTTCCTTCCACACATCATGCCACCGACACTACTTGGAGCAAATGGATTGCCCTCATTACACAGCGCGCCCGTATTGGAAACCCAAATCGCCCTGGGATTCTGGAAGTTATAACGAACTGGCCTGAAGGTGAGACTTTTGGATTATCCTCTGAAGAAGAAGAGGAGCAAGTGACACGTGCCGAGGAGGCGCCACCATATAACGAGCTACCGCAGACTGAGAGACGATATGCCCTCTTCACTGATGGTTCCTGCCGAATTATAGGCGCTGACCGGAAATGGAAAGCTGCAGTATGGAGCCCCACACGACGAGTTGCACAAGCCACCGAGGGACAAGGTGGATCGAGTCAGATGGCAGAGCTTAAAGCTGTCCAGCTGGCTTTGGATATTGCTGAACGAGAGAAGTGGCCGAGGCTCTATCTCTACACCGACTCATGGATGGTAGCTAATGCCCTGTGGGGATGGCTGAATCGCTAGAAAAAGGCCAACTGGCAGCGCAGAGGGAAACCCATCTGGGCCGCTGAGATTTGGCAGGACATTGCCACCCGAGTAGAGAAGCTAACCGTGAAGGTTCGACACGTAGATGCACACGTACCCAAGAGTCGGGCTAATGAGGAGCATCGCAACAATGAGCAGGTAAATAAAGCTGCCAAGGTGAAAGTATCACAGGTAGATCTAGACTGGCAGCACAAGGGAGAATTATTCCTAGCTCGTTGGGCCCATGATGCCTCTGGTCATCAGGGAAGAGATGCAACATACCGATGGGCCCGTGACCGAGGGGTGGA
Organism: Acrocephalus arundinaceus; assembly: GCA_021534815.1. Lineage (NCBI taxonomy): Eukaryota > Metazoa > Chordata > Aves > Passeriformes > Sylviidae > Acrocephalus > Acrocephalus arundinaceus. The sequence continues at coordinate 1,470,114 of JAJEOU010002752.1, forward strand.
CCTTACTATGGACAGCATCTCACAAGTCATCCATGACTGTGAGACCTGCGCTGCAATCAAACAAGCCAAGCGGGTGAAGCCTCTGTGGTACGGTGGACGATGGTTGAAGTACAGGTATGGGGAAGCCTGGCAAATTGACTACATCACCCTTCCCCAGACCCGCCAAGGCAAGCGCTACATGCTGACCATGGTAGAAGCAACCACAGGATGGCTGGAGACCTATCCTGTGCCTCATGCTACTGCCTGGAATACCATCCTGGGCCTCGAAAAGCAAGTCCTGTGGAGACACGGCACCCCGGAGAGAATCGAGTCAGATAATGGAACACATTTTAAGAACAGCTTTATAAACATCTGGGCCAAAGAACATGGAATTGAATGGATATATCACATCCCTTATCATGCACCAGCCGCCGGGAAAGTTGAACGGTGCAATGGACTATTAAAGACTACTCTGAAGGCACTTGGCGGAGGGACCTTCAAGAATTGGGACATAAACTTAGCCAAAGCCACCTGGATGGTAAACACCCGAGGCTCCATCAATCGAGCTGGTCCTGCCCACTCTGAACCCTTGCACACCGTGGATGGAGATAAAGTCCCTGTGATACACATGAAAGGGATTTTAGGAAAGACTGTTTGGATTAATCCCACCTCAGGCAAAGGCAGACCCATCCGTGGGATTGTTTTTGCTCAAGGACCTGGTTATACTTGGTGGGTAATGCAAAAAGATGGAGAAACCCGTTGTGTACCACAAGGAGACCTAATTTTAAGTGAGAATTAGAATTAGTGTGTAAGGTTTCATTCTGTGTATATATGTATGTATCTGTGAGGGTGTATGATGTAGATGGTGATAGAATAAGGGGTGGATTATGTCCTAGGTTACAGTGTTAATTGTGCCCAAGGTTTGTATTCTATCCCCATGAGCCATTGGAGCCAAGGTGGGGCAGTGTTTTCCTTATCTTCTGTTAACGAGCCTAACAATGCCTTGCCACATGACTCATAGATAACTTCCTCCGGGAGTTATCTCTGTTTAATGGGCCATCAAGGACCCACTGCATGACTCATAGAATGAGATGATCCCCATTGTGAGATGCTCCGCCCAGGGGGAGGAGCCAAGCATTCCCACCTGGATAAATCCAGGGTTTGGGACAGCACAAGCAGCTTTTATCCACTGGACTCCCAGAGGAGACAAGAGCTACCAGACCTTTCTACAGGATCACTGCTTCGACAAGACCATCTCATCTGGACTGCTACCACCACCCTAACAGGGTGTCAGGTTGTATTCTGACTCTGTCAGTGGGGGGTTTTTTTGTACTATTACTTTTATTTTACTTTCATTTATTTCTTTTCTTTTCCTCTTATTAAATTGTGTTTCTGACTTGGAGTCTTTCACTAGTTTTGCTTTCAAACCAGCACAGCATCACAGTAATATATTCTAATTGTGTTATTAATTATGCCCTAAAAAAGTTCTGATGCGTACCCTAAACTCAAAATTTGGTATGCACTTTATATTTAATTCCCAAAATCACTTCTTGTTGTATGTACTCTTGGTAGCTGCTGTCTGTGGAGGAGAATTGCAATGGGATAAACACACAGCATTGCTCCTGTATTAATTATTCTGGCTTAGTATCAGAATTTCTGGCATTGTTTCAAGCCACTTCTGCATATAAGAGAATAATAACAAAAAGTTCCGCGGCTCGACCCTGTACCTGCAAACTTTTCAAGATGAAAAGTTGAACTGCTCAATGTCTCAGATTCCAGTTTGAAAGGGGGAAGTCTGCTGCAGCTGTCCCATTTCTGGGCATTTAACAGCAGAGCCTTGCCAGGAGCTGTCCTAATTGCTTGTGTTGGTCTGAAATGTCATTTAAATCCCTTAAACACGCTTTTAATATTTATAACCAAAGAGGGCTGTGCAACAATAGATAAAAAAAGAGATGCAATAGCTGATGTATTAAAACCCCCTCAGGTGTAGAGGTTTTTGGGGTTATTCAGGCCCTGCATTCCCAAGGTCAGCAGTGCCCGGCGTGGCTGGCAGCCAGCAGGGAGGGATGGGGGGCTGGCCATGCTCCAGGAGCAGCTGCTGGCAGCACACAGAGCTGGCAGAGGGCACTCGAGGGTGTTTTGTGTCCACAAGAGTGTGTTCTGAGCTCCTCTGTGAGCCACAGAGCCTGCTCTGTGCAGCCTGGAGTGCTGCTGCCTGGGCAGCCCCGCGGGCACAGGGGTTTGTTGGTGCAGGCTTGAGAGGAGGGAGAATTTGGATTGATTTTTTTTCATTGGCTCTTGATTCACCAAGATCATCTGCCTGGGCACGTTGGGGTTGTTTAGCCTGGAGAAAAGGAGGTTCAGGGAGGACCTTGTGGCTCTGCACAAGTCCCTGGCAGGAGGGGACAGTGAGGGGGGTCAGGCTCTCCTCCCAGGGAATGGGAGAGGACAAGAGGGAACAGCCTCAAATTGTGCCAGTGGGAGTTCAGGCTGTGATAAATGTGATAAATATTCCAGAATGGAATATGCTACATGAAGATTTATCAAGTCTGAGGGTTGGCCTGCAACTTAATAACAGCTAGACAACTTCTCTAGACCTGCTTTGTAAAATTAAAGGTTTTAATAATGACAAAAATAACAAACATCACCAAACAAAGAAATATAAGTCGAGCACAGTGCAGAGAACACTCTGACACTGGCTGAGGCAGTCCAAAAAAGCCCTTGAGCCCCTCTGTGCAGCTTTTTTAGTACTTAGTGGTTTAGGTGGGCTATTTGGTCCCTTGCCTAATGAAGTTGCCAACAGGCTTTGAGGGACATTTCCAAAGCCCAACCAAGTGCCCCTGTGCTGGCTCTGGGCCAATCACAATGAGAAGGTGATGGAAAATTCTAGTTTCACTTCCTTCCATGTTCAAAGGTAAACCAAAACTTTTTTCCTTGTATAGAAACACCTGCTGGGGTATGGGGGTGCATTACTGCAGGGCTGGATATCAGGGAACATTTCTGCACTGGGAGAGGAGTTCAACATTGGCTGCCCAGGGCAGTGTGGGATCCTCATCCCTGGAAGAACCCAAGGAATGAGCAGGTGTTGCACTGGGAGATATGGCTTAGTGGGCGTGGGGATTTTCAAAGGTTGGACTTGTGATGCTGTTTTACACCACAACAACACAGACTGATGGTTCAGAAGGCTGAGAAATGACTTTATTTTAGGGATGTGTCTCCCTTTTATACCATTTTACACTGACCAATCTGATTGGTGAAACAAAGGCAAACCTCTCCAATCACATTGGTCAAACCAGAGGGACATCAAGAAGAAGCTCCTCCTGTGAGAAAGAATAAATAACACAGGTACAGCTACAAAAACATTTCTCTTGTTCACAGAAAATTGCCTGAGAAAAGAATTTCAGAAACCAAAACATCTCAGGCATGAAATCAGGGCTACAGATTTGATCTTGGAGGTCCCTTCCTGCCCTCCTCATTCTGTATTAGATGCTCCAGAGCACCAACACTGACATCTACATGCTTGGTTTAGAGCTAAATTTAGTATTGAACTTATATTAAAATTATTATTAAACTGGAGAGTTCTGGTTCTCCAAGAAATGAGCAGATGTTGCACTGAGAGATGTGGCTTAGTGGGCATGGGGATTTTTGGTCAAAGGTTGGACCTGATCTTGGAGGTCTCTTCCTGCCCTCCTGGTAGAAGCTCCAGAGAACCAGCACTGACCTCTACATGCTTGGTTTAGAACTAAACTTACAATAATATTATTGTTAAACGGAAGAGTTCTGGTAGAAAAAACTAATTATGTTTCAGGTAGTGCTGGGAGTTGTGGTTTGCATGAAGAATTTGTCCCAGTCATAACCTGCATTATAAAAATGAACAAAAGTTGGGCAAGAGCAAGAGGGTTGGCAAAGGGAATCCTCTACCAGAGTGGAAAAACCCAAAATATTCCAACAGTTACCACTACCCACAGCTCTGTATAATTGGAGCTAAAGAGTGTTAGTGAATTTAAATAATTTTAAAAAATATGTTTTAGTGTGTAGGGGAGAAGTGCTGGTGGAAAGAAACTTTGAGACTTCAGTGCCTTTGGATTTGAGCTGTCTTTGAGTGGGCTGCTGTCCCCCCAGTCCCCTGAAGGACAGGAGAAGTTCTGTGTGTGGGTCTGTGCCACCCCAGGAGCTGGTGGGGAGGAAGAGGAGGCAGCCTGGCTGTTTGGGGTGTGGGCTGGGCTCTGGGGGGAAGGTGTTTGCAGGGATGTCTCAGAGCAGGGTTTGATGCTGTGGGTTTGTTGTTGCAGCACGTGCTGAGGCACATGTTGTTTGGATCCTGGTGTTCAGCTGACTCATCTCACATCAGGAGAATGCAGGAGCTGAGGGATACATTGAATATTGGAGATTTTGAGTGTTCTAGGCAGTACAAGTGGGGTTTTTTAAACTTCCATTATCTTAGAACTGTCAGAAAGTTCCTGTCTTAAATCTGCCATAATTCTGCAGGTTCAGCTGTGGAGAGTGTGTCCCCTGCTTTTTCTGCAGGTGACAGATGAGAATATTAAAGATATTCTGCGTTTCCATGTGCAGTTGCTGCAGAGGTTTCCCTGCCATCACACAGGTTCTGTGTGTGTGCCATGTATTGATTGTCAGGGCTTTTTCTCCTGAGAAATCCCCTTTGGGTATCCCACTGTTCTCCCTCTGGAATTTACAAGTGCAGCCTTGCTGTGAGCTGTTCTCCTCCTGCATTCCTGCAGTGCTGAAATTCATTCCTCATTGCCCAGAGAAGCTGTGGCTGCTCCTGTGGATCCCCAAGGATTCCTGTGGATCCCTGGAAGTGTCCAAGGCCAGGCTGGAGCCACTGGGGACACTGGGAATTGCCACTGCCCATGGTGGCACTGGATGGGCTTTAAGGTCCCTTCCAACCCCACCCATCCAGTGATTTTGGGATTATCCCACTGAATTTGAAATTGCTGACCTGATGACCCCACATCAGCAAAAAACTGATGCTGCTCCATGTTTTAGGAGCTGCTGAACATTCCAGAAAATCCCTTTGCTGACCTTTCCTCTAAGCTCACAATACAATATTTAAAAATATTTAATATTTTAAAAACAAATACAGCAAATGCATGACTTGGAGGTGTCCCTTGGGTGTGACTCGAGACCTCAGCTGGGCTTTCTTTATCTCAGCCTCATGTTCTCCTATAAGCTTGTAGGGAATTGAAATTCCATGGGAACTTCCTGCATCCCTGGAATACCCAGCTGGGGTTTGGTTTGTATTTACCCCGTGGAGAGAGGTGGCACTGGTGTCTGTATTAACATATTGACAGATTTATTGACATCAGTTGTCTTCAGTCTTGCCTGTTTAATTAATAAAATTGATCTGCTGAACATCTAGCTAATAATTCTGGCACAAATATTCCAGCTAGTCTTGTTACTAAAATGGAATTTCAGGCTCTTATTGTGGAATCTGCCATGAGTCTGGTTGCCAAAATAATTTAATGATCGTTAATTTGTGATTTTTGCTTCATCTGAAATGCTTAAGCGGGGTTTTTATTGCAACAATTAAGGACGAAACAGTTAAAATGCCTTCACAGAAAATAAATGCAAAGGAATAATCATAAAATCCCGGCTTATTTTTATGTGGAAAAGTTGAAACAAATAAATTTGATGTCGGTGTGTTATGTAAGACCCATTGAACAGCAGCTGCAGCCAGAGTTTAAAGCTAGGCATAAATTACATGATTAATCTGCACCAAGGATGTAGGAAACACTCCTGAAATTCTTTTATCCATTTCCAGCCCAGTGCAAATGGATAAAAATTTCTGGCTTAGCTAATTGTTGGCTATTAAATGACTTTGTAATTTGGGTTGGGTCAGAAAAACACATTAAAGGGTGAAACATCTGCAGTGTCAGTGACACAAGGGGTCCTGGCTGGAAACTTCTCCTCTTCCTCTTCTGCAGTGATTGATGCTGGCCCTGCTCCTTCATTTGTTCATGTTTTAAAAGCTCTCCTGGTGGCAGGTGTGGCTTCACTTAGAGACCAGGGGATGAGCTGTTAATTACCCCCTGCTCATTAGGATTTCTCCTGCTGCTGGCCCTTTTTTGGGGCTGTACCTGCATCTCCTCCCAGCTGAAAGGTCCGTGCAGGAGCATCCATACCGAATTTTGCATTTCCAGCTGTGTTGTGTTCATCCAGAGGATGAAGGGACAAATCTCAACAAATATTTCAGACTTTTGCTGTGAACAGGATTAGAAATGTATATATTAGAAATATATATATCAAACTAACCCAAACAACTAAAACCCTCTCCCAGACTTGCAGGATTTTACAGCAGCCAGGTGCCCACTGGTCACTCAGACCCAACCCCAGTCCTGGCTCCTTGTCCACGCTGCTCCCAGGCTCTGTTCCAGGGATTCCTGCTGATGCTGGCACTGCCCGTGTCTGAAATACTCCAGGCTTGGATTTTTTACTCAATATTTTGTTATTCAGTCATGCACAAACTGTAAGTTTTATAGATTTCTTCTGTATTTTGGCGTTTTCGTGGAATTCCAGTTTGGTTTGGGTTGGAAAGGAGTTCAAAGCCCATCTTGTTCCACCTCCTACCATCGCCAGGGAACCAAATACCTTGGAGAAATCAAATCTGTGGGATGCCCTTAAGTTTAGGACAGTTAAGGTATTACCCAGTGAAGGGTCAGGAATGTACTAAGAGCCTCGAGAATGTGAGGGTTTAATATTACATTAAAATGTATACATTTTTATTACCTTAAAATATCTATTTTAATTAATATATTGCCTTAAACTGTGCCAGTTTCTTAATTGAGAGTTCAGGTTGCTTTAAGAGGTGATCCTTTCTCCAGAGCCACAAAGGAGCTTGAGGAGCTTGGATGACCAGGAACAAGGCAAAACTGCACAAGCCAGAGGTGCCAAAAGGGGTCCTGAGAGCTGTCACATCAAATCTTAGCAGAGAAATTTCTCAAGGTGATCAATTTAATACAAATTTTAGCATTTTCAGTGGAAGTTTGTGTTAGGGCTGACTGAAGGTTGTAAAATAATTTGAATTTGGCTGGGAAAGACTTTTATTTTTTCAAGGCTTCCTTCTAAAAGCAGTTGTTCTGCATGGTGGGAGGAGGTATAAATACTTGTTTAAGGCCTTGTTTTAGCAGAGTGGAGCTTAAAAAGAAGCAGTTTGTTATTCGGAGCTCAAGCTGTTTAGCAGAAAACAAAGGATGTTTTAATAGTAATGTCAGGGTACAAGCTGAAAAAGGATTTATGGTGAGTGATAACACAGATTTTTCCACAACTCTGACTGCTGCCAGCATTGTTTAATACTTGCAAGGGGTTTTTTGTGTGTGTGTGATAAGAGACACTAAAATTAATTCAGCAGCTACTAAAATGATGCTCAGCTGAGGCCTCATTTTGGAAAAGAAATAGATTTAATAACTACTTCTAACTATATTAAGGGTAAATGGAAAGTATGTAAGATAGACCAGATAAATGCATTTAGCATCTATAAAAAGCTCAGGACATACAGGGATAAAATTCTTGCAGAGGAAATTCAACACAAGCAAATGTGTATCAGCTCATCAGTAACAACCAAGCTGAAAATTAGCAGCAGTGAAAGCTTCCAGTGAAAGCTTTGGGGCATCTTGCTAAAATAAACAGTAGGAAAAAATTATTCAGAGGCTTCAGACAGAACTACAAACGCTCATGAGAAACATTTCAAAATGGGATTGAAAGTGAAATTACTGTGCTCTGGCCTGAGAGGTTTTTGGCAGTTCTTCTACAACTGTTTGGTTTTGCTTTGGGGTTCAATGTTTTATCAGGGAAAGGCTGAGCTGAAACAGAGGCTGGACAGAGCTAGAGAATAAAGTTGGGATTTATTAAGAGGTCTCCAGGATCCACCCTGGGCATTACAGGAGCCTAAGCAAGGCTGCACCCAGGGTGGGCTGAGAGTGGTTACAAAAATGGCTGACCAGTCATGAGATTTTACCATTTTATAAATTTTGTTCTATTTAGGTCCAATTGTCCAATTCCAGCCCCAGGCCGTGAGGTCCCATCCTTGTTCCACCCCTCAGTCCATTGTTTGTGTTCTTGGGCTGAAATTGTCCTTGGTGTTCCAGCAGAAATGGATTTGTTTTGTCTCACTGCTCCTAGAGGGAGCTTCATATGGCTCCTAATATGAGGCTGCATCCCTGGGCAGCACAGAATCTGAAAATATAAAATATTTTTATATTAAAATATATTAAATATTAAATATCATTTCCCCCCTTTAGAGGCTTGACAAGGTCTTTTCCTTGTCGAGTCTCTATTCTAAATATCTACTAGTAACAAGTATTTAATAACAAATAAGTATTTAACAATAATAAACAGCTAACAATAATAAACTTTTCTAGAATGAATCAACAGTGAAGCTACTTAATCCTGCAGAGACCAACTTGTTAATAACAAACATGAAAATGCAGTAAGTGGGAACAAATGGCTTTGCTTGCTAGTCTGTCTCAAAACCTGGAAGATAAATTCAAAACTAACGATGTGCCGTGTTCAGTATTGCTCTGGTGATGTGTTTATTCCTCACAGCCACAGACAGAGCAGGAATGTCAGAGAAAACTGGGTTTTGGGGACAGCTCATTGTCTGGCTGTGCAGGTTCTCAGTGTTCAGAGCACTCAGCAGCATTGTCACATTTTTTCTGACAGCCTCTCTGTGCTGGGGCCCGTGGAGCTCTTCCCAGGCACTTCAGTGGGATCAGAGTCCCTGTCTTTAATACTTGTGGGTTGTGCAGTGGTTGGGATAATGACTTGGGCATTTTATGTCCAGTTCTTTTCACACAGTGACATCAAGTGAGTCTTGCTGAGCTGACTTTGTAGTGCTAGGGAGGACTCGGCCCCGGTGTCCCCAGTTCTGCCCTACTTACTGCATTTTTCTGATAAAGAAAAGCCTCTTTTTAAAGTTAAAAGCTAAGGCTAAACAGCCTGTGCAATTACTAACTCCTCACTTTGTAGTATTCAATCAATTGTGAAACGTTTGAGTTCATTCTTCTAAGACAGGCGTGGGCAGGCTTTATCCCACTCTTACTCATCAGCCCAGCTCCCATTGTTCCAGGGGAGAGCTGAGGGAGACTGAACTGAGGAGATGTTGGCTAAACCAGCATTTAACAGAATTTATGCAAATGACTCCGTTATCTTGAATAAAACTGTGGAGCTTAGGTGAGTTTAGAGGCAGAGTTGTTTCCTCAGTTATTTTATCCAGACACATCAAGCCAAAAACTAGAACTGAATTGAAAAGCTTGTCCCAAACATGAGCAACAATGCCATGCACTGAAAAGCTTCCTGTTATCCTGTCCTCCTTGATCTGAATTAATTCCAGCCCAAACCATCCTGTGATTCTGGGATTATCCCACTGAATTGTTCTTGTTTGAAATTGCTGACCTGATGCCCCCACATCAGCAAACAGCACCAAACTGGTGTGGCTCCATGTTTTAGGAGCTGCTGAACATTTCAGGAAATCCCTTTGCTGACCTTCCTTCTAAGCTCACCATACAATATTTAAAAATATTTAATATTTTAAAAACAAATACAGCAAATGCATGACTTGGAGGTGTCCCTGAATTAATTATCATCCAGGGAGCAATTTCTGAGTACCTGGGTAAGTCATTCCTCCCTTTCCATTTGACCTGTGCACTGTCAGACATTGTGAATTAAAACCAGGAGCACGCACCAAGCTGCCAAGCCTGGATATTCCCTTCCTCATAGGCTGCTGGGATTGAGCTGCTTGACCTTGCACTAGCTTGGGAAGCTGTTTTATGGGATTCTTTATGGAATGCTGTTGCCAGAGCAGGCATTTATCATTTCTGTGATGTGTTGTGCAAGTTCAGGCCACACAAGCACCTTTTGAAATTGTGCTTTTCCAGTGCTCTGTGTTTGGTATCTGCTAAAAGTGAAGCAGTGCTCGAATCATTATAAAGCTTCCCTGGAAGGCAAGATACCCTTAGGCTGTGCAGCAGGAAAAAACACTCCTCTAAATCTGTATTTCTCTGAATTATCTTAATTTGTGCAAGAGATAATTCAGCTTTCCAAGCTGACAGATACCTGTGACCATGCCAGTGCCTCTCAGGCCAGCACATCTGTGTTTAAGGGGTGGCTGCTCCAATCCAGGCCTCCAGGGTGGCGTGGGGACCCTTTTCTCAGGAGCCTGACCCATGCTGTGAGCCCACATGGGTTGGATTTACAGGATCAAGCTCCCAGGGAAGGTTTTGGGAACTGTATGAGCAAAGAGGTTTGGGGATGGCCACGCCAGGCTGGATTCTCGGAGCTCACTCTGCAGGGTGGGGCAGCACCAATCAAGAGGATATTTATTTATTTAAGGTGGAGTTTTGGTGTGATGAATCGTGCTGGAGCACCTGTTGATGCTGGATCCAAGCCCTACAGACCAGTTCTGTGGGGGAATGGGGAATTTTGGGGCCTCTGCTTCCCCTCTGGTTTCGTACTGCATTCCACAGCCCCAGCAGGTGCTGATGCCACTTGAGGGCTGTGGCTGCTCTGACAATTCCACAAATGATCATCAAATTTGCTTTTGTGAACCAAAGGGCACCTCTGCTAGGACAGAATCATGGAATCAGGGAGTGGGTTGGGTTGGAAAAGACCTTAAAAGGACCTTGTTCCACCCCTGCCATGGCAGGGACACCTCCCACTGTCCCAGGCTGCTCCAAACCCCAATGTCCAACCTGGCCTGGGACACTGCCAGGGATGCAGGGGCAGCCACAGCTGCTCTGGGCACCTGTGCCAGGGCTGCCCACCCTCACAGGGAACAATTCCTGCCCAAAATCCCATCTATCCCTGCACTCTGTCAGTCTGTAGCCATTTTCCTTTGTCCTGTCACTCCAGGCCCTTTAAAAATAGTTCCTCTCCATCTTCCTTGTTGGCTCCTTAAAGTGCAGTGAGGCTGCAATTAGTTCATCCCTAGTTCATTTGCAAATCAGTTTGGGCCAAAGATCTCCTGCCTCCCCATTTTATTTTATTTTATTTTAAATTTTTCTATTTTATTTTATTTTATTTTATTTTATTTTATTTTATTTTATTTTATTTTATTTTATTTTATTTTATTTTATTTTATTTTATTTTATTTTATTTTATTTATATATTTATTATTTTATTTTTTAATATTTTATTTTTTATTTTATTTTACTTTATTTCACTTTATTTTATTTTACTTTATTTTTTGTTTTATTTTATTTTATTTTACATTTTATTTTATTTTATTTTAAATTTTTCTTTTCTTATTTTATTTTATTTTATTTTTTATATATTTTATTTTATTTTTTTATATTTTATTTTACTTTACTTTACTTTATTTCACTTTATTTTACTTTATTTTTTGTTTTATTTTATTTTACATTTTATTTTACATTTTATTTTACATTTTATTTTACATTTTATTTTACATTTTATTTTATTTTATTTTATTTTATTTTATTTTATTTTATTTTATTTTATTTTATTTTATTTATTTTTGTAAGTTTTGCAGTATCTTTGGCAGTCCCTGCTCCCCTTGAGCCCCGGGGGCTGTGTAGGTGCATCAGTGGGATTTGGCTGTTCCTTGTCCCTCTGGAAATGGGACAAGTGGCTACGGAGCTGATCACTTGACCATGGCAACAGAGCTGCCCTCATCATGTTCTGGTGCCTGTTTAAGTTAATAACGTGAGCAGATGGTCATTACATTGATTCATGAAGGAAGGGAGGAATCTTGGCTTGGGAACTCCAGGGCTGAGTGCTGAGCAGCGGGGCTGGGCAGGGTGCAGGGCAGGAGAGGGAAAAGCCATTTCTGTGCTCTGGGGGGGCTCTCGGTTTAGTTTTTTGTTTGGTTTTCTCTTTTACCAAGTAGCACAAATAAAATCAAGTCGAGGTGACTCATCAGGCCTCAGAAATGATCATTTCGCTCTCATGCAGCACAGGCAGGATGGTGCTGAAGTGTTTGGTGCTAAAAAGGGGGAGATGGGGAGGCAGTCGCCTGTAGAGTTGTGAAACTTCTCACTCTGCTGTTGCCATTAAACATGACAGCTCCACTGCAGGGAAAAGGTAACCCTGGAGTAATAATGCTTCAGGATTTTTTATTTTTTTTACAAAGAGTAACTTTGTTTAAATCTCTTCCCGTGCAGTAGGATATAAGTAGAGATTCAAGCCAGAAGCTGATTGTGTAAAATATTCAGCCAAGCTGGGAAGGTCACAAATCCCCAACCTGCAGCAGCTCACAGGAAGAGCTCGATTTGCTTCTTAATTCTGCAATTTTCACAGCAGTAACGCCGTATACAGAGGAATATTCTCCTGAGCAAGAGCCTAATCTCGTGTTTAGGTGGCTGTTTCTCCTAGTTGCTGATTAGCTCTGCTGTCTTATCAGTTTATGTCATAGTATGTGACTATAAATTGACTTTGCAGTGAGGAGGGAATATGTTCGTCTTCACAGATGCTGCTGTTTCCATGGAGATAAAAGGACCAATGGCCTTTTCTTGGTTTGGACTGTACTACAGTGAGCAGGCAGAGATGGTGCATTCGAAAATGCAACATTTGGTGCTTTGATATTTCCGTCTAAATATCAAAGGAGAAAGCATATTGTTTCCTTTTGGTGATGAAGTTGAATAATAAATACAGCTTTGGCACTTTTTCTGCAAGCAGCGAGCGAGTCCACCAGGAATGTGAGGACGGCGTGGCTGGATTATGCTTGCTAAACCTCCTCTCTGGGAAAAACCTTTTGGCTTTGCAAAATATAACCCTGTAGAGCCTTTGGGTTTATCTGATGCGGGGTTTGATGCTGGTTACATCACCAGCTTACTTATCCGTGATGTTCCGCCGTGGCTGAGCCTGAATGAGCGTGCAAAAGCTGTGAATGTGATTTTTCTTTTTTTTTTTCTTTTTTTTTTTTTTTACCTTTTTTTTTTTTCCCCTTGAGAAAGAGCTTTTCTACCTCAGATTGCGTGAAAGAAAATAGAAATACCAAGGCCAGCTCCCACTCAAGGATGGCTTGCAGAAGGTGTTATTTGTGAGTACCTTTTCCTTCTTCATCTGTCGTCACGTCTCTGATATCTGTGCTGAGGATTCCAGAAGTGGGAGTAGTGATCAGTTTATTGTAGGGTAGGTTTCTTTCCACGAACCATTTTTAGGGTGTTACCTTTTTTTTGGCCGATGAATGCTCTGGATATTGAACATGTGATGATGATGATGATGATTGTGCATGTGGGTATTTAAAAATACAGCGTAATAAAGTGAGTAGTCTGTGTTTAGCGGGGGGGGGGGGGAAGAGGAAACTCTTCACTTTGCATCCGAGCAGCAATGCAGGGTGCTAGGAATTGTGTCTGTGATGAGTCAAGGATCCCTCTTCCATTTTGTTCAAATGCTTTGTCATATTAAAGTGCAACCTGTCTTTTCAGCACAGAAACACAAACAGCAGGAGGGGCGGTGCAGCCTTGAGCAGGGTCCCACTGAGGGGGAAAAACGTGGCTGATTTGTGCTGATCAAATCCATAAAGGTGAATTCATTGATTGCTGCTCCCCGGAGAAGTTCCTGGAGGGCTGAGGTCAGACACAGGAGCTGATTCTCCTGTGGGCTCAGGAGCCCCTGGTGGGAGCTGAGCCCCTGGCTTGGGCTCAGGGCTCGGCCACTCTGGGGGGTGATGGAGGTGCTGGGATGGATGGGACAGAACAGGGGGTTTGCTCCAAACTGGGCACAAACCTGGCAGGGATGGATGGATGGATGGATGGATGGATGGATGGATGGATGGATGGATGGATGGGACACACAGGTGGTTTTCTCCAAAATGGGCACAAAACAGTCAGGGATGGATGATGGATGGATGGATGGGAACACTCAGATGGTTTGCTCCAAAATGGGCACAAACCTGGCAGGGATGGATGGATGGATGGATGGATGGATGGATGGATGGATGGATGGATGGAACAACACAGATGGTTTTCTCCAAAATGGGACCAGGAATAGATGGATGGGACACATAGGGGACTTGCTCCAAAATGGGCACAAACCTGGCAGGGATGGATGGATGGATGGATGGATGGATGGATGGATGGATGGATGGATGGATGGATGGATGGATGGGAACACCCAGGGGGTTTGCTCCAAACTGGGACCAAACCAGGCAGGGTTGGATGGAAGGGACACACAGGTGGTTTTCTCCAAAATGGGCACAAACGAAGCAGGGATGGATGGGACAGACAGGGGGTTTGCTCCAAAAAGGGCACAAACCAGGCAGAAACGGATGGGAACACTCAGGTGATTTTCTCCAAAATGAGCACAAACCAGTCAGGGATGGATGATGGATGGATGGATGGGAACACTCAGATGGTTTGCTCCAAACTGGGCACAAACCAGGCAGGGAGGGATGGATGGATGGATGGATGAATGGATGGATGAGACACACAGGAGTTTGCTCCAAAATGAGACCAGGAATGGATGGATGCGACACACAGGGGACTTGCTCCAAAAGGAGCACAAACCAGGCAGGGATGGATGGATGGATGGATGGATGGATGGATGGATGGAAGGAAGGAAGGAAGGAAGGAAGGAAGGAAGGAAGGAAGGAAGGAAGGAAGGAAGGAAGGAAGGAAGGAAGGAAGGAAGGAAGGAAGGAAGGAAACAGGGTGTTTGCTCCAAACTGGGACCAGGCAGGGATGGGCCCTAGGATTTGTCCTCACTCCCAGTCTAGGGGCTTGGAACTGCTGTACCTCTGTCTGTAGTTCTGAACCCTGGTTAACCATCTGTTCCCTTTAGGGTTAAATTTGAGGATCCTGCATGAAACACACGTAATTGTCATCCCCAGCCTTTCCCAGTTGTTTTAACAGTGCCTCTGAGCACCGTGATTGAGTAAATCCATGTTCAGCAGCAGCATCCACACACAGGCAGAGTACATAAACCATTCAAAACCAAAATCCTCAAACAGAATAACAAAAGAATATTAGGATCTGTCTTAAAGTTTTCTGTAGCTTTTTCTTGTGCTGAAGGGGTGAATGGTTAAGTTGAAATGTTTTAAAATGAAAATAAATGTAGAGCCTTCTGTAGGAAGTTGAAATAAGAGAAGTAAACTTGGAGAACAGGTTGCAGCCTTCCAGGTGTGCATGGACCAGCTTGAAACATCCTGCTGTGTGTTTGTCCACAGGCAGAGTACATAAACCATTCAAAACCAAAATCCTCAAACAGAATAACAAAAGAATATTAGGATCTGTCTTAAAGTTTTCTGTAGCTTTTTCTTGTGCTGAAGGGGTGAATGGTTAAGTTGAAATGTTTTAAAATGAAAATAAATGCGGAGCCTTCTGTAGGAAGTTGAAATAAGAGAAGTAAACTTGGAGAACAGGTTGCAGCCTTCCAGGTGTGCATGGACCAGCTTGAAACAACCTGCTGTGTGTTTGTCCATGGGAGGATAGTTCTGCTCGTGTTGGACTCCATTTTAATTTGGGTCCTGGGATTTGGGGATTCTGTAACTCTCAGCAGGGAATGGATTTCATTTTCATGGATTTTCAGTGCCTATCAGGTGGGGGTGAGGGATATTTAATCCCTGTATGTTGCTGTCTCTAGCAGTGAGGTTGCAGTCTTATTTACAGACCCATCTTGTGCAGGATTTTCCTGTTTTCTTCTTGCACCTTTGGTATCTTGTACCCACCTCAGCACGTTGCTGTAGAAAACAAAATGTGGATTCTGCCTCCTACTATGATTCTGTGCTTTAACTCCTGTGTGAGAGAGCTGATGCTGATTGTTGGAAAGAGAAAAATGTTAGCTGGGGTTATTTTTTAAGAGCTTACTCTTAAGAACACATGAACATAGAAAATCTTCCTGTTCTTTAAAACTGTTGGGTTCTCAATACTGAAAATGTATGTTAACCTGTTGTACACCAGTTCTTCAGTGCTTGAGTAAATTTTCAGGTTAAAACTCATCTATAATAACTCTGTCAATGTTCTTGTAATATATATATGCCAAAGATCTTTGCCATTGAAAGTATCTTTTATAAGATAAAAATATCTTTTGCATCTTGGAGTGTAGAAAGGCTGGTTGTTGCTGCTCTAAAAAAAGCTGAATAACAGTGTCACACTACTTGGATTAGTGAGAGTATTTTTTTTTTCAGCTGCTGCACTGAATAGAACATATGTCACTGGAGCATTGTTTTAAGTAACAGGATTTGCCTTGCTGTAGATCTCTCACACTGTATCTGGGTAATTTCATTCTTTGTACTTTGCTGTTTTGCCTCTTTCATCAGCTGCAAATCCAATATGTAGAACTGGCAGTGCTCAGCTCTGGGTTTGCCATGGTTATTGCTCTGTGAGATTATTAATGTGGCTGTGTTCTGTACTGGGAGCTGTCGTTCCTTGAGGATTTCTGGATTTAATGATGTGGGACATACAGAAAAGATGTGATGAATATATCCACTCTCTGATTTAATCGAAAAGATATTTTCTTTCTCTCATGTCTCCTTAATTTCTGGGTTTGGGCTGTGTGGGGTCTTTTCTACAGATTGTGACAGCTCCCAGCAAGCACAACTGACACAAGTGCATCTTACAGATCCTGTGAATTATTCTGCATCACCCTGCACCACAGATGGGGTCCTAGTAAGACTGAAAAGGAAACTTTTCTAATTACAAGTGTCTGCATATTAATAGTCTTAATTAAACTCACCCTAGTTGCAGCTAACCCAGGACTGGAGGCTGCCTTCAGACTGTGCAGGGATGAATCCCTCCTGCCTGCTTGTGTAGGCTGCTGCTGCATCTGCATGAAAGCAAAAAAAAAAAGTTTATAATAATTATTTATAATTCTCTGTAATGCTAATGAGTGTTGTGTTCTAGGATGGGACAAAATAATGGCTGCTCCTTGTTTAGTATGCCAGGCCGGTTGTGCTTCCATTCTGCCAGGAGATGATAATTATTTGCAGGCCCTTTGATGGAGGGGAGGTCAGTGAGAGTGTGCCTGATGATGCCATTGAAAAATCCAGCTGTGGGCACTTGAGCTGGGAATGCACAAAGGGAAGCATTATTCCACACAAGAGCTCCCAGTCTGCATTTCTGCTGTGCCGTGTACGAGCACTGCTATTAAACCATTTTGGTGACAACCAAAATCTGATGAATGCTGGAACAAAACTCGCCTGTCTGAGCTCTGGACTGTGTGTGCTGCTGGTTTGGAACTGCTGTGGTTTTACTGGGCATCCCTGTAGCTGGTGCAAACATCTTTCATTGCTGTGGAGGGGAAATAGAATTCTGGAATGTTTTTAACCAGGTTCTGGCTATGGCATAGGAGGGGAGGCAGGAATGGAAGGAGGGAGGTGCTACCATATGGCTGTGCTGGTGGTGAGATGTGGGTGAGGTTTTTGACTCTCAAACTCTGTGCAGGGTTTAATTACAGTGGTGTTGACCTGCCAGGAGCTGTCCTGTTGCCTCCCTGGGATCTGGTGGCCCAAAGAACCATTTTGTGCACAGGGAATGAAGGAATGAAGGGAGGAGCAGTGGTGGTCTCTGCTGGGAACTGTAAGGTTTTATCTATTCAACCATAAAAGCAATAGCAGCATTTAATGTCGTGGGGTTACATCCAAAAGAGTGTGTGGCAGGAAATTAATTAATGATAACACTGAAAAAAACCAATAACATTTTGTGTGCCACCACAGCCTCTCTTTGAGGTGCTTGGCTGCAGAGTGCTGGACATACAGTGGGGTTAAATAAATAGTTAAAAGGAGAAGGGTTTTCAGTGCTGCTTCAAAAGCCCAAATCGTTCTGCCCTGTGTATTTTGGGTAAAGAACAATAGGAATTTGTCCTTGGAAATGAGAATGTGTCACGTGCTTGATCACCTTGAGGTGGCCACGGGCACAGACAGCTGCACTCACGCCTGGGCTGGGACAGTGGGAGCTGCCATGAAAAGCTTCCTGCTGCTTTCTCTGCTTTCCAAAAAGTTGTCCTTTGGCCTGGGTCAGGGTTTTCATTCTGGAGCCCTTCTAGCAGGTTAATAAACTTGTTAATTAGCAAGCATCTAACTGGAGTTGACGTGAGTCCGTATTATTATGACTTTTACTGCTCGTTGCCTCTTTGGGTACCCCTTTGATTGTATTTCAGATATTTCCTCATGAAAGTAATGGTTGGATTTATTAAACAAGAACAGGACAGACTTTATTAGTTTTTAACTGCAGTCTTTTCTGATCTCAGGTATTGCCATAACTCTGGGCCAACATAAGAAAGAAAATTTCATCTTGTAAAATAACATTACTCTTCAACAGGATAAAACACTGGGAAATGCAAATATTCCTTTCAATGGTTCCAATCAAACCAACCATTCTTGGCTACCTCAGCAGACGTGCATGGGCTGAAATAGAGGATGAGTTTGTCTGCTCCTCCTGCTGTTCCCAAGGTGATTTTAGAAGGATGGGTGCACACAGGTGTGCTGGCTTGAAAGCAAAACCAGTGAGAGACTCCAAGTCAAAAACACAATTTAATAAGAGGAAAAGAAAAGAAGTAAAATAAAATAAATGTAATAGTACAAATAACCACTGACAGAGTCAAAACCCAACCTGACACCCTGTTAGTCAGGGTGGTGGCAGCAGTGCAGATGAAATGCTCTTGTCCAAGCAGTGATCCTGTAGAAAGGTCTGGGAGCTCTTGTCCTCTGGGAGTCCAGTGGGTCAGGGCTCCCTGTGCTGTCCCAAATCCCGGATTCTATCCAGGTGGGAATGCTTGGCTCCTCCCTCTGGGCGGAGCATCTCCCCATGGGCTGATCTCATTCTCTGAGCCCTACAGTGGCTCCTTGCTGGCCCATTAACCAGAGACAGCTCCCGCAGGGAGTTACCCATGAGCCATGGGCACGGCATTGCTGGGCCATGGACAGGAGAGAAGGGAAGCACTGCCCCAGCTGGTTCCAGCAGCTCCTGGGGATGGGGATGGAACACAGGCTGTGGGCACAGCTGACATTGGAACCCAGGACAACAATTATCCAGGGGCCCATAGCAGGACTGCAGCCTGTGCTGCTGGGATTGTTTTTTCCATGTACCCATTGCAACGTGCACTTTATGGGAAAATGTGCCAGGAGAAAGGAATGAACGCTGGCAGATGGAAAGGAACAGAGTGTTTCAGAGCAGAGGAGGAATGGGGAATGAAGCCGTGGCTCTGGGAGAGGGCAGCAGCAAAGGGCAGTGAAGGTCCTGAGCAGCTCCTCTCATCAGCCACATCACAAAAGGCTCCCTCCAGCTGTGCTCCTGCTCCAGTTTCCCTCAGTCTCAGAGTTCCTGTTTGGAAGCTCTCAGACAGTGAGGGTTTAATAATTCTGACCCGCTCACAGGTTTGCCCCTGCTGAAAATTCAACAGCAGCAGAGTAAGCACGGGTGGGTGGGTGGGTGGATGTGCTGTGCTCACCACGGTGTCCTGTGCAGGGAGAGGGGACAAGCTCCAGGCTCCCAGTCCTGCCAGGAGCATCTGCTGCCTCCAAGCACATTGGGAAAGCATGGGATAACCTGTTAGAGCAATCCCAGGGTAATGGCCTCGTGTTCTGTTCTCCCAGGTTATTTAAAAACCAATATCGAGGAAATTGTCTGCTGAGTTTGGGAGGCTTGTTGGGGATTGCAAGAGAAAATGAAAGAAAAAATAAAAATAGTTGTGGCTTTCTGCGATGACCAGTAATCGATTTCTTTTTATTTGTACACACGAGCAAGGCTCTAAAACTGGAAGATTAAAAAGAATTTCTGATTGCTGCTGGACAGGAAAGTGCTGTTATGAGTGGAATCTAATGGCAAAAATAGTGGGATTTCCACAGGAGTGAGAGGCACAGCCATGCCTGCCTGAGCTCCATTAGGAGCTGGGTTTCTCCTCCTCTGTTGGGGAATGAGATGTCAGGGGTTTGGGGCAGGTTTGGCTCTGGTTTTACTGGTGGATTCATCTGCTCTTACAAGAACCTCGTTAAAGGATTGACAAGGGGAGAGCTGGAGGGAGCTTGGCCTGGAAGTGGGAAATGGCCAAAATTCTGTGTGCACTGGGATGTTGCAGCAAAGGGCCAGAAACTGAAATTACAGCATTTGTCACTCCAGTCATTTGTCTGTGCTGGTGCTGAAGTACCTGTGCTCTCTTTATAATCCTAAATCATCCTTTGAGGAACACCAGCTACAGATGTGGAAACTAATCTTCACAGGGCTGAGGATCCGTGAGACTGTGAACGGGAGAAGTGATTAATTCTCCTCCAGGTGATTGAAATGGATTTCTTCTGATGTCTTTAGGTGTTAAGAATTAGTAAATGAATTCTGGCTTGAATGCAAACTTGTGTTGAAGGCTGATTGCAACATGTAGCTATGAAGTTTAAAAAATAATTAAAACTCCAGCTAGACCAAACTAAAAAAGAAAAACAAAAAAATCTTAAACCTTCTCTGGTATATTGCACAGGGGTAAATTATTGCACGTGCAGTTTTGGCAGGTGATTGAAGGCACAAAATGCCACATATGAACCTTAAACGGCATCAGCAGATTTACCCCATTGTTTTGGGCAGAATTAGTGTTAGTCAGGGGCTGCCAAGCCTGAGCCTCACATTGCCAGGCTGACACTAGCCAGAGAGGTCTGGAGGAGCACAAACACAGCTCAGCTATTCCTGAACTCTAAAATTCACAGCAGACCCCAGACCTCGTGTTTCCTCAGTCTGTGGTGGGGCAAGGATCCATCTGAGGATCCATCTGAGGATCCTTCTGAGGATCCATCTGAGAATCCAGCTGGGTGTGTGGGACAGCAGTGACCTGGTGGCACCTCAGTGCCTGTCACCTGTGTCACCCCTGGTGGCAGTGTGGGGACCCCTGGCAGCTCCCACTGCTCTCTGCTGCATTTCTGCTGCACCTTGGAGCAGGAGCTCGGGGCAGGTGAGCTCCTAGCCCAGCCCTGTGCCACGGGTGAGTACATATCAGAACCCAGGACATCCCTCTGGCTGCCCTGGGTGGTCCGAGACCCTGGCAAGGGGTCCTGAGACCCTGGCACAAAGTCAAAAATACCAAATGCCTTTGATTTTAGCCCATGGGAGCAGTTACCAACCTTGTATGGAGAATTACAAACCACAAGAGTTTAATTAGAGCAATAATTAGCTTATTACCAGGTGATAATGTAGAATTTTGGGGTTTAATGGAGGTTCAAGGAGGCAAGATGGAGGAATCTGGGTGTGTCCCTGTCCTTCTGCTTCTTCTCTTTGCCCTCCATCTTCTGCTGTGGTGGTGGCACTTTTGGATTGGTTTAGCACAGAAGTGCAGTGTCTAACACAGGTGATGGGTGTTGGTATCTCACTATAAACACAGATCACAGAATATTTGGTATAAAAAGTTATGACCAGCCTCGGGGTGGGCAGTTGGTGATGACCAGCACTGTAGCAGCACCCAAGCTGGGTGAGAACAAAATGTACCAGATAAGAAACAAAAAACAACCTTGAGAACCTGAACTGATGCATCCCAACTCTCTCTTCTGGCTCCAGGGTTTGGGACAAGGACTTTTCAACAAACATCTCAGGGGTAATCAGCCCAAGAGCTGAGAAGTACAGACCCAACAAGAGCACTGGGAGAGCTTCCTCCTTTCCTGTTCTGGTTCTTTTGGAACCCAGGAAGGTCAGAGCAGGACAGATTCACGGAGCCTTGTGGGCAGAATCGTTTGGGAAGAGCCAGGAGCAAGCTCTGTTCAAAGGGCTTTGTAGAGCAGAGCTGAACCCAGAGAGATTCTTTCATATCCTTTCATATTTTGCTGGTTAATTCTCTGAAGAATGACAGAGCTGTGTTGGGAAAAAAAAAACAGTGGTGGGAATGGAATCTGGAACACTCTCCTAATGATTTCCTCCTTTTACTTCTGCTGGAAAAAACCAGGTATCCCGAGGCAGGAGGCAGCAGTTCCTCCACGTGAGCAGTTCCCCTGCCCAATGTGGGACTCTGCACTCACAACCTGCTGCCCCAGGATCCAGTGGAACAATTTGTGTGGCATCCTGTGTGTTCTTTCTGTGAGAAACCCCAGCTTTGGCGTGTCCTGGCTGCTTTGATACGGCCCATCAGTGATTTCAGTGTGGTTCTCCATCATTCTTTTGAATTTTTCATCTCTCCAAGGGGTTTGGAGGTGCCCCATGTGAGGTGATAGCAGGTGCATCCCATGCTGGGGAGGTGCCTCGTGTCTGGGTTGTGCTGTATTTCCAAAAGCTGGAGTGCTCTGCAGGAGTTCCCACCTTTAAACAGAAAATCCAGCTGATCCTGGCCGTGCAGCTGCTGGCACAGGGCTGGCAGCAGGGATCACAGCAGGCTGGCCTTGTCTTTTCCCTAAGGATTAGTAACCTACCCCTTCCTGAACAGAGCCTGACTTCTTTTTGCTTAACCACTGTGTTTGATCTCAGGAGAAAGTGACCTCACAGGATTCCCTTTAAGCCTCAGGGACGCAGGAGAATCAAAATCAATCTTCTGAGACTTCTGTCAAAACACCAAGAGAAGGATGGGGGGTTAAAAAATGCACACAAACGAACACCCACCTCCTCTGTTAACTGCCAGGTGGGATGTTCCCATGTTAAATGAGGATTTTCAGTTTCATGGCTCCCTCTTCCACAGGTGCTCAAAGAGCGAGGAGATACTGATTTTTTTTTTTTTTTACGATTTCCTAGAAGAGTGCTGCATCCTGAGAAATTTGATTAGGTGGCTTTATCAAGGAGGACTTGCTGTGCTGAGCCTTGGTTAATGTTTCCTGGCACAAACACCAGGAGTGCAGGGACATGTGCTGTGTGTGCTGCCTAAAGATTTTCCAAGCTTTCCCTCTGGTTTTGCCACTCCTCCTTGTTTTAGTGGAACAACACCAGCCTGATGATCTGGGGTGCAGAATATCTTGGTGCTGTAAAGGTTCTTTTTTTTTTTGTTTTCTTTCTACTTTGAACAAATGACAGCCATTAAACTGCTATTATACTGAATTTTCTGAGTATTGCTTAAAACTTGGGTTCTTTGACGTTTTCAAAGGGTTTATTTTGCAATATGTTTGTGATTGCTGGGCTTGAAGAACGCTTTGTGTCCATGTCCATTGCATTCTCCCTCCTCATTCAGAGCCCTGTGCTTTAATTCCATGAAGAGAGAACAGCCTGACTGGTGCAGAGTAAGATGCAAGCCTAAAGCTTCATTTCCATGGAGATTCTCACCCTCAGTGTTTCAGCTTTTGCCTCCCTCCCACGTGGCAAGGCAAACCCCGAGCCTTAAATTGGCATTTGATCCTAATCCTGCAACAAACCTTTGATCGATTCTTCATTGCAACAGCTCCTCACCGTCATTTTGATGTGTGCATTTAAAACCTGGGACTGTTCCCCTGTGTCCCCCCCGGGATCCAGAATTGACAGCTGTGCCTCAAATTTCAGTCACCGCTCTCGTGAGTTTCCAATATTCCTGTCAGCACCTGCCTTTCCCCCCTCCAAAGCCCCTCCTCAACACCTGGTGGTTTGACTTTGTGTTTTTCCTTGTGTCGTAGGTCTTTAAATACTCTGCACCAGTTTTGCTGTCCAGCTCCATTGTACCATTCCCAGCTAGCTGTCCCTGCCACACACTCAGAGTACAGGTAAGAGTAGACATGCTCCACCCACTGCTGCCCTTTGGATAGAGATCTGATGTTGCCATTTGACACCAGACAAGCAAAAGTTGCTTAAATTTTAAAAGAAAAGAAAGAAAAAAGAGTATTGGAATAAATATCCAATATTTTTGATGTCTTGTAGGGTAGCTGTGATCAGAACCATCAGTGCAGTGAGTTCTTCTCCCAGGCACTCTGGAATTACTCAGTAAAATGAGTATCGTGTGCTTTAAGAGGCACATCCCCCTGGGCTTGCAAAGGCAGGGAGAAGGGAGGTGCAGGCTCAGCTCTCACGTGACAAATCTGCTGAAATATTTCTATAGTTGATGGAGGATGTTGATGTTGTTCTGAGCAACACTCTTTCTTTCACCCCTGCCAGTAGCTGAGGAGTTCAATCCATCCATGTGTTTCACCCCCTGAAGGTTAAAGGCACAGAGCTGCCCAGGGCTCAGCCCTGCCTTGGGTTTGAGTGAAATAAAAGAGTTTAAACACAACCAAGCAGAGTCTGCCCTGAATATATCAAAAATACAGCTTTTAATGTTTCTTTTAACATAAATCCTTTACTACCTATGTGTTCTCTTTGATGCAGTGTGGAGAGCAGCAATTACACATCCCACAGCACAGTTCAGTGTCAGTGTTTATTGTGACATCTTAGAAAAGCATCAAAGGGCAGCTAATCGAAACCATTGGAAATGTGAAAACTGTTAAAAAACTGTGCATGCCATGGAGAATATTGTCTTGAATTTTTTACTTCTGCTATTAGCCATCGATTTAGTGATAATTGCCAGCTCATGAATAATATTAATATCAAAACATTGGAATCCTGGTGCTGAAAAAAATCAAAAATCGCTTTGCACGGGTAATGAGGAAAGACGAAAGCAAACAATGAATCCTAAATCTGTAAATGCATAAACATATTTCTGGTTTGAATATTTCATCCCGTAGTTACCTCCAACCATGCATGCTTGGATTCACCCTGTTGGTTTGTGTTGCAGCATCTGTTTGTGTGTTTGGGTTGGTTTTTTTTTCTCCCATCAGAGCCCTTTGTTTATTTGGTGGTACTGAGTCCATAGTTGAGTTGTAAGACAGCTCAAAATTCCTTTGGTGGGGAGCAGGGCCTGAAAACTCTTGGATTCCCTGCTTGCTTTTTAGTGAGGCTTTTAGTTTCCCTATGTCCTTAGCTGACAGTGCTTTAATTTTAAGGATCTTCCTGTAGGGATGTTGATGGGAAAACCAGCTGTTCCCTGAATGTCTCAGTGTCTTGCTCCACGCAGGGTGTTCTTTTTAATCACTAATATTTCTTCTGGAATTAAAGCTTAGAGCAGCATAATTCTGTGCGTGAAAAATCCTGAACTTTTGCAGGGTTTTTTTGTGCAGTGAAGGCAGGAATTCCCTGCTCTGGATGTGTAAAGGCTGTGCAGATTTCAGGGTGCCCAAGCCATTGTGCTGTGGGAGCTTCAGCTGATGGTTCAGGGCTGTGGGGTGGGAAGGAGCTCATCCCTGGACTTGTTTGCTCTCAAGGGAGTTTAAGCTCAGGGGGAACATTGTTTAAATATATTATTATTATTATTATTATTATTATTATTATTATTATTATTATTATTATTATTATTATTATTATTATTATGGCTCTGCACAACTCCCTGACAGGGGAATGGGAATTTCCCATTTCCAGGGGAGCTGGGCTCTGCTCCCGGGGAGCAGGGACAGGAGCAGAGAGAACGGCCTCAAGGGCAGCTCAGGTTGGACACCAGGGAAAAATCCTTTCCTCAAAGAGTTGGAGCAGCTGTGGCTGCCCCTGCATCCCTGGCAGTGTCCTAGGCCAGGTTGGCCAGGGTTTGGGGGGACAGTGGAAGGTGTCCCTGCCATGACTTTTAAGGTCCTGCCAATCTAGACCAGTCTGGGGTTCTGTGCACAGAATATGGAAAAGCTGCAGCCAGTCTCTCCCAGGGACAAGAGGCAACCAAAACAAACTGCAGGAAGGAAAATTCCAATTAGATACAGGGCAGGGAGAGAGGGAATTTCAGCAGGAGCTTGGTCAGATGTTGGAGCTCTGTGAGGTCTCTGTCCTCACTCAGTGGGCACCACTGGCTGTTCCCTGCTCTGAGCCAGGACTGCACTGTCCCCACCTGCACAAATCATCCTTCATCCCACACCCCTCTGTGCTTGGGAAGAACAAAAAGAGCTGCCAAATGAAATATTTTATTCTATAGGATTTAGTTTCAAATTACCCAGTGGTGTTAATGCTGTCCCTGCTCACAGATGTGCTGCAGCCAGGCTGTTCCAGTCATCCTCATGGCAGGAATTGGTTTGGCTTACCCATAATTTCAATATCTGAAGTTGTTTTATCCAAACTAGTTATTTTAGCCATCCCCACAACTGTAATCTCTGAGTCCAGTGCAAATGATGCACCTGGGTTTGTACAGGACCTGAACATGGGGATCCCCTGGCTGTGAATGAAAATGAGCTAGAGCTGTAACAGGATTGGGCTTTGCATTCCTACATACACTTAATGGTATTAAATTTAGCTTGTAGTCTTCCCATTTATCAATTTATAAATAGAAATCATTAGAAACAAAACTAACAGACGTGGATGTGCTTTGGTCTGGCTTCAGTTTTGAGGCTTTATTTAGAAAATACACAGAGGGATTAATTTCGTAGCCCAGAATTAAAAATTCAATTTGCTCTGAAAGAAGCAATTAATGAATGCACTACAGTGAAATCTGGAGCATCTCTGATTTGCTGTTAGCTAATTGCTGGATGTTTTATTCACTCCAGCAGTTTTATTTCTAGTCGAGACGATCTTTGGCATCTGTTTTGAATTGTTAATAGGGAAATACTGCATTTTTAATAACTGCAGCTATTGCAGTAATCCCTCACTCATTTTACAATGCTTAAAATGGACAGAAATAACACAAGTTGTGTTGCATTCCCCTATTGCCAGGGAAGTCTTGGGAAGCCTGAGCCTGGCGTGCCCTTCCAGCTAGAGACTTGTCTGGGTTCCAGTCAGCCCATATGCCTCCTCTGCTTGCTCTTTTTGGGTTATTTCTGTTTGGGAATTAAAAAATAGCCCAGCAATGTCTGTAGCTTGGCTGCTATGACTCCTTCCTCAATACAGTCTTGAAAACAATGGCTCCTAGTTGGAAGCTGCAGGTTCCAGGAGCTTCCCTGGGTTTGTTAGGGATCTTTGGAAATGCAGATTTTAAATCTGGTGCGAGGGGCAAAGTAAAGGGAATGTGGCACACCCTGGAGAAGTTAAAATCCAGGTAGTCCTGTACTTCAGCTGGCTTGATCAAGCTGCATCATCCCCTCAGAGGCCTCACAGCTGGGATCTGAGCTGGGCAAAGCCCAGAGAGAAATGGGCATCCAGAGAAAGGGAATTCAGCCAGCTCTGGGTCTTGTCTGAGGGAGTTTGTTCCCAGCATTCCCTAAGCATGCTTTCTATGGCTCTAAAGTGACAGAGAGTAGGTTTAGGATAGATATGGGCAAGAAATTGTTCCCTGGCAGGGTGGGCAGGCCTGACACAGGGTGCCCAGAGCAGCTGTGGCTGCCCCTGCATCCCTGGCAGTGCCCAAGGCCAGGGTAGACATTGGGCTTGGAGCAGCCTGGGAGAGTGGGAGGTGTCCCTGCCATGGCAGGGGTGGCACTGGGTGAGCTCTGAGGTCCTTTCCAACCCAAACCTGGCTGGGATTCTGTGACAGCTCTTCAGCCCAACATCAGTCAGCCCTCAGCCCATTGTGCAGGTCCCTCACACCCAGCACGGTCCCCTGTGCTCCTGTGGGGACACCCAGCCCTGCCCTCTCTGCTCTCCCCGGGTGAGTTTGGAACAGGCTGATGAGTGCAAACTACAACTGTGGACAGATTTGCTTACCACTGATGTCTGAGCATCGTTTCCATCTGATGTGTTTACTCATAACTGTGATTTCCTCCTTCTGATTTGCATGAAACATTGGCTGTCACTCATTCCTGTCTCCATCCACTCTACCTTCCATGCTTCTAATCTCAAATTAGATGCCCTTATCATGTCCAAAGACCATTTTTAAAATCGTGAAGCTAGAGATTTTTCTTTTCTTGTTTTTTTTTTCCCCAGTGAGACCTGTGAAAACAAAATGATAATGCAAAGGATGTTATAGTACCAAAGAAATCCCATCATTTTCTTGCAGTCTCTGCCCGCTTAATGTTTAATCAGCACCTCTGGGAGGTAAAACCATCATTCTGAAAATACTGTACTTGTGTGAAATTTTAATGTGGAATCTTTGTTTCACCAGGTAATGTTGGCTTACACGCACCAAACCACAGTGTGGATTATGATAGAAGGATTGGTTGGGCTATTTCTTTCTGTATGAGCCCCTGGGAGGCTTTGGAGCTGTTTTGCCACCATAAGTGGTTATGCAGAGGCTCCCCCTGCAAGGATGCTGAGCTTTCAGATGCTTCTATCATGTTTATTAGAGTGGTTTGGTTTTTCCTTAACTCTTCTCAAGAGCACAGTGGGAGTTCTTGCACACTAGCACAGCCAGGGAAAACTGGGAAACAGCTTATACCCCTAAAATGAAAAATACCTCTTTGTAGATAAATGAACTTTGCCACTCTCAGTTTATTTTTTCCCACTGCTCGGCACTGTGCTCTTCCCTGAGACACAAAGCAAATACTTGTTGTGTCCCTCCCTACAAACACCTCTAGAAATATCCCACAGCATGCAGCAGAATTCCTGCTCCTGTGGTTGCTTCCTTCCTTTCTCAGTCCCAGGTGAAGACACATCTGAAGGAGCTGCACTTCAGAATTCTTTTTAGTGCTGATGTGACTATTCATTGGCATTTTCTACCCCAGAAATGTTGAATAGGGATCTAATTTCTAGCTGCAGTTGCCTAGCTGTGTGCCTCAGCATGTTTAAGCACTCCCTGGAACATGCAGAGATAGAAAAGCTTGATGGTGTTTTAATTTTCAAGCTGAGCAAAGGAGCGAGAGCAGCATGGCCCAGACCAGCAGCACGTGGCCCAGAGAGGCAGGGTGCAGATGGACAGAGCAAACCAGATCCAAACTGTGACCAAATCCTGTCCTAAGTCAGTGTGAGGTTCAGCTGATTACATAAGGCATCTGTGCTCACACCCTATGGCAAAGGAGAGCTGGCAGAATTAGAGTAATACTTGTAATTTTCCACTCGATGCCTACGTGATGCAGGGAGTGCAAATGGTGGCTTGTGTTCCTGAGCACGATGGGGAGAGCTGGCAGGACAGCCCGAAATTTGGTTTGGGATTTTCTCGTTTTCCTCCCTCCATTGTGTTCCTTTCCATCCTCCTCCCTCAGCCTGTTCTTTCCCTTTGGAGGGAGTGGCCCCTCGTGGTTGTGTCACTGGCTCAGAAGTGGCTGGAGCCTCCTGCTACGCCAGCATCTCCTTCCCTGCCATAAAGCACTTCTGGCATTACAGATGTGGGTATTCCGAACTGCTCCTGCCTCGTGGCACCATTCATGATGCTGGCAACTCCTCCTGGAGAGACAGAGCTCTTCCTGCACCTCGGGAGGGTGGGGGAGTGGGGAGCAGACCTGGCCATCACCAGGATCCCACTGCAGCAGGGGGATGCATTTCTTCTACATCCCCAGCAGAATGTGGGCACTGAAATCACCTGTGAGAAGTTCTGAGCGTGTTAAAAATGAAGGGGCCACGGCCACATTAGGCTGGGGGTGTGTTTTAGTGCCTAATGTAGTTTTTCTGATGGGAAATCCAGAAGTGGCCCTCTCTAAGCAGCATTTTGCTCAGAGTTTAACTCATCAGCGCTGGGCTGATCTTCCCTTTGTGGAGAGTCCTGTCTCTGAGGTGGAAATGGGTTAACGGGGTGGTGCTTACAAACAGCTCACGGTATTTGTGGATTTGAGAACAAAAGCACACAGATTTCAAGCTGAACTTTCCTAATGCTGTTCCCTGTGATTCTCTTTTCTTTCTTGCCCCCCTCCCTTCCTCGGCAGGGAAGATAGTGTCCTGCACCAGTTCTGCTGCCCACCTTCGGGGTCTAGCAGCCCATCCTCGAGATGACAGCGAAGCTGGGGGTCGCTGGGGGCACTCAGTGCTCCTCCACCTGCCCAGCCCACCTCTCCTCTCCTCTCCTCCCTTTCTGGTGTGCACGGATGCCGTGGGATCATCCCCGTGCTGCCAGTGTGAGCAATGCCTCCTCTCCAGGCCTCCCCACTGCTCTCTCCTCCTGCCCAGTGCTGACAACACACGCCAGCTGTAAAAAAAAAAACAACCAAAAACAAAAACAAAAAAAACCCACAACAAAAACAGATTCCTCAAGTGCACAGTTTATTTTGAACTAAAATAAACAGTACCATAAGCCCTGAGGTGCGGTGTGAGTTTTGTTGCGATGTGTGTGGTGTGCAGGGCACAGCCCAAGGGGGATTTTCTCTCTCCCAGTTGTGGGGTGGGAGGGCAGCTGTTGTGAGAATCTCTTTGAGGCTGTTCTGAGTTTGTTTCAAGGTTAAACACCAGCATGTGACGTTTTGTGGATGTTGCAGAGACATCCACAGAGTCCCTGCTCCTGTGGTAGCTCCCTTCCTTTCTCACCCCAGGTGATGACACATCTGAAGGAGCTGCACTTCAGAATTCTTTTTAGTCCTGATGTGGCTATTCATTGACGTTTGCTACCCCAGAAATGTTGAATAGGGATCTAATTTCTAACTGCACTTGCCTGGCTGTGTGCCTCAGCATGTTTAAGCACTCTCTGGAACACACACATTTTGTGGATGAGCCCTTCTTCCTTTCCCCATGGTGCTGGTTCCGAGGAGCCAGCACATCTCTGTTATGGCAGCAGATCCTCTCTCCATGTCTGCCTCCATCCTGAGCTGCTCTGGGCTCTGTTTTCTCCTTTCCTTGGCTTCTCTGAGAGTCTTGGATCAGCCACAGCACCAGATCACTGCTCTGTGCTTCTGTTGCCTCCTCAGTGAAAATATTCCTCTCAAAGCTGTGCACGAGGTTGTCACTGCAGGAGTGAACCTGCAGCTGGAACAGCCCCACTGTGCGAAATGGATTTGTAGAGAATTTTTAAAGCCTGACAGAAGGCTCACATTGGATGCATCTGTATGCAAACATTGAGATAAGAAATGCTGACTTACAAATGCCATGGAATAGGACAGACATTGTTGAGAGAGAAATGGAACTGGAAACGAGTTTCAAAGGATGGTTTTGCAAATAAGACTGGATACTTTGGAGAAATAGAAATGTGAAAAGTGTTTCAGTAGGACCCACGAGGGGTGATTTTAGGCTGTTAACTTTAAAGCATTTACTGGATTGTGTGGCAAAAGCTGACAGGCCAAGAAATGCTGATAATGTAATTAGGAAATAGTTTGGCTCCTGATTGTGCTGGCGTGAATTGTAACACCTGTATTGTCTCACCCTTCACATGAGACTGAAAATAGAATAAAAGTTTTTAAAACACCTCTCAGTTGCCCCATCTCTGGGTCAGGAAAAGGGATGATCCAACACGCCATGAGTGCAGCTGGATAAATGAGATTGTGGCCATGGGTAATCAAGTTCTCACTGCCCACGAGGCTCTTGGGTGGTTGCACCTTTCCAGACACATCCTGTGGCTCTAAAATAAAACAGCCAGAGAATTTCTGCTGCTTGGGTCTTCCAAACTTAACCGGTGCAAGCAGATGTACCAGGGAACAGAATTTCTCTGCAGTGCCCTGAAAATAGTGGGGAAGAAGGACTGGAGAGAGGGAAAAAAATTCTTAAATCTGTAGTTGCTATCATGAGGTAAAATATTGCTCTCCACTGTCTGGGGCTCGAGTAAAGGCAGAGGTGGCTTGATGGAGGGTGAAAAGCAGGAATTTATTTGTACTTTTGTGTGGCTTTGAGGATGGGATAAAAGGAGAATCACCAGGATCAAGGAGGGAAGAACAGCGAAGGCAGCTTGAGGCTCTCTCATCTTTTCAATGCGCTTTTTTCACCCCAAAGGAGTCTCTCCTTTCCCTCCAAAGGGAAAGAACAAAAAAAACCCAACAAACCAAAATACAGGTTATTTGCTTTCCTGTGAGGTTTGATCTCTATCCTTGCTGTGAAATGTTTCCTTGTGCTTGGCTGTGGCTGTGCAGTGTCCCAGGCCTGGGGAGGGGTTTGCTGGCACCATAATAATAATAATAATAATAATAAGCCTTGGTGATTTTGCAAGTTTTTCTGCGTCGTTTCTGCATCACTGCTCACACTCTGGGGCTGCTGCTGCTCTTTGGTGTTGATTGTTCTCAGTTTCTCACGTTTCTTAATCACTTCTCATTATAAAATAGAGAAAAACACTCCTTCCCTCTGTAAAATTTCAAAATAATGTATGCAAACTATAGTGTAATGGGTGACTACAGTTTATTATATCCCTGGAGGTGCTCTGATGTTTACTGGGCAGGGCACAACACTGGAATGTTTGAACACTTCTCACCATTTGGGTCTTTTACTCTGTAATTAAGAATTTCTCAGAGTTGCTTCCCAAAGATAGAAACAGTAGGAATTTCTGATATTTTGACTTGCTTATCTCCCTCCCAGCCATAAACAGTGATTACCACTCCCCTCTCAGTGAACTGAACTCTGGAGCACTGTAATTATTCCCTTGCAGAGGGGAAGGTTTGGCCAATCTTTCAACGAGAACCTTTTATCTGTTTATGCAGAGGAAAACAGAGAAGCAAGACTGATTTAACCCTGCAAATTAAACCCCCTACACTGAGGGGAGATAATCAGGTGATTATCCTGAAGGTGGCTGCCCCAGGACACTGGTGTGGGGTGTTTCTATCCAGTAATTTTCCATGAGGGGAAATAGGGTGGTGAGGAATTGTTGGGATTGGGAACAGTTGGAGTATCCCTGATTTTTGTGGCATTTTCTCTTCAGGAGCACACAGAAGGCTGACCTTCCCTGCTGCAGTAGAAGCCAGAAATGCAGGAGTAAACATTTCCCTCTCTGAATAAATAAATCATGGCTGGCTGAATAAAACATGCTGTGCATCCCTGGGCTGAGCAGCAGAGCCTGGCAGGGGCTCTCTTGGCTAACCAGAGTTAGAAGTAGATGACCTAAAATGCTGCACGTTATTATAAAACAGAGAAAGGTGCCAGCAGAGAAATCCCCATTCCTGGGTGAATTTGGACTGTTTTTGTGAAGAGTGAAGACTGTCTTATTATGCATTTTGGGATGGAGGGCAAAGCAGAAATGGCATTTTTCTTAATTTTTTCTCTTTTTTTTCTTCTTTTTTTCTTTTTTTTTCTTCTTTTTTTCTTTTTTTTCCTTGTCTTTTCCTTACTTTTTCTTCTTTTTTCTTTTTTTCTTCTTTTTTCTTTTTTCTTTTTTCTTCTTTTTTTCTTCTTTTTTCTTCTTTTTTCTTTTTATTTTTCTTCTTTTTTCTTCTTTTTTCCTTTTTCTTTTTATTTTTCTTATTTTTTTCTTTTTTTCTTCTTTCTTTCTTTTTATTTTTCTTTTTATTTTTCTTATTTTTTCCTTCTTTTTTTTCTTCTTTTTTTCTTTTTTTTTTTCTTTTTCTTTTTCTTATTTTTTTCTTATTTTCTCCTTCCATGAACTCAGAGGGCTGAAAAAAAGCTGCTGCTCTGGGGGAGTTCAGATGGGCAATTCCTCCCTGGGCACCTTTAGGCACTTGCACCGTTCAGGATCAGGCTGGTTTGGTTTTCTCCTGCAGTCTGGAGTTCTCCTTTGCAAACATTTTCAGCTCTTGGCTGGTTGTGCCTGAAATAGGTGGGTGAGACTCCAGCTTTGAGAGTAACCACTGCCTTGCTGTTATTTCCTGCACTTGTGTTATTTTCTCTCTTTTAACAGCTGTGGGAAGTAATTAAAACAGCTCAGAGCAGCGTGTGGCCACTCTGGGCTGGAACAGGATGGATTTTTGTGCACCACTAGATGGAGCAAAAAAAAAAAATAAACCCAAAACCAAACCAGTTCAACTGAGATAAATGAAGAGATTCATCTCTCAAAGCAGATTTTAACTAGCTGAAGGAAAATACTGTGTAATGTAGGAGAGGAAATAATCCCCTGCAAAATGCAGCAGGGTGTGGATCTCAACACGGCTGCAATCGAGGTTTTAAGATTTTAAAGGGTTTGAGATGGTTTTAGGATTTTAAAGGTTTTAAGATGCTCCCTTAGCCAAGGCAGCAGCTGTGTCATGGAACAGAGATTGCCACCGTTCCAGGCAGCTCAGGATTCGGGAAGAGTTTGAATTATAAAGGAATTTATGGCCCATAAACCTCAAAGTTCCTTCCTTGAGCAGTGCCCAGGGATGGCAATGCCTGGAATTGGCTGCTTGGAATTCCCTGTTTGGAAAGGTTGAGTCCCCTCCAGAGCCCCCTGAGCCACAGTTGTGCAAGGGGGACATTTGTGTTCTGGAATATTTAATTATTGTGTTCTGGAATATTTTTAATTGTGTTCCAGAATATTTATTTATTATATTCTGGAATATTTATTTATTGTATGCTGGAATATTTATTTATTATATTCTGGAATATTTAATTATTGTGTTCTGGAATATTTATTTATCGTGTTCTGGAATATTTATTTATGGTATTCTGGAATATTTATTTATCGTATTCTGGAATATTTTTTATTGTGTTCTGGAATATTTATTTGCCAAACGGATCTTTTTGATGTGCAGCACTAATTCCTTTTTCACCTGGAATACTGAAATGGAGCAGGGAAATCAGAAAATCCAACCCCAAAAATACAACTCCAAACACCTGTGGGAGCACTCGCTTTGTGCCGAGCCAGGGTTGAGTGCTGGTGGTGGCAGGATTTTTTCGAGGCGGAATTTTTTTGCAATAATTGACTATTTCCTGGCGTGGGGGCTAGAGGGAGCTCCAATGCAGCCTTCCCAAAGCTTTCCTGGGAAATCACTCCTGCCTGGCTCAGTCCTTGGAGCTGCAAAGGAGGAGGAAGCCAGCTTGGTGTATTTCTGCACCCTGGGAACGCTGGACACGGGATATCTATGGATATCTATGGATATATGTGGATATCTATGGATATCTATGGATATATGTGGATATCTATGGATATCTATGCATATCTATGCGTATCTATGGATATATATGCCAGGATGCCCTCCAATCAACGTCGTTTATATGTTCTATAACCATCACCATAAATGTTGCTGTGCTGGTTTGAAAGCAAAACCAGTGAGAGACTCCAAGTCAGAAATACAATTTAGTAAGAGGAAAAGAAGTAAAATAAAGGAAAATAAAATAAATGCAATAGTACAAAAAACCACTGACAGAGTCAGAATACAACCTGACCCCCTGTTAGTCAGGGTGGTGGCAGCAGTGCAGATGAAATGCTCTTGTCCAAGCAGTCAGTGATCCTGTAGAGAGGTCTGGCAGCTCTTGTCCTCTGGGAGTGCAGTGAGTCAGGGCTCCCTGTGCTGTCCCAAATCCCGGATTCTATCCAGGTGGGAATGCTTGGCTCCTCCCCCTGGGCGGAGTGTTGGTTTTAGCAGCAGAACTCTGCGGGGTCAGAAGGAGAGGGCGGCTGTGCAGCTGATGTGGAACGAAGTGGAATCACAGCGTGGGTTGGGCTGGAAGGTGTTGGAGGTTTGGGGCCACTCAAGGACTTTCCTCAAGCCTTTATTGTCACATCAGCCCCATAACAGGGTTTGGGACAATTGAAAGATGGCAACAGCTCAGCTCTGGCAGCAGCAGCCAAAGATCTCTTTGTCAAAGGGCATTTTAAAGGTTTTCCAGCCAATGGCACATTGCTAAAGCTCACAGACAATTGTTCTGCCAGTCACTGAAAGCACACACACACCTGCTGCAAACAATGCTGGCTTGGATGCTCTCTATTAACTACAAACAATATCCCATTATTAAGCTTAAAACTTTCTCCTATCTTGCTAAATATATTTTTCTGCAGTCCCAAGATCCATCCTAGCCAAACCCAAGACTCAGACTCTTGTTTCATGTCGTTGCTTGCTGCACTGTTGTAACTTTTCCACCTTTCAAGCTTTGCATTTAAAACCAATTCTGAATTCTTCTGCTTTTTCTGTTTCTGGGGCCTGATTTAACAGCTTCCTGAAAACCTCACTGTGAGCATTTCTTCATTTTCTTACTTTTTCTTTTTTTTTTCCTTCTTTTTTCTTCTTTTTTTCTTTTTCTCTTTTTATTCTTCTTATTTTTTCCTTATTTTCTCCTTCCATGAACTCAGAGGGCTGAAAAAAAGCTGCTGAAGGGGCCTTAAAAATCATCCCCTGCCATGGGCAGGGACTCCTTCCCTTACCAGGCTGCCTCACCCATGTTTTGGTTCCATCATAAGTGCAGAGCAAACATTTGGTGTTAAAGTCTCTATGAAATAAAGGTGCTGGTATGGGATGGTCCCAGACCCCCTTCTGTGTGCCCAGCAACACTTTATGTGCCATCAATGCTTCAGCTCAGTCGTTTCTGTAAAAAGCAGGTGGTGTTGTTTTCCCTTCAGACCTGAGATTTGAGGAGATTTGAAAATAATTACCTTGATTTGCTAAACAAGCTGGGAAGCTGGAATTTCAAATCACCAAAAGCTGCTTCTTTGATTTCTGTTTACTCCCCATATTCAAGTGAAAATGTGCAAAACAATATAATGAAAATATGTCCTAATTTCTAGTGCTTCAAGCCAGTCCTTCCTGTTCCATACCCATTCAAGTATTTAGCTGTTTTTTATGTTATTTGTGTGCTCTTTGGCCTTTAATGATCTTTGGCAGATGCATTCCTAGAACAAATGCATAAAATCAACCCGATTTATGACCCGTTAATGTAAGCATTTTATCCTAAAGAAAGTGTGTCACATCTCGTTCACCTCTGAATTTTTTTTTTTCCAAGCCAGTCATTGGAGCATTGCACACCTGAAAATGAGATAGCGTTGAAATCCATCTTGCTCCCTTCAATTAAATCCATTTTTACGGAGGATTCAATTAGTTGTAATTGCTGCTTTAGGACACGCTTTGGCCAGGGGCTGGGGTGGTGAGATAATTAATCTCGATCAGGAAATGTTCCTCACATCATTTTCCTCTGTCACCCAAGGAGGGCTGTGATTAATCAGGAGCTGTCTCTGCCCTGGCCGTGGCAGATGGCTCTGACAAACTAGTTTGGGGTTGGGGTTTATTTGTTTGGTTTTGTTTGCTGGGGTCGTGGTGGGCTGATTAAAGCTGCTCCACTCCTTTGTTAGGGCGACTCTCAGCTGTGCCAGTTGGAGCCCTGGGCAGTGAGAATTTTACATTTTCTGTGCTGCCAGGCACTGACCCCCAGGCAAACACTGCACTGACCTGAGGCTCTGGAGAAGCTCCCAAAATTGAATATAAACACTGGGATTGTGAGTGTGGAGTTTGGATAGAAGTGTGTGATATCACAGGGTGCAAAACTGAGAGTTGAAGGGTTTAGAATACAGGAATATCTATCTATCTATCTATCTATAAAGCAAGATGGAGGTTTAAGGTTTGTCCTTCTTTTTCACCTTCCTCTCCATGGCTCTGGGTGGGATTTTGTAATTGGATAAAAAAATCCACATTGCGGGCCACGGGTGGTTGGTTATGGAGTTAAAACTCAAAATAATTGAGGTGTCATTTCTTAATTGGACAGTTTGTCCTTAAAAGGCCTTGTAGAGAGAGAGATGGGCTCCATTTTTAGTTTGTTAGCTAGAAGTGCTGTGGAACTCACAGCTTGTGAGACTGTAACGTAGATAAGAATTAATAAACATTTGAGAAGATGTTTATTTCTTGTTCAACAATAAACAAGAAATACCATCTCTCATTTAATCCTGACCCTGGCAAAAAGAAGATAAAACACAATGTGTGCCCACCACTCTCAGCTTCCCAAAGTTCTGGAGGTGCCTCCAGCTCGGGGTTGAGGTGCTGTTCACGTGCCTGGAGCTCTTCAGGAGCCCACCAGGACATTCTTCATGACTTTAGTATTGAGTAATCCTTTTCAAATGGTTCTTTTTGATTTGAGGGAGCTCAGGGCTCCAGAGCTCCAAAACTGGAAGTTTTGTGTTTATTTTTATGCTGGATTCCAAGGGAGGTGCGGACAGGAGTTGTCCCTGGGGTAATCTCCCTTCCCTGGGTGTTTATCCCCCTTTTCTGGGTATTTATCCCCATTCCCTGGGTGTTTATCCCCATCCCTGGGTATTTATCCCCATTCCCTGGGTATTTATCCCCCTTTCCTGAGTGTTTATCCCATTCCCTGGGTATTTATCCCATTTCCTGGGTGTTTATCCCCATCCCTGGGTATTTATCCCTATTCCCTGGGTATTTATCCCCATTCCCATGGTATTTATCCCCATCCCTGGGTGTTTATCCCCATTCTCTGCATGTTTATCCCATTCCCATGGTATTTATCTCCCTTTCCTGGGTGTTTTATCCCCCTTTCCTGTGCCTGGAGAACTTCAGTGCCCGGAGGGAAGGACACACCAGGAAACAGCCGCTGCTTTCAGCAGTAAAGCTGGAAACAACAAATAGGCATTATCGGCTCATTTGATGCTTTTCATCAAAGCCCGAAGGATGATCAGAGAGCCTCGAAGGGAGGCAAAGGTTCAGGTGTGTAGTGGAGCAGCAGGAATTCTGGGGCTTTATTCCAGATGAGGCCAAATGAATGCTGAGCTTTGCTTCCAAGTTTCATTTAGGGACCTGTCTTGGCCACATCCCTAAGTGTCCCTGCAGAAATGCCACAGGTGCCTCAGTGAGGAGCAGGAAAGTTTGGGAGGCAGTTTTTTGTTAATGTCTCTGCAAGGTGCTTTATCTGTAACCCGGATTGGAAATGTGGGGCTGTGGAGGTTAGAGCTGGAGCTGGAGTGGTGCCTCCCCCAGGCAGACGTGCAGGGTTCTGCCAGGTGCTTCTTCCAGCTGATTCTTCCAGCTGATTCTCTGGGATGGAAAAGTTATACAGTGAAATGGTCCTGGAGTAAAGCTGAGGAATGGGGGAGACTCATTTAAAGCTTACTCTTACATTTTCCTTCCACATTCTGTGAGGGCTTTTCCAAAGAATTTCAGCACTCTGTGTGTGTGTAAAAACAGAGAGCATTTCCCAGGTGTGGTTGGATCCAGCTGCATCCAGAGGGCAGCCACAACCTTTGGATGCACCTGGGGCTGCACATCCTGAATTTTGGGTTTGCACTGAAGCTGCACGAGTTGTCATGGGTGCAAAGGCACCCTGGACTGTTCTACTGCAAGTTCTGGAATTTAGGTTGAGCACGGGGAGTGCTCTTGAACTGTGTAAATCTTGTGCTCATTTTACCGTGGTTTCAACTGGCTCCTTTTGGTATCAAAATTCAGGGCAGTGAAAATTATTATTATTACTGTAAATGGATAGAAGTAAACTGCCAGTGAGCTGGAGAATCGTTTCCTTCCAGCTGAGGAGCTGCTCTGCAGTTGTCCATCCCTTTCCTAGCACACACACACCACTGACCCCACGTTCTGTTGTTTGGCCACAGAGCTGCTGATGTAGCTCCAGTTGGGTTTGGGTTCTGTGCTAGGTTGCTGATTGCCTGCTGTTTAACTCAGCTTTGTGAGCCTTTGCTCCAGGAGAGCAATGATGCTTTTAAAAAAATCCAACCCTGCTTTCAGCCTGTAGGTTTGAGCCTGTGGAGGAGTGGGATCACTGGAACATTGACTGTGCATGTGGAGTGATAAAGAGGTTGTTTTCTGTCTTGAAAAAGAAGCATCATAACCTCTGACAGACTGATGGAGTGCACTAGAATTTAAGCCATTGAATCTGCTTATCTGAAATATCTCTGTCAATTTTCCTTTTGAGAAATGATGGGATTAAGATAATAAATGCAGCTTTGCTGAATAACGGGGGAGCAGCATATGGATTGTAGGTCTTTGAATCCACTTAGCAGCGTGTGTAATTCTGTGCATTTCCTGGGAAACAAAAGGGGGATGCTCATTGATCCACGGTATCTTGTAATGTGCTTCTTCTGTGAAATGCTGGCTGATCACAGAGGAGCAGCACTGGCGTGCAGGGGAATATTAATTGATTGTGTATTGAAGTGATGTGGGTTCTGAAATGGCAATGCTGATGGTTCCGGAGAGCTGCAGGAACAAATGGTTTTGTCGTGGCAGGTGATAAATGAGCCCAGGCTGGGCTGGGCTCCTGCTGCCTGTGGGTGTGGGAGGGGGAACAGGCTCCTGCCCAGCCCTGTTCCCCTGTCCCTGTGGGATGCAGAGGGCAGGGAGCTGCTCCAGCTGTGCCCCAGCTCTGAGCTGGACAGGTACGGGCTGCTGCTGATGGGAAGGTGAGAAATGAACCTTTGGGCTAAAAACCAGGGGGAGCAGGGAGGTCATTCTGCCCCTGTACTCAGCTCTGGTGAGGCCCCACTTTGAGTATTGTGACCAATTCTGGGCCCCTCCTTTTAGGATGGACACTGAGTGCTGTGTCCAGTTCTATTTAGGATGGACATTGAGTTCTGTGTCCAGCTGTGTCCAGTTCTATTTAGGATGGACACTGAGTGCTGTGTCCAGCTCTGTCCCTCAGTTTAGGATGGACATTGAGTGCTGTGTCCAGCTGTGTTCCCTCAGTTCAGGATGGACACTGAGTGCTGTGTCCAGTTTGTCCTCTCAAGTTTAGGATGGACACTGAGTGCTGTGTCCAGTTGTGTCCCCTCAGTTTAGGGTGGACACTGAGTGCTGTGTCCAGCTCTGTCCCTCAGTTTAGGATGGACACTCAGTGCTGTGTCCAGCTCTGTCCCTCAGTTCAGGGTGGACGTTGAGACACTCAAGCACACCCAGAGGAGGCAGCGACGCTGGTGAGGGGCTGGGAACACAAATCCTGTGAGGAACGGCTGAGGGAGCTGGGCTTGTTCAGCCTGGAGAAAAGGAGACTCAGGGGTGATCTCATCACTCTCCACAACTCCCTGAAAGGTGCCTGTGCTCAGCTGGGCTTGGGCTCTTTCTCCAGGCAGCACTGACAGAACGAGAGGACACAGCCTCAAGCTGTGCCAAGGGAAATATAGGCTGGATATCAGGAAAGTTTTTCATGGAAAGAGTGATAAAGTCTGGAATGGTCTGCCCGGGGAGGTGGTGGAGTCACCACCCCTGGATGTGTTTAAGAAAAGCCTGGATGTGGCACTGGTGCCAGGGTTTAGTTGAGGTGTCAGGGCTGGGTTGGACTCGATGATCTTGGAGGTCTCTTCCAACCTGGTGATTCTGTGATTCTGTGTGAATGTGTCCCTGAGCCCCCCCTGAGTGCCAGCAGGAGCTGCCACAGTGACTGACTGTCACAGTGTGCTTAAATCCACCTCAGCACTTCACCAACAGGAGCAGGCTCAGTTCTGAGTGCTGCTGTTGTGAGTCTCTGTCCTGGGATGTGATGCAATGTGGCCACTTTGGGGTGTTCCTTGTGTGTTCACCTCGGGGAGGTTTTTATCCTGCACTGCATCCCCTGCACAGAGCTGGGAGCTGTTCTTGGAGCACAGAGCTGCCAAAACGTCAGACTCAAACACAAATTACACCTCCAGTTCAGGATTACTCACCAGCCTTGGTTTTCTGTTGTTTTTCAGCGGGGTGATCTCAAATGGGAAGATGCTTTGGGATGTTTGTGGGTCTCAGAGTGGGGAATTGTGCAGGGTGTCTCTCTGGGCTCTTTGCTGGGATTTTGCTCACCCAGAGCAGGGCAGTTTGCCTGACTCAGGTACTCCCAGTGCTCCATTCACAGTGCTGTGGGATTTGTGACTCTCACAGGCATCACTTTCTGTACAGATGATACCCAAACAAAAAGGGAAAGCTGCTGCTGGCCAGGGACACCAGTGAGGGCTCCTTGTGGAGAGCAAATTTGTCCAACCACGTTGTTGAACAAGAGGTTTTCAAACACTTCAGCTCTCAGATTACATTAGCAGGCTGGACCTTGGCCTCACAGGGGATTAAACATAGATCTGGAAGCTTTAATGCCTTCAAACTGAGTTATATACAACTGGCTGCTGCCATCACAACGCTCCCTCTCTTCCTTCTTTGGAAAACCTCAATTCCCACTTCGCGTGTATGCCTCAGTTTTGTTTTCAAGGTTCTAAATTTGAGCTGCAAATAGGAGTGAAGTTTGTTAATAAACATCTGATCTGTGTGTAACTCTGGGAATAAGTGCAATTTAAATGATGGGCTTCACTTCTAACAGAGCCAAAACCACATCACTGCAATATTTTAATATGAAATCAGTTCCTCTGGCAAGATAGCACCTTGCAAAACAATGCTGGGTAGATGTTCAGCAGATAATAAATTCTAAACTGCTTCTTGTCATTGGGGTGGGTCCCTGATAAAGTTATTTTTTTCCCCAAAGTTCAGGGCTTGCAGCTCCTTTGGAAACCCAGCTGGTTTCAGGCTGGGCTCCCTGAATACCAGGCAGTCCCAGCAGTGAAATCCCAACCCTC
This sequence comes from Acrocephalus arundinaceus, assembly GCA_021534815.1. Taxonomy (NCBI): domain Eukaryota; kingdom Metazoa; phylum Chordata; class Aves; order Passeriformes; family Sylviidae; genus Acrocephalus; species Acrocephalus arundinaceus. The sequence continues at coordinate 1,511,976 of JAJEOU010002752.1, forward strand.
AGGGCCAGTAACCTCTGGGTGCTGTTGTTGGAGTTAATTTAGCTCGTGGCAGTTTTTGGGAGTTAATTTTTCAAGTGACATTTTCAGTGTACAGCGTGTGTGTTACTGCAAGCTAGAAATTGCAGCATTTCTCCTTCTGCAGGTCCCCCCGTTGTTAGTCCTGCAGACTGCTCTGGGAATGCAGCCCCAAGTTTGCAGGCACAAATGGGTTTTATTTAATGTGATTCTGTTGTCCCTCCGCAGAAATTCAATTTCACTTTTGCACAATGTTCTGCAATTAATGAGGCCAGCTAAGCCTTGATAGTCTGGCTGTTTCCTCCTGGCTCTCAGGGTCATGTTCGGCTCAGTTTCCTGGACATTGCTTTTCTTACAGATCTAAAATCTCTTTGAGATACTGTGATTGTGTTTTGATTTGGAAAGCAGGCTGTAAAAATGAGAGTTTGGGCACACTTCTGTGTGAGTGACCTGGGCAAGCAGGCTGTGCTCTGAGGACACGCACTGGGAGATTTCCAGCTGGGAGCTGGTTTCTCTTTCCAGTGCTGGGAGCACTTTAGGTCCAACAAAGGGGTTTCCAAATTTGGGAATGCAATTCACTTGAGCTCCAAGCAAGGAAAGCTTTTTATTTCTAAGAGCAGCATTAAGCTGGTGTTTAAATGTTGTCTAAATGGTTCATTAAAATATTTGGAACAAAAGGCATGAGAAGAGAAAATGAGGAGCAGGAATTTCCATGGTGTCCTTTAAGGCCCTTCCCTCTGACAGCTGCCTTTCCACAGGTGAGCAGTGCCACTTCTTTAAGTGTTTGGAGCATTCCCTGATAATTCCAGGCAGTTCTGCACTTTGTGCTCTGTCTCAGCTCAGTTTTCACCCAAAGCCTTGGGCACGGTTCTGCAGTTAAAGGTACTTTGGGAATTTCTAAAATATCTTTATTAATACCAATGGGAATCATACATATATAGACAAGTCTGTTATATTTAACAATATCTTTTTAATGGCTTCAATTATTAGATAGAATGGCTTCAATAATTAGATATTGTCTGTGCTTTTTTCTGGGCTGCAATTGTCTGTCCAGCAGGAAGGTTTCATTTGAAGTGTATTTTCAGGCTGTGCTCAGAGCTGTTTGCGCCTGCCCTGCTCACCCGGGCAGTCCTGAACAATGAAATTGTCTCCTCTCAACCACACTGGTCAACCCAACAGTCCATCAGTTTTCTCTTCCTCCAGAAAGGAATGCATAACAATGATTATTTACATGAAAAGTGTGTGAGAAGCTCAATTACAAAAATGTGAATATCAGAAGGCTTAGCAGAACTTTAGAAATTGTCTCCTCTCAACCACACTGGTCAAACCAACAGTCCATTAATTCTCTCTTCCATCAATTCTCTCTTCCATCAATTCTCTCTTCCTCCAGGAAGGAATGCAAAACAATGATTATTTACATTAAAAGTGCATTAGAAACTCCATTACAAAAATGTGAACATCAGGCTTAGCAGAACTTCAGAAGAACAAAGCAACACGCTTCCTTTTTTTTCCCCTGAATCAGGAGTTAGAGACTACTAACAAAAGTTATCATGACTGGAGCACAAAATACTGCCCTTTATGGCAGAGCCACAGCTCCAGCACATCCCTCCCAGTCCTGAGGAGACCAAGCTCCTCACCAGCTTCTGCTCCGTGGTATTCAAGTGAGAATTTCCCAGTTTGTTCCTTCAGGGCCATTTGTTGGGGAGATCAGGTGAAGGAGTGGGACAGGAGCTGGCCTGCAGGCCCTGGGCCCCTTGAACTCAGGGTTTTTGGGGTTTTTTTGGGAAGGAGCCCTCCCTGATGGCTTGGCAGATCTCTGATTTTCTTTGGCTGGCTGGATTATCATTTTCAGTTCTGTTTCTGAGGAATGGGTGTCCTGGCTGAGGCTGCTCCTCCTGTCCTTTCTGCCTGTTGGGATTGGATGCTTTGGGCTTTCCTTCCAAACAGAGCACTGGGGCTGGGATCCATGGTGTGCCAGACCATCCTCAGGCATGGATGAAGATTTCCATTTGGTGAAGCTGCACTTCGGAGTATAAAGAAATAATTCACTCCTCCTTTTCACGTGTACACGTGGAGCATCACAGCACCAGCCTGCAGTGAGCAGCTTTCCCTTTCTTCCCTGAGCTGCCAGCTCCTAGGACGAAACTGTGCCAAGCAGCAGCAATTATTCGCTGAGCAACACCCCAGACAGGCTCTTAAATATTTAATGCATTATTCTGCATTCCTTCCCTGGGTGTGAGAGGGATGCAGCACCACAGTGCTCTGACAGAGCTCTGCCTTTTCCCCTCACACCCCTCGGAGCTGCTGAGCTCTTTGTGCTCCCATGCTCCAAGTGAATCTCCCTTCAGAGCCAAAGGATGATCAATTTAAACAGTTTTTATTTGGGATCAAGCTGGGGGTTTGCTCCGGCTGCAGTTATCTCATCTGTCACCACCGCCCCTTCCCGTGCCAGAGGAATATCTTGGCTCCTCTCAAAGTGGATATTTTTCTGGCTGCTTGCACCATGTGTGCCTGTGCTGTGTGTGATTTGTAGACTCTGCCGGCAGCAGGAGAGCGGTGCTGGGCTCTCCTCTGTCCTCCGCTGAGCAGCTGATGAAGCAGTTGCAGCCATCTGCACTGATGGGAAGGGATTTTTGTGCCCCAGCTCGGCATTATCCAGGCAAATTGAGCCCGGAGGGTGGAGGCTGCACCCTGAGGAGGGAGGGGAGGCAGCTGGACTGAGCCATCAATGTTGGGACTCCCCCAGGATCCACTCAGCCCAGTCAGAACCTGCCCAGAGCTCTGCCCTCCATCCCCAGAGGCAAACCCAAGGCTGCTGTGGGGCTGGGCTGTGAGTGACTGTCCCTGTGTCCATGCAGGGCAGCCAGATTACAGTTCTGGGGGGCTCTGTCCCACTGGGGCTTGCTGCAGCCTCAGGGACATCCCCCAAATCCTGGTGATTCCCACTGTCACTGCTGCAGCCTCAGGGACATCCCCCAAATCCTGGTGATTCCCACTGTCACTGCTGCAGCCTCAGGGACATCCCCCAAATCCTGGTGATTCCCACTGTCACTGCTGCAGCCTCAGGGACATCCCCCAAATCCTGATGATTCCCACTGTCACTGCTGCACATGGAGAGGCAGGAGCTGAAGGGTCCCAGGTCAGTAATGCTCCCTGTCTGCTGCCACAGCTGAGCAAAAACACCCCTGGGGGTTTTCACTTCTCCAGTGTGCATTCCCTGCCCTCTCTCTGTCACATGGTGTTAGGAGCTCTATCTCAGACTATTTCCAAAATATTTCCTATTTCCAAAATATTTCCTATTTCCAAAATATTTCCTATTTCCAGAATGTTTCCTATTTCCAAAATGTTTCCTATTTCCAAAATATTTCCTGTTTCCAGAATATTTCCTATTTCCAAAATGTTTCTGTGCTGGTTTGAAAGCAAAACTAGTGAAAGACTCCAAGTCAGAAACACAATTTAATAAGAGGAAAAGAAAAGAAATAAAAGAAAGTAAAATAAAAGTAATAGTACAAAAAACCACTGACAGAGTCAGAATACAACCTGACACCCTGTTAGGGTGGTAGTGGCAGTCCAGATGAGATGGTCTTGTCGAAGCAGTGATCCTGTAGAAAGGTCTGGTAGCTCTTGTCTCCTCTGGGAGTCCAGTGGATAAAAGCTGCTTGTGCTGTCCCAAACCCTGGATTTATCCAGGTGGGAATGCTTGGCTCCTCCCCCTGGGCGGAGCATCTCACAATGGGGATCATCTCATTCTATGAGTCATGCAGTGGGTCCTTGATGGCCCATTAAACAGAGATAACTCCCGGAGGAAGTTATCTATGAGTCATGTGGCAAGGCATTGTTAGGCTCGTTAACAGAAGATAAGGAAAACACTGCCCCACCTTGGCTCCAACGGCTCATGGGGATAGAATACAAACCTTGGGCACAATTTTACATTGTAACCTAGGACAGTTTCCTATTTCCAAAATGTTTCCTACTTCCAGAATGTTTCCTATTTCCAGCATGTTTCCTATTTCCAAAATACTTCCTATTTCCAAAATACTTCCTATTTCCAAAATATTTCCTATTTCCAAAATGTTTCCTATTTCCAAAATATTTCCTATTTCCAAAATGTTTCCTATTTCCAAAATAATCTGCAGTTATGCTGATTTTTGTATTTACCAAAAAACCCAGTTTCTTTCATCACACACAAAAAAAAGCAAAATAAACCAGAGCTTTGTATCATGGCTCAGGATGCTGTGAGCAAATTGTGGGTTTCCGTTCAATCTGCTAAAACGTTGTGGAATGAGATTTTTTAGCCACCCGGCTGCTGGGAATGCTCTCTGCTCCTCACCCCACAGTGCCAATAACACCGCGAGCTGGAGCCTGTGGCTTCGCTTTGTGCTCTAGGACAGAACTCCTGACCAGAATTGTGTTTATGGTTTTTTGTCTGTGGATACCCAGAGCCTCCAGTCTGAACTTTAGCCCGAAGATTTCCTGGAAATATTTGTATTTTCTGCTGCATGGTGCACTGCAGGCGTGGGCTGGTCACGATCGCTGAGCTGATGGACACAGATGGAAGCTCTGGGCAGGCTCCTCACCCAGGAGCTGTGGATGTCCATTCTCTGGGTAATCCTTTTAGCCCTGAGAGCAGTTGTTACTTACAACAATTACACACATTCTTCGGGTTTCATGCTGACCACAGTAAATAATCCCACTGTGTGCCCAGTTTGGTTACAGTTGTGCCACCATTCCTCTGCCTTTTCCCCAAAATGTCAGGAATGTGCATGACCAGGAGATGTTTCAGCTGAAACTGGGGCAGATTTCCTCCCCTGCCCACCTGGAAGGACCTTGCAAACTCAATGGAAACAAACAGGAGATACAGAACAGCCCCCAGGGTGCTTTGGAGCATTCCCTGGTAATTCCAGGCAGTTCTGCACTTTATGCTCTGTCTCAGCTCAGTTTCCACTCAAAGCCTTGGGCATGGTTCTGCAGTTAATGGCACTTGGGGAATTTTTAAAAATATCTTTATTAATACCAACGGGAATCATACATACATGGACGAGTCTGTTATATTTAACAATATCTTTTTAATGGCTTCAATTATTAGATAGAATGGCTTCAATAATTAGATGTTGTCTGTGTTTTTCTCTGGGCTACCAATGTCCTGAGCCCATTAGGAGGAATAAAGAGAATTGTCAGACCTCCCTGCTCACTTTCCTCACAGCAGTGCAGTATTTTATTTTCCTGTCCATTTAAAAAGAAAAGCAAAAGGAACAAACCTTATTTTGAAGTAACCTAAATGAGGTATATTTTTATCGTTCCCAAAGTGACTCGTGTGCAATGAGATATTTGGTTTGCTGCAGCTTTAATGACATTGTGCTCAGAATCTGGGTTATTTTTATATTTTAAATTAACTTTCCATCTTTGAGCAGTTTGGAAAGAAACCAAAAGACTTAAATGGGATTTTAGCTGGAAAGAAAGAGGGGGAGTGATGATGTGATTATACTATTCTGTAAATTCAGTAAGAATTAACTAACTTTCTGTACCCTAACTCCAGATCTTTGGGTAGAATTTAAACCTGATTTCTCCTGTTGCCACTGGGGGGTTTTGTGGCTATTAAATTTTGGGTTTTGTGTTGTCAGACTGCTCCTGATATTTTCCACACTGCCAGGTTGGGTCTGGGGATGTGTGGCCAGGTAAAAAGGTTGGGCTGTAACAATTCTGGGGTTTATCCCTCCTTTGTAGGGCTTGTTTTCCATCTTTGTCCCCACGGTGTGGGGATCTGTCTCATCCAGGGAATTTCTCCACATCATCATCTCCAGAAGCTTTTCTTGTCTTTGCTGCCATCCCTATACCTGATCTTCACCTAAAAAACCCCACAGGAGCTGCACCAGGGGAGGTTCAGGTTGGATTTTAGGAAGAACCTCTCCCCTGGAAGGGCTGACAAGAAGTGGCACAGGGTAGGGCTGGGATCAGCACCCCTGGAAGGGCTCAGAAAACATCTGGATGTGGTGCTGCTGGTTTGGTGGACCTGGGGCAGTGTCAGAGTGAGGGTTGGACTCATCCTGGAGTGGTTTATAACCCAACCTTGTGGTTTATGACTCCCAGAGGGGGATTTCTGCTGAGAGCTGTGCTCCTCCTAGGTATGTTTACATCCAGAAATTGTATGTTTATATACAGAAAGTGCCTCTCCTGAGGGTTGGGGTGCTGGGGAGCATCTGGGATGCCTGACTCCAGGAAGAAAAACCAGGATCCCTGATTGTTGCCCCGTTTTTCCAAAGTTTTGCTAAGCCTTCTGACGTTCATATTTTTTATATTGGAGTTCTCACACACTTCCATGAAAACACTGGGTTGTTTGCACTCCTTCTTGGAGGAGGAGAAAATTGATGGACTGTTGAAATCAAGGACCTCCTTATTACTTGGGAAGCTGGACAGAGCAACAGTCAATATATATAAATATCTATAAATAACTACCAATAAATATATAAATATGTAAAATAATTACCAATATGGTTACATCAGGTGTTCTCCCTTTATTATCCCCAAATAGTGGGTTAAATACAGTTCAGATAGTTTACACTTACAGGTGTTTTCTAAATGGTATTCAGATAAAGAATGCAAACAATCTCAACCTTAAGGTAGCTACCATGAACACACAATAACTATACTATGTAATGTTTAAATACACTTTAATATAAATTCTTTCTGTGCCACAGGCTTACCTACTTCCACATAGGCCTGAATGTGAGGCCCAGCCTGGGACAGCTCAAATGTGATCCCAAAACACATCATGGCCCCGTTCCCTAAGAAATTCTGCTACAGACTGTTGATGTGACCAGTGTGAGGTGGGATTTCATCCTCCAACCCACTGTCACTGTGAAAAATCCATAAATCCCAACTTTGTAAATAAACTGGCACTCTTTTGTGTTGGATGTGTGAGTTCATTTCATGTCCTAGTGTGACACCTGATGGAGCTGTCACCTGCTCCTGGGGGTCCTGCCAGGGGTGCCCAGTGCCACCAGAGCTGTGCTGGGCTTGGGGCTGATGGTGGCTGCTCATTATCATCTGCTCAGCATGCACAGCACATCCCTGCTGCACAGAGAGCCCGCCTGGGAAATGCTTATTCACAGCACCAAAACTGCAAATAGGAGTGAAGCTTGTTAATAAACATCTGATCTGTGTGTAACTCTGGGAATAAGTGCAATTTAAATGATGGGCTTCACTTCTAACAGAGCCAAAACCACATCACTGCAATATTTTAATATGAAATCAGTTCCTCTGGCAAGATAGCACCTTGCAAAACAATGCTGGGTAGATGTTCAGCAGATAATAAATTCTAAACTGCTTCTTGTCATTGGGGTGGGTCCCTGATAAAGTTATTTTTTTCCCCAAAGTTCAGGGCTTGCAGCTCCTTTGGAAACCCAGCTGGTTTCAGGCTGGGCTCCCTGAATACCAGGCAGTCCCAGCAGTGAAATCCCAACCCTCAGGGCCAGTAACCTCTGGGTGCTGTTGTTGGAGTTAATTTAGCTCGTGGCAGTTTTTGGGAGTTAATTTTTCAAGTGACATTTTCAGTGTACAGCGTGTGTGTTACTGCAAGCTAGAAATTGCAGCATTTCTCCTTCTGCAGGTCCCCCCGTTGTTAGTCCTGCAGACTGCTCTGGGAATGCAGCCCCAAGTTTGCAGGCACAAATGGGGTTTATTTATTTATTTATTTATTTATTATTTTTATTTATTTATTTATTTATTATTTTTATTTATTTATTTTAGAAATGGTTATTCACAGCACCCATGGCCAAAACTGCTCAGAGCAGATTTTTTTCCTGTGAATTTGGGTTAAAAGCAAGGCAAAAGTGCTGCTGAGTGAGCGGGCTGGCACCTCCACAGCACACAGAGGGAAGCAGGAAATTTAATTTTAAGTAAATAAGTTCTCCTTTTTCCATGGGCAAACCAACACTCAGCCACAAAGGCGGCGTGTGTTAGCCACCCCTCAAAATTCAGCTCCATTCACACATCCTGAACTGGGGCAGCAAACAAATTGCAGGGTGGCATGAGCTCCCCAAAGCTATTTTAAAGCTTTGGGGCTTGAGTTAAAAGCAATTTGGACAATATGGTTCATTTCCATTTCTGTACTAAGCTAATTCTTGCTGCTTTTAGGGCCTCCTCCCTTTACACCCCCCTGTTTATTTTTGTGCATAAATTAGGGATCTTGGGATTCAAAGTAAAGGTTTGCCCTTGATTTATGAATGGCCGCTGTAAATATAATTAATGCAGCTCTAATGTGAATTTTATGAACCTCCACAGACTGCAGATGTTTATGGCTCTGTGAGCAAGGGCTGATCTGTGGCCATTTGTGTAAGGGATAGAAATGGATGAGTGCAAATAATAATTTAAAAATGATGGGGATTTGGCTCATGTTTTATTACAGCCTGTGAAAAAAAACTGGCTTCACCCTAAAAATATAACTCTGTGTTTTATATATATATATAATTATAATTATAATGAACCTGGAGTCGTGCTCAGAGAGAGCAAGGGTAATGTCTTGGTTTTGAAAGAAGACAGGTATCTGCTAAAAGAGAGGCAGGGCCTCTCTTGGAATGGATAATTCAAATCCCCTTCCCTCAAATTATTATAATCTAGAAAATTAAAACGGCTCTCAGGCAGAGATATGGGAATAGGAATAACAGTTCTTTACTAATAGGTATAACAGGGCAAACAAACAACAACAACTACAGCAATTAATAGCGAAAACAGAACCAGGGACCTTGACGGAGCTTGGTCCCACAAAACCCGGGGCAGTCTGGTCTCTGGGGGACTTCAAAGAAAAGTACTAAGCTGGAACGGTGGGGAATCCTGGGCTGGTGGATCGGATGAAATTCGGAGCTCCGTCAGTGGTCACTGGAGGGCAGAGATGTCTGGCAGGGAGGCCAGTGCGGGCCCGCGGTGCAGAGCAGCTTTAAAACAGTGCCGAGGCAGTGGGACAGGGCTGAGACAGCTCTAGCAGGGCAGCAAAGGGAGAAATCTGGATCTGGGCACACGAGCAGACGATGGCAGCTCTCTCTCTCCAGGATCAGATCCCGGTGGTGCCAGTGAGAAACTCACGCAGCAACGGCAGCCCCGTCCGTTCCCGACGCAGACTACACCAAAAGTGAAGCTGCCCCCCCCAGCCCCCCGTCTTTCTCTCCCCCTCCCCCCCCGCCCCGCCCCGCCCCGGGGGAAACTCCTGGAGACAAAGGGTGTAGCCAAGTGCCAGCCTCCATGCTTTGTTTTCACCTGAGCACTCATAAGTACCCAGCGATCAATTGCCTTGCAACTCTTGGGAAAAAATTCTATAGGTGAAAAAGATAAACAAATCTAACCGCCAACAGGTAATTACACCACACTGCATGTTAAATATTGCTGCTCAAAAATCCACATACTTAGAGAACTTCCCCAGTCCTTGGAATTCCCTGAACTTTGTGCTGCAATAAATAATAATAATAATAATTTAATGATAGTAATAAAAATAATAATATTTATAAACATTTCTGATTTCTAATAAATAACAATTCTGCAGGACAACTCAAAAATCCACATACTTAGAGAACATCCCCAGTCCTTGGAATTCCCTGAACTTTGTGCTGCAATAAATAATAATAATAATTTAATACTAATACTAATACTAATAAATATTTCTAAATATTTCTAATTTCTAATAAATAATAATTCTTCAGGACAGCTCCACCGTTGCCTTTTTGGGTAGAGCAGAAAGGCCCAGAGTGTAAAAGTCACTCAGATACAGAAGGATGGAGTGCTTTAGGAATATTGAAAATTGATCAGGTTGTGACTTACTCAGACAAATGTTTCTCTAATTCCCCCTTCTCTAATCTAGGAATGGGTTTTTGGTTTGGGGATTTTTGTTTACTCTGACATTTAATGGCATGCTAAGTACTCTGAAGTGTCAGTAAGAAGGAAGAGAATGTAAAACCGTTGATATTTAAGCACATAGAATTTTTTAATTATTCATGCTTTTAATTTGGTTTGTACTTTATCACTTTATAATTTCGTTCTTTTGCTGTCACCTCAGGACTTCACTGGAAACAGGAAGCAGCATCTCCACTGACCCACTCAGGTACTGTAATTGTAGCTGTAGGTGTGAAGTGACAGAAATGTTCTGTTCTGCACATCAACAACTTGATCTTGCAGTGCACAGCCAGCAAAGGCACTGACCTAAGAGCTGGATATTCCTAGGAGTGGATAATCTGCTCTTTTCTGGGATTTCCCACTTGGAATTCAGTTCTGGGTTTGTTCTGGGAGGAGACAGGAGGGTGTGTCTGTGCACCAACCACTCCTCTCTCACATTTTTATAACCTTGATCTGTGCTCCTGTCCTGTGCTGCTCTGGGGGACACTTGTGTGGAGATGTCACTGGTGTTGTTTCTGTTGCTCAGCATTTTGGATAAAAGCACCCACCCCACCCTTCAGAGAGCTCTGTCACAGCAGAGCTGGGTTTTACTTTGATCACTCCATTTAGAAAGAAATGTTTGGCCCTGTTAATACTGCAGATCAAATGGGTACCTTGCATCTTTTATCCTCATCCCTGCACACTGCAAAGTGCATCAAAGACACAGATTTCTTTTGATAAAGCTGGGCCAGGGTCCCTCCCTCTCACATTGGCAGCTGGGTTGGTACAACTCTTCCCTTGGAAATGTTCTGGGTTGGGAATGTGACTTTTTCCCACACGATATCATTTGAACCTTGCTTCAGCACAACGGTGGGAGCTGTTCTGTTTAACCTTATTCAAATTAAGGCCCCTCTGTAATTAATCTTCCCTCGTTATGCAGTGCAAAGTCTTCTGCCAGTGCAGCATTTCCTAGCAGCCACCCCCTGTGCTGTGATATCCCCTTTGTCCCCAGCACTGGGCTCAGTCCCCATTGTACTTTTGTCCCGTTCCCAGTGGGATGGGAACACTGGGCCTTTGTCTGGTAGGACAATGCAGGAAAAATCCCAACTTCCCCCTGCTCTGCTGCTCTGCAAATTTATTTTAGCAGGAGCGTGGTGTTGCTGCTGTGTGATTTACCAGAGGCAGGTATTGCTGCCACCTTTGCTGCAGGCTGGAAATAGAATTTATTCCAATGGGTTTTCTTCCACTGAGTATTTTTTTCCATGGGAGGAGGAATATGGAAGAATTAAATCATTCTGAACGTTGAGGACTGGGCTGAAATAATACCTGGGGGTTACCAGACAAGGATGTAAAAATGCCACTCTTGAACTACAGATTGAATGATTTTGTGAAGTTTAAAAAACTCTTTGAAGTTTTTTTCTGAAAAAACTTTAAAAACTGTTTAAAGACAGCTTAAAAAACTGTCTGAAGTTTAAAAAATCTGGAGTGCAACAATTACAGAGGAGAAACTAAAGGAGACTGTTGGGATTTTATCAGATAAAAGTGTGATTTTTTTCTTAGTGTTAAATAGTTATAGAGGGAAGAGCGTGTGGTACCTGGGCCATTTCAGCAGGTCAAATAAGCCTGCTCTGGAGCTGTAATTAGGCAGAATTAAGGCCATTATTTTTTAAGTGCAATGAAAGATAATGGAAGACTTCTTGTTACTGGATGTGTTCTCATGAACCCGTTGAGCAAATTGGTCTTTGAACATCCCAGAAAATGGGATGTGCCAATTAACATGGCCCCACCAGTGTCCTGTCAAGTATTTCCTGGTCAGGGAACTCTCTTTTGCATTTTGCTCACAGATTTCCTGTCCCCATCACAAGGGACATTTCCCTCAGTGAACCACTCAGTGCTGGAAAGAGTAAAGCTTAATGTGAAAAATTTGCTTATATCCATTATAAAGAGGGAAACATATAAAAATTGGCATATTTTATGTGTGTATATTGGTTGGCACAATTTCCTGCACGGGATTTATTCTGGATATTTTGAGTTGGCCTCTGTCAGCTTCCAGCTGGCATCTGAAAATAATTTGTTGCCTAATATCTGGATTTTAATGTGGCCCTTCTGGAGGGTTGGATTGCCAGGCCAGTTCCAAATGAGCTGGACATTTAAATGTTTGAGCTCTGCAGATATCTGGGGGGGATTTGTCATCTTCTGTAGCAAACTGATCAGCCAGTGGTTGTGGGAGCCCCAGGAACAGATGTGCAGGAAGGACAGGCAGGGTTAAGAGAACAGCAAAGTTCTTCTTGCCCTCCTCCATGGATGCTTTGGCAGCTGAGTGGCTTTAATAACCAAAAATAAAGGGTGGGATCAAATGGTGGTTGGAACTCATCTGTGGGGGAGTGCAGAACTCTGAGAGCTGTCACAGAGCTTTGCTTCGGGTTTCTGCAAGGTTTCAAGTCAATATGGAAGGAAAGGACCTTGATTTATGTCCTGACTCTCTGGGCATCTCTGCAGAGTTGTCACCAACACCTGGGGGTGTCCCCAGGGTGTCCCCAAGCCCAAGGGCTCTGTGTGAGCTCTGCCAGGGGTGCCCCAGGGGTGGCACCCAGTGATGCCTTCAAGGGGCAGGGAGGGACAGGTGCTTTGCCAGAGCCTTGAGCATGGAAATTTGCCTCATTCTTTGAGCAGCCCAGGAATTTTCCCCCTGGCTTTGATATGGAGGCCCTTGAGTGCCCACACAGCACGTGGGGCTTGGTGTGCTGGGGTGTCCCATGAGCCTCAAACCTCCCAGGAGGAGGTTCAGCATCTCTTTGCTTGCCCAAACCCTCGGTTTGTAGCCCTGCTTTGTCATGTGCTGTGTGCAGGGTGTTGTGGGTGAATATGGGATCCAAACCGTCTGGGTCCTGCGAAATTCCCATGAAATTCCCATGAAATTCCTGAGCTCCACAATACACCCAGGAATTTTTGGTGTGTGGCCAGTGGAGTCTTGAAAGACTTGTGGAAAACAATTTAAATACTACAAATTCTGTGCTCCACCTAAACGGGGAGTGAATTTTCTTTTTTTCTGGGGAAGTGAAATATTTTTCAGGAATGTTCCTGACATATCGCTCTGGAAGTTTAAGTAAAGAACAGTAGTTCCATATTGGGGTTTTGTGAAAGATTATCACCAGACAAGTCAATTTTCCTGTTCTGCCCAACTTTTGAAAGCAGCACACCAGGAACTTCGTGCTGGGGTTATTTTATCCTTCCGTGGATTGTTTTCCTGCAGCCTCAGAGCTCCAGGGGCTGGCAAGAAAACCACCCCTAAAAAAGGAGGTGCTGCAACGCTCCATTTCCACTTGACTCTTTTTTTTTAGTGGCTGTTTCTGAAAGCTTTGTCAGAGGCTGAACTCGGAGTGACTGCAGGAATTCTCAGCAAACTGCTCACGGTGCTGCAGCACATCCAAAAATCCCTGCTTGTGTCCAGCCTGGGAATTCTAAAGTCAAAGGTTTCGGTAAATGCCTTTGTGAAAGAGCCAGTTCCATGTCCCAGCTGAGCGTGAGATGAAGTTTAATTTCCTTTGTTGTTTTTTCCTCTGGAAGACAAGTGAAAATGAAGAACGTGTGGAGATCCGGGGGCTTTTCATTTGCAAAAGTCCTCATTAGCATTTTCCCTGCACGCAGGGTGGGATAATCAGCCTTGGATGCTGTCAGGAAATCCATGGGTACAGGGCTCCTGTGCTCCCAGCCCACTGCCTAGAAAGGGATAATTAAGATGATAAATAGGAATTATTTTTGTTGGTTTTTTTTCTGGAAGGGATATGATGCTGAGCTTTGCAATGTGAACAGACAAAGGATAAGTTTCCTGAAAAGTCTCATTTCAGGATCAAGGCTTTGGCTGGCATCTCCTGAGCTTGTCTTGGGCTGCCTTTCCCCTTTTCCCTTGACCCTGGGAAATGCTGGCCTTGGTTATGGGATGGAACCATTTTTTCTTTTCTTTTTTCCTTCTTTTTTTTTCTTGGAATGTAAAAAAATACAGATACAAAAATGTTACAACAGGGAAAACTTGAGTTCTTTTCTTCCTTCATTTTTTTCTTTTCTTTTTTTTTCTTTTTTTCTGTGTTGGTTTTTTTGGGTTTTGTTTTTTTGGTTGTTTATGTGGTTTTGGGGGGGTGTTTTTGTTGTGTTTTTGTTGGGTTTTTTGGGGTTTTTTTGGTGGTTTTGGGGGGGTTGGGGGGGTTTTCGGGGTTGTTGTGTGGTTTTGTGGGGGGTTTTTTGTTTGTTTGGGTTTTTTGGGTTTTTTGTTTGGTTGGTTTTTTGTTTTGGGGTTTGTTTTTGGTGGGTTTTTTTTTTGTTTTTGTTTTGGGGTTTTTTTGGTTTTGTGGGGTTTTGGGGGGGGGGTGGTTTGGTTTTTGGGGGTTTTTTTTGTGGAAACAAAGGAAAAGGATTTCCCATTCCCATCTTGGCAAACCCAAGGCAGGAGGCAGTGCCAGGGGGTTGGGGCTCACCAGCAGCCACTGGGTCTCCAGGGCCTTCCCTCAGTCCCTCTTTAGATAAAACTGCCCTGGAGATCTGAGGATGAAAAGCAGGGATGAAAGATTTTCGATAAGAAAATCCAAGAATCCTCACTGTGATGTCATCAGTGACTTGAGAATTGCCAAGCTAATGAAACCCAAGGGAATATGAGCCCAGTAAGAAAAACAGGCTTGAATTTGCAACATTTTTTATTGTTAGGGGGTGATGTTGCTTCTCAGAGATATCCAGTCGTGTTTGCTCTGGGGCTGCTCTGAAAGAAATCCCAGAAAATAAGTGCAGGCAGCACAAGGAAAGGGGTAATTGAACTAGAATCTTCACTAGAAATTGGTTTTTTTTAAAGGGCCAAATCACTTTTGTTTCCTGCAAGTTGCTTTTCTCATGATCTGGTCATCCCCACCACCTGCCCTGTCCTGTACAAGGTGTTTTTAGGCAAATACCACACAGGGTGTGACCCTGTTTAAGTGATTTCTTCACTTCTCTAAAGAAACTGCCACTTCTTACTCAAATATATTGATAATTTCATTTAAATAAACTTACACATGAGGCAGTTTTCTCAGAAGGTGCGAGGCACTCCTGTAGCTGCACGGTGACAATGAGTAAAACCAGAACCCCTAAATATAGCTTATAGAGCTCCCTAAATAGAGCTTATTATCCTGGCACTTGGGGAAGGAAAATAGGGCCACATGGAAAAGAGCCTCAGGTTGAGGCTCAGGGGTTTGGTTTTCTTAGCATATTTTTTAAACAGCGCTAAAATGCTGAAATTCTTGTGGCTTTTTTTGTGGAGGGGATTGTGGGGGTGGTTTATGTTTGTTTGTTTGGGGGTTTTTTGTTTGGTTGGTTTTGTTCTAAACACTTGTCCGAGTGCCAGAGTGGTTTTGAAGCATTTCCTCAGATTCTGCTTTGGGTTTTGTTGTTGTGACTGTTGAACTTTATAGAAGTTCTTCTAAGTTCTGTACCTATCTGAGAGTAGTGCAAGCTGTAGCCTAGATGTTTGCTGGGAGTGATTTTCAGAACGGAAATAGAATGAGAAACAGCCAAATTGTGGTTGCTGGAAGAGTAAACTTAGAGGAAATGGGACACAAGGATTGGTCTGTGTCAGGACAGTTCTTATTTAACAACAGCAACTTTAAAAAAATTATATATTTTTTTATTTTCTTTTATTTTTTTAAAGATAAATTGCTGTTGAAGTTCTCGTGTGCCAGTCCTGTTTGTGTCAATGGAGCAGCTCTGTGCTGTTGTTAACTCAGAGCATCCTGTGAGGCTGCACAAGGGGAGGGTGGGCTCGGATCTCTCCTGTGTGAGCAGGGACAGCCCCCAGGGAAGGGCTGGGCTGGGCCAGGCTCAGGTTGGAGCTCAGGGGAAGGTTCTGCCCCTGAGGGTGCTGGCACTGCCCAGGCTCCCCAGGGAATGGGCACAGCCCCGAGGCTGCCAGAGCTCCAGGGATGCCCAGGGTGGGATTGTTGGGGTGTCTGTGCAGGGGCAGGGCTTGCACTGGATGATTCTTGGGGGTCTCTTCCATCCCACGAGATTTATTGAATCCCGGACTGATTTGGGTTGGGAGGGACCTCAAAGCCCATCCAGTGCCACCCCGGCCATGGCAGGGACACCTCCCACTGTCCCAGGCTGCTCCAAGTCCTGTCCAGCCTGCCCTAGGACAATTCCAGGGATCCAGGGGCAGCCCTGGCTGCTCTGGGCACCCTGTGCCAGGACCTGCCCACCTTGCCAGGGAGGAATTCCCCCCTAATCTCTGATCTGACCCTTCCCTGTGTGATTCCGTTCCCGGATTCTCGCCCTTGGCGTTTCACGTTGGGATAGAGAGGAAGGAAGGAGGAGGAGGAGGGGAGGGAGTTGGTAGAATTGGGCCATGGGAAAAGATAGAAATTTTTTTTTTTAAATGTGCTCCTGTCTTCTCAGAACAAAAGCAGCCCGCTTTTAGCGTGCCTAGCGGAGGTTTTGATGGCAAACTCTGCCAGTTCTGCCCTCCCCATCCCCAGCGGCTCGGGAACGGCTCCGGGGCGGCTGCGGCTGCCGGCATCCCCCGGGATGCTCCGCCGGGATTCCCCGGAGGCGCTGGCAGTCCCCGCCGGCGGGCTGGCTGTCCGTCCGGCTGTCCCTCTGTCTGTCCGTTCGTGCTCGGGGGCTGTCCCGCTGCCGCCCCGCGCCTCGGGGTTGGTTCATGCTCCCCCCCGCGCTCGCTGGCAGAGCGCGGTGGGAACAGATAAGCACAATCTGGTGTGTGAGCGGGAGGGTCTGAGCTCCTGCCTGCCGCCTTCTTCTTTTCTTTTTTTTTCTTTCCTCCTTTCTCCCTTTTCCCCGCTCCTTTCCCCTCCCCTGAGGAGAAGCCCCCAGTTTCCCGAGGTGCCGCAGACAATGGAGCTGATGCGCTGGTACAGGAGGTGCTGATGAACCAGGGAGGGGGAAAAAAAACAGGGAAAAAAGGGCAAACCGCGGCAGCCCCGTGTACTGGGATCTCAGCAGGGCTGTCAGAGCCCAGCCGGATCATTGCCGGCGCTTCCCGAACTTCGGGGAGCCCTAAGGATGCTTTCCAAGGGTCCATCCGAGCCCGCAGCTGGAATTTATCCACGCTGCTTGCTCGGGGGGCTTTCAGAACGGCCTAAAGCAGCCGGGAGGAGGAGTGGGATTTCTGTATAATTCCAGGGATCCTGGGGGCTTGGGGAGGGAGAGAGAGATAAGCGGCGAGCGGGATCAAAGAGCGGCTCCGCGTCCTTTGTGCGCTTCCCTCTTTGTACGAGCCGGGCCGGGGGCTGCAGGTGCCGGGCCGCCTGCGGGGCCGCTCCCGCAGCCCGGGGATGCGGACACCCGGCTGCCGCACCGCCTCGGAGCCATTCAAAGCCTAACAAAAAAAAGTCCTGTGTGCCTCCAAGCCCGCTGCAGACGGCGGCGGCGGGAGCGCTGGAAAATGCTGAAGTTGAAGGCCTTCTGCTTGGATTACTGGCAGTTTTTATGTCTCCAGCCTCTCCATGGTTTCTATAAAAGGTAAGGAAGCGTTCGCTCCGCGGTGCTCCTCAGCACATGGTGCCACCAGGGCTTTTCCTCCCTGTTCTGCTCCCTGGGAGCAGGGAGTGGTGGGCAATTAGTGAGAACTTGTGACAAAGATTGTAAAGCTGCTTTGTTTGGTTGGTTTTTAAAATTACATTAATTACCAGCTGCTGGTGTCTCTGTGGTGCAGATGTGAAGGTGAGGGTGCTCTTTGGTTTTAACCTCTGCTTTAGGTCACATCACCTAAGATTCAGGACTTTTTCTGCCCTGCTGTTTTATCCTTAAGGGCAGCAGCTCGTGCTGTAGCATCCACACTTTACACAAGATAAACTGAAATGCCGTGGGAATTTATGTAATGCAGAGGAGACCCTTTATTTTTATATTTAGCAATATAATAGTCCATCTTTGCTCTCCCTCGCAGCACAAAGTGAACACCAGAGTCATTCAGAGCAGCGGGCACTTCACTGAGGCAGGTCTGGCTGCAGTGATTGATGGTGAATGGTGATCGTAAAGAATAGGTCTGGGTGTCAGATGCATTGAGCGTGCCTCTTTAATGGAACAGCAAAATAAGCAATTCCATTTAGCACGTCCCTGAACTTACCCCCATGCTTTTTAATCTCAACTTCGTTTTCCTTGCTGCTGCTGAGCAGAGGGGGTTGGATGGGTTTGAATTTGCTGGGGGGAAGGTGGGGATCCCTCCAGTGTGAACAGACCCCATGCCATTCTCTAGAACAGGATTCCGTTCTTGTTACGTACACTTTCTGCCCTGGCTACCTATTGTCAGCCTACAGAAAGTGCTTTGTACCAAATGCTAATTGCAGTTGGATTTTCCATGCAGCCTCTGAAGGCTGGAAAAGGGAACTGTTCCAATCTTTTTCAGGGTTTCAGGGGTGCTCTGTGCTTCCTGCCTTGAGCAGCATGGGACCCTTGGCTGTGACCATCGGCTGGTGAAGTTTCAAAAGACAGACAGCTTTATTCTCCTCTCCTCACAGCTTTTCACAGATCCTGCTGCCAAGCCAAAAAATTCCCAACCCAGTCCCAGCGCATTGTGATGTTTTCCATGCTGAGAAACCATATAAAACAATAGAAATGTAGCCAGACTGTTTTGACACAGATAAATGCCAAGCTTGAGCGTTGTGTCTTGGATTCCTGGCGAGACCCCAGTGTTGTGGCAAATGAATTGATGGGGAGTTATTCTGCATCTCCTAATGGAAACCCTTGCAATGGGGCTGCCCATTTATTGCCTTCCAGAGAATTAATTTGCTTGCCATCAAAACCTGGATGTGCTTGAGCCTTCTGTCTGCATGGGCAGCACTAAAACCAGGCCTTGAGCACTCCAGTATCACACAGAGGAGCTTTGTTCTCATCTTCTTGAGAAGAAAAGAAAATTGAAGGGAAGTTGCAACTTCCTCACGTTGGAAACAAAATAATTTCTTGGTTAAAGCCCAAACAAGTGTGAAAAGCAGGTGCTGCAGGAATAACAAACCTTAAATGCAAGGAAGTTCATCTGGAAAAGAAAGGAAAAAAAACTTTCTGGAGACTTTCAATTACTTTTTATAAGTGATTGTAAATTGTTTAAAATGCTCTTGGAAAAGAGCCCGGGAGCAATGGGGAGGTTCCGTGTGTGCGTCGTGTATATATTTGTTATTTTTATGTATAAACTGAGGTACCAGATAACCAAAACAGGACCTGGGTAACATTTCCGTGGAGTGACCATGCTCTTTCCTTCTGTGCACTGCCTGGCTCTGATTCTCAGTTGCAGTCAGTGCAGATTAAAGTGCTCAGGAAAATGTTCCTGGTTGCTTTGGGAGCTGTGACTTGCTGCTCCATGCTGGGATGTCCAGCTGTGTTTTCCAGTTTTAATATTCAGGGAATTCTCATGGGTTCGTGTCCAGGGAAGGGAACAGAGCTGGGGAAGGGGCTGGAGCCCCAGGAGAGGCTGAGGGAGGTGGGAAGGGGCTCAGCCTGGAGAAAAGGAGGCTCAGGGGGCCCTTGTGGCTCTGCACAACTCCCTGCCAGGAGGGGACAGCCGGGGGGGTCGGCTCTGTTCCCAGGGAACAGGGACAGGAGGAGAGGGAACGGCCTCAGGCTGGGCCAGGGCAGGCTCAGGGTGGAGATTGGGAACAATTTCTTCATGGAAGGAGTCATCAAGCATTGGAACAGGGCAGTGATGGAGTCCCCATCGCTGGAAGTGTTCAGAAAACCCACAGGGTGGCACTTGGGGATGTGGGCAATTGGAACAGGGCAGTGATGGAGTCCCCATCGCTGGAAGTGTTCAGAAAACCCACAGGGTGGCACTTGGGGATGTGGGCAATTGGAACAGGGCAGTGATGGAGTCCCCATCGCTGGAAGTGTTCAGAAAACCCACAGGGTGGCACTTGGGGATGTGGGCAATTGGAACAGGGCAGTGATGGAGTCCCCATCGCTGGAAATGTTCAGAAAACCCAGGGATGTGGCACTTCGGGATATGGGGCAGGGGTGGCCTTGCAGTGCTGGGGGAATGGTTGGACTAGATGATCTTTGAGGCCTTTTCCAGCCTGAATGATTCAGTGGTTGTGGCTCTGCTGCCTGGCCTGGACAATTCTGATTTTTCAATAATTTTATCTTGCTCTGGGCTCCACTTCCATGAGAGTGAAATCTGTGTACTTGAAGAGTATTCCCTGCAGGGTGTGCTGGGTTTGGTGGCTCCACTGCCCTGAGCTGTGGGGCCGGGGGAGGTGGAGAACAAGGAGAATGAGCCATTCCCCCTCCCTGCTGTGGCTGCAGTGCCAGCTGCAAGGAAACACTGAGCCTGGCTGATGGGAGAAAGGAAAACTAGGACAGGTTTTCAAGTTTATCTATGTATACAGGGTAAAAAAACCCCAGCTCCAAAATAGCAGGCTGGGCATGTGGCACTCCTAAAGAAATGCCAGGTAAGGGTATCCACCATGTGCACAGAGAGAGCTTCCCTGGAGTTTGTGTTCAGCACAGCCAGGGCAAGGGGAGGTTGGCAGAAATCAAATTCAGTTATTTCCTTGCCTTTGGCAGCACCTGCAGTAATCAGCACTTTGCCCATCCCGTGTATATTCACAAAACAAAGTCACTGCCAGGGAAGGGTGCTGATGCCCCCAGCAATGTTTATAAACCAGCAGCCTGACTGATCCAAGTGCATAAAGCAAAGTGGGGTAGGAACCTGCTCTGAGAAATGTTTGGTAATTCAGTGAGGGATGAAAATGAGATCTCAGTGCTCTTCAGTCACCGATAACACTGACTGCATTTTGGTGAGAACCCCTCACTTGAGGGCTGGTTTTGTTTTAAATACAAACCCTGAGGGTGCTGGGCTGTGTTTCTGTGGCAGATTAAAGGGTGAGATGAGCAAATCGCTGCCAGGTTCCTGTGGGCTTTGCAGGATGAACGTCTCATGCTTTACTTCCAGGGTTATTACAAACCCATGTGACTCCAGGTTTAGCATGTGAAAGTGAAGATTTTCCTCAGATTTTCCTCAGCTACAGGGGGAAAGCTCCGTGCTGTGCTGCTGCCAGCTGGTGGGTAATAGCCCAGGCAAGAAATTGTTACCATTAGCATTGCATTAAAGATCAAGCAGAAGGTGAGGAAATGTGTGGCTGGCACCAAGGGCAGCTGTAATCTGCAAATTTCCCCTCCCAGAATATCTTCTCTCTTCTGGCTAAAACAGGAGGATTTCAAAAAACATAAAGCAAGTGCCAAGTTTGTGAAAGCCTTGTCTGGCAAACAAAACCGTTTTTAAATCATCTCTTGTCATTTTCAATTTTTCCTTCATCACTTTGGCCTCTCTGAAGGAGGCACGAGTCCCTTCCAGAGCAATTAGGGCGATTTGTAATGAGCCACCCCAGTGGAATAAGCAAAGTGAGAGGTGGCTGGCTCTTTGAAGCCAGGGATTAGCTGGAATTGTTTGTGCCACCCTTCAGCTGGGACTCACAGATCCAGCACCCTGATCAGGATGGGTTGAATCATGTGCTTGAGACCATCTCTGGGCAAAATAGGTCTGTATTTTGGTATCTGATTCATTCCCATGAGGGTGTTTCTGTGTTGATTGAAAATGAGAATGCTTTCATGAATTGGCTTGTTAGGAGCAGCTTATTGCTGCCACCCTGGAATACCAGAGCATCTGAGTGTCAGGAGCTCCTTAAAGCCACTCTGATATTGCACCTGCAGCCCTGGGCTCATCCTCTCTCCCACTCTCTTATCCTAGAAAAATGTGCAGCATTTGAAGCCATGAAAGGAATTGCCAGCCTTAATTTAGATGCTGTTTCAAAGACAGAGCACGGGCTGGAAATTATCTGTCTCAGGGCTGTCCTTCAGGTTAACTCTTTGTTGAAAAGGATGTGCTCTGAGGGGCTTTGTTCCTCATTTCTGGTGTTAGCAGCACGGCTCTGCTCTGGGGTTGTGTGAGGTGGCTGCAGATGTTCTGGGTAACTGGCACACAGCAGTGCTGCTGCTCCCTTTGAGGGAAAAACAGCATAAAAAAAAGGTTGTGCTGGTTTGCAAGCAAAACCAGTGGGAGACTCCAAGTCAGAAACACAATTTAATAAGAGGAAAAGAAATAAAGTAAAAGAAAGTAAAAGAAAGTAAAAGAAAGTCAAATAAAATAATGCAATAGTACAAAAAACCACTGACAGAGTCAGAATACAACCTGACACCCTGTTAGTCAGGGCGGTGGCAGCAGTGCAGATGAAATGCTCTTGTCCAAGCAGTGATCCTGTAGAAAGGTCTGGGAGCTCTTGTCCTCTGGGAGTCCAGTGGGTCAGGGCTCCCTGTGCTGTCCCAAATCCCGGATTCCATCCAGGTGGGAATGCTTGGCTCCTCCCCCTGGGTGGAGCATCTCCCCATGGGCTGATCTCATTCTCTGAGCCCTGCAGTGGCTCCTTGCTGGCCCATGAACCAGAGACAGCTCCCGCAGGGAGTTACCCATGAGCCATGGGCACGGCATTGCTGGGCCATGGACAGGAGAGAAGGGAAACACTGCCCCAGCTGGTTCCAGCAGCTCCTGGGGATGGGGATGGAACACAGACTGTGGGCACAGCTGACATTGGAACCTAGGACAGATGTAAAGAACTCCCTGGTCATGTGTTATTACATAATTAAATTAATTCTTTAAAAACATATTTAATAAAGTGGGATAAACTCACATGCAATTCTGTAGTCCCATATTCCTGGAGGTGATGGCTGCATGCTAATTACAAACCTCAGGAACAGGCAGTAAAGGGAAAAAATCCTTGAGGTTCTGGTTCATGAGGGCAGGGAGCTTTTAAATTTAAGGAAAGGTGTGAACAGGAGCTGCTTTTGGCCGGCGGTGTCAGTGGGTTTGTGCGTCTCCTTGCTGTCACTGAAACTCCTTTGCAGCATCTTAAACAAAAGCAGAGTGGGTGGGGAGAACCACTGGAGCTTTGCCTTGAACTTGCGTTTGGAGTTCACCATATATGTTGGTAGGAACAAACAGTTTGCTTTCACTTGACAGTGACTTCATCCAGAGCAGGGCTGAGTCATGTGCCTGTGGAGCAGCTCCCTCTCCTGAGGCTCCTTTGGCGAGGCTGCTGCAGCTGCAGAGCAGCTGAGAGCTTCCCCCCCTCCCAAACCCACCCCCTGTGCAGGCACAGCCTGCAAACAGCACACATTGCAGTGTTCCCACAGCCAGCAGGAAAATGGTGAGGAGCAGATCCTCACATAAACGCCCAAAGTAGCAAAAAATGCCTTGAAAGCCTTAAAATGCCTGGAAAGCCATCAGAGGATTTCTCTGTGCTCAGGGAAGTGTTGCTGAGCTGAGAAATTTAAATGGAAATACACCAAATACCTGCTAATCTGGTGGAAGCCTTCCCTGTAATGTTCTCTGTGTCTGGAGGAGTCTCTGTGCAGGTGCTCATTGCTCGCACTGAAATTCTCATTTCTGCTTTGCCCACCTCACCTCCAGTCTCACCGAAGTGTGGGGTGGGATTTGGGCACGGCTGAGCAAAACCCCACACTCATCTGCTGGGCTGGGCTGCCTCTCCTGGACCAGGGCTGGAACTGGGTTAAACTGGGTTCCAGACCTGACAGTTCTTGGGGGGTGTGCGCCTGCCTCTTCCCACCTTTCCCCTGCCTTTGCCCTCTTTTCCCCCTCCCTTTTCCCCTCCCTTTTCCCACCTTTCCCTGGCCTTTTCCCCTGCCTTTTCCTGCTTTTCCCCTGCTTTATCCCTCTTTTCCCCCTGCCTTTCCCCTGCCTTTTCCTGCTTTTCCCCTGTCTTTTTCTCTTGCTTTTTCTCTTGCTTTTCCCCGCCTTTTCCCCTGCTTTTCCCTTGTCTTTTCCCTGCCTTTTTCTTTCTCTTTCCGCTGCCTTTTCCCCTGCCTTTTCCCTTGCTTTTTCCCCTGCTTTCCCCCTGCTTTTCCCCACCTTTTCCCTGCTTTTCTCCTTGCCTTTTCCCTTGCCTTTTCCCTTGCCTTTTCCCTTCCCTTTCTCCTCCTTTTCCCCTGCTTTTTCTCCTCCCTTTTCCTTCCCTTTCCCCTCCCTTTCCCCTCCCTTTTCCCTGCCTTTTCCCACCTTTCCCCTACCCCTCTCCTGCCTTCTCCCTCCCCGTCTTTCCCCTGCCTTTCCCCTGCCCTTTCTCCACCTTTCCCTGCCCTTTTCTGCACTCTTCATGACATCAATTCCCCAGGCTTCCTAAAACTTTCCATTTCTCCGCCGCCTTCCTTCTCACCCAGGAACCATCTGTGAGCCCTCAGGTTCTCCCTACTGGCTCTTGCACAGATTTTAACCTTCCCCAGACAGCTTTGAAGGCAGATGTTGGGATTTTTTCGGAGCTGGGGGTGCCCGTGCTGGGGGTTCCTGCCCTTTAGCTGGATCCCCAGAGCACACAGGGTTTGCCAGGCTTTCCTCTCCCTCCCCAGCCTCTCCTGCAGGGTTTGGATGCAGTGATGGGCAGCCCCCAGAGCAATCACATTTGAATTGTGCCTCTGGCTGCGTGCCCTGCTGAGGGGAATTGGGAGCTCTGTGAGTTGCCTTTGATCGCTGTCCAACACCAGTCACAGCCCGTGGTGGCCTGGAGACAGCCCAGGAGCCTCTCAGGAGCTGCAGCCTGGAGGGTGCCAGAGGGGCTGTGCCAAGGATCCCAAACTCCCCAGCCTTTTTGGGGCTGAGGGGAGATGCCCTTTATCAAAATGCCAAGTGCAGGCTGCCTTTGTTCCCCGTGGCATGTGCATGTCAGCTCCCAGGAAACGCTGGGGTTTGCATTTCCTCAGGAATGTTTGTGAAAAATCAGCGAAGGAGCTTTCAAAGGGAAGGGAAGAGAATGCAGCAAGGGCTGGGAAGAAAACACGTGGTGAAGATATTTTATTTAAACCTCCCAAGTCCAAATGTTGGCTTGTTGAAGGTTTAAAGATGCCCCAAGTTGTCCAAAAAGCCAGAATGCTTTTTCAGATAAAAATTTAAACTCTATCTATTTGTACAACTCCTGGCAATCCTTAATTGGTAATAGCTGTTGTGTGAGGGGAATGCTGCCTCAGTTAAAAATAGGTCTGGGACTGCCCTGACAACCCAAACCAGGCTGGCTCCACAGTCACATTTTCCTTTTGTCAAATGACCTACAAATGTAACGTACATCAGGACAGAAATGCTGTCAAATCCATTTCATTGTGGTAGGAACTTCAGAAAAACAGGCAAATTGTGTTCCTCACCTGTAGGAAATAGAAAAAAACAGAGAGCTTTCATGGCAGTGCTGGTGTAGGCCTAAAGTTAAAAGGATACAAGAATAAGGACACAGAACAATAAGACTGTGTTTTTGTGCTGTGTGGAGTTAGGCCTTAGCAGGTAGAAAAATATGTTAAGCAAGATAATAGAAGAGTTTAATAATGAGCCTCTGTGCTTTGTGTTTAGAAAAAGTTTCTGAGTAATAAGAAATATGAAACAAACATTCATTGTTAGATATAAAATAGACGTGTAGTTTTAAGGATTGCTTCATGCAGATGTCTGTAAGCTCTTAATAATTTGTTGTTGGTTAGAAAACTTTTTAGAAGCTTGTTACAAAAGAGAACTCTGGGTGCTGCTGGCATGATGTGAGCTCTTGCCACCTCTCCTGAGGGCTGCAGCAGGCAGGTTCCCTGTGTCAGGAATGTTGTGCTGAGGGTTTTATAGGGGGGTTAGGTGGGGTTTAGGGCAGTTTAGGAGGACTTAGGTGAGGTTTAGGATGGGTTTTGGGAGGTCCCCAATATTGGGGGGCTGAGAGCTCCCTGCTTTGGGGCCATTTGGGTGCTCTGTAAGCTCTTAACAATTTGCTGTTGGTTAGAAAACTTTTTAAAAGCCTTGTAACAAAGAGAACTCTGGGTGCTGCTGGCATGATGTGAGCTGTTGCCATCTTTCTCAAGGGCTGCAGCAGGGCAGGTTCCCCGTGGCAGGAATGTTGTGCTGAGGGGTTTTAGGGGGGTTAGGTGGGGTTTAGGGCAGTTTAGGAGGACTTTAGGATGGGTTTTGGGGGGTCTCCAATATCAGGGAGCTGAGGGCTTCCTGCTTTGGGGCCATTTGGGTGCTCTGTAAGCTCTGAATAATTTGCTGTTTTTTAGAAAACTTTTTAAAAGCCTTGTAACAAGGAGAACTTTGGGTGCTGCTGGCATGATGTGAGCTCTTGCCACCTCTCCTGAGGGCTGCAGCAGGGCAGGTTCCCTGTGTCAGGAATGTTCTGCTGAGGGGTTTTAGGGCAGTTTAGGAGGACTTAGGTGAGGTTTAGGATGGGTTTTGGGAGGTCCCTGATATTGAGGGGCTGAGGGCTTCCTGCTTTGGGGTGATTTGGGTGCTCTGTAAGCTCTTAACAATTTGCTGTTTTTTAGAAAACTTTTAAAAGCCTTGTAAAAAAGAGAACTCTGGCTGCTTGAGCTGTTGCCACCTCTCTCGAGGGCTGCAGCAGGGCAGGTTCCCTGTGTCAGGGATGTTGTGCTGAGCTCACTTAGGCTGGGCCCAGGCTCAGGGGCAGGCTCAGATCCCTTCCCACACCGTGGGTGAGGGGATGCAGCCACCCAGTGTGGGGAGACAAAGAGAGATAGCACCAAAGGCAATCTTCCCCTTGATAAATTGCAGCTGTGTTAATTGTCCAAGAGTGGAACAGCCTGGCCCTCCCAGCTCGGGGTGTGATAAAGGGTGAGTTGGCTGGGAGGGAGTTCAGTTGGAGTTGGAGTTAGATCAGTTGGAGTTGTTGGAGTCTGCTGGCCGTGCTGTGAGGAGGAAGGGACAGGAGCTCGTGCAAGGGATGGAAAGGGTAAGATGCTGAACGTAGGACAAACAGGGTCAGGCAGCCATGCTGGATACAGAAAGGAGCAAGCTGGAACAGCAGAAGGAAGAGAGGAGACTGTGAAGAAAGAGCCAGGGCTGTGTGGAGCTGCCCTGTGGGATTGTGTCTTGGTTTTGAACTGTCTTGGTTTGGAAAGACAGTTGTCTGCCAGGGAAAGCTGGAGCTTCCCTTGGAATGGAGAATGTCACCCCCCTCCCCTCTAAATTAATATAATTTTGCAATTAGGGGTTTTCAGGCAAAGATATGGGAATAGGAGTAACAGTTCTTTTCTAGGAATAAAAAAAAAACGAAACAAAATACAAATGCAGTAGTACAAAGACAAGCAAGCAAGCAAAACAAAAGTCCTGGAAAAACTCTGATAGAGTCAGGGATATGACCTGACACCCTGTTGGTCAGGGGGTTGGGAGCAGCCCAAATAAATCCCAGATAAGGTTCTGTGGGGTACAGATAATGGAGTAGGAAAAGTCCAGTGGTGGTGAGATGGGTCTGGTCCTCCTCTGGTGGAAAAACCAGATCCCTGCTGTTCCTGAGTCTCAGTTTTTATCCAGGTGGGAACGGTTGGCTCTGCCCACACTGGGTGGAGCATCTCCCAATGGGATGATGTCATGTGTGATGTCATTGGTGAGCCTTCATGGCCCATTATCAGCAGCTATCCCCGATGATGTAATGTGTGATGTCATTGGTGAGCTCATGGCCCATTATCAGCAGATATCCCCTGGAGGATGGACGGGTGGTGACAGAGATAACAAACCCTGCCCCAGAGATAACAAACACTGCCCTAGCTGGTTTGAACAGCTGGGCCATTATCAGAAGGCATCCGCCCCTCTCCCCCTGGAGTTACAAGAGATAAAGAAATCTCTGCTTTTACAACAGATGAAATAGAACACAAATCTCTTGGCTACCCAACCCAAGACAGATTGCTAAAGAGAAGAGGTACAAGAGACTTTTGGATACCAAGGAGCTGATGCTTGAAGCCTTCTGATGTTTTTACTGAAGCACAGTGTCCATTTCAACAACCACAACCCAGGGCACGCAGCTTCACCCAAAACCAAACCAGACCTGCCCTCCTGGCTGCAGCTTTTCTCTGGGCTCCTCTCCCTTCTCGTACCCACCCAGCTCTCTGCTCATCATCCTGCAGGCTCTGCTGCCAGCCAGGAATGGATCTCCAGAAGGGGGAGAGGGATGGAGTGTGAGACTCCCAATTAAGCCCTGCCTTTCTATTAATAGCATTTAAAAGTAACACACCACCTACAACTTGTAAAGGAACCTCAGCTCCGGCGTTTTTAAATACTTGGAGTGATTTATGTCCCTCGTGGTGTCTTCGCCTGCAGCAGCTTTGTTTCCAGTGTGAAAATTAGAAAATAGATTAAAAGCCTCCCGTTCCTCAGGAACAGCCTCGAGCTGTGCCAGGGGAGGTTTTAGGTTGGATATCAGGAAAAATTCCTTTACTGAAGGGGTGGTCAGGCATTGGGAACAGGCTGCCAGGGCAGTAGGGGGGTCACCATCCTTGGAAGGAATTAGAAGGTGTGTGGATGTGACCTTGGCAGTGCTGCGGAATGGTTGGACTTGATGATCTTGGAGGGCTTTTCCAACCTAAATGATTCTGTGATTCTCTTCTGCCTCTTCTTCCCTCTCCACCCCTCAACCCCGGGGTTTTCAGGGATTTCCAACTGCTCTCCATTGTTCTGGGTTCCTTTAGGAATCAAAACCATTGGGAGAATCCCATTGTTGTCCCCAAAATGGGTGGCACGTGCTTAGCAGTGGCCAGGTTGAGGGCTTTGAGGAACTTGGTGATTTTTTTTCCCAGCGTTTCTGTGATATTGATCCTTCCAATTGTTCTCCCTGCTCCTGTGTCCAGTCTGCAGAACCAGAGCTGTGTATCTGTCCTGGTGCTCCAGGCTGCCTTGGTGCAAACAAACCCTCCTGCATCAGCATTTGCAGCTCCCCTGCAGCCCCAACAGCTGAGCAGAGCCTTTCTGCTGACCCTGCAGCTCAGGGAGATCCCCCTGCAGCTGCCTCCACACTGTGCTCAGCTCCCAAAATCACAGCAGCATCTCTGAATGATGCAGGCAGCAACTTGCACGTCTGAGGCGCCCAGTGTGGCCACTGGTGATGCTGGGTTTGGGAAAAACTGTCCCGAAGTGGGAAGAAGTGTTGGAAGGAGGCAGAACCTCTCCCTGCACCTTCCAGTTGTGTTGCACGGGTCCATGTAATCGTAAGACACGAAATAAATTGACTCTAAAAACTCTCTGAAGGCAGAAGACAAAGAAATGAAGGGGTTTTTTACAGTTTACTTAGCTTTCTTTTATAGCATGCTGTGCTAAAAAGGGGACTCTGTTTGTCCATAAGATTGACACTTCTCTCTGATATTAGTTAACTAATATTAGTTAATATATTAGTTAATATATTAATATAACTAATATTAGTTAACTAATATTCTAATGTTAATTAACAGAAATAGGAAGCAAAAAACCTAAGAGAGGTTTTGTTATAAGAGAAGGACATATTACCTAAAAATATTTTGAGAAAAGCAGAAAGATGTTTTAAGAAGAGAAACTGTTGACAGCTTTCCCTTGAAAAAGGAGCTAGCAATAGTTAGCGAGCTAAAATTCTCTCAGGCTCAGAAATATCAACTCCACAGGTCCAGACACACAGGGCTGCAGAGAGGGAGAGCTGCTGTGGGCTCTCACAAGCAGGGCAGAGCGAGTAAAGGTTTCCAGGGAGAAAAAAAAAATCAACAAATAAGAAAATCAGTGTGGGGAGTCGAGCTCGGGGTGGGTGCAGTGATGTGCTGAGAATGGAATCCCTTGGATTGCCAGGGGAAGAGATAAGTGATGAAATCCCCACCCACACCCAGAGGGGAGGAACAGCCCGGGCAGGCAGCTCCAAACCCCAGGCTGAGAGAGTGTGGGACAGCAGTGTCACTGCAGGGTGACAGGAGGCTGAGATGCAGTGTGGGACAGCAGTGTCACTGCAGGGTGACAGGAGGCTGCGATGGATGCACAAAATGCAAAATCCATTTTGTGGATGAGCGCTGGGGCTCGTCCTGGTTGTCCTGAAGGGAAAGCAAACAAGGCTTCCAAACAGTGAAATCACTTGATGTGCAGATGTGTGCCTTGTTTGGGGCATGGCGATGGCACCAGGAACAAAGGCAGGGCAGTAAACAGCCCGGACAAAAGCTCCTCTGTTCCTCAGGAAGATTTTTCTGGCTGCTACCAAAGAGCTGATGTGTCCAGCAGTTTCTCTTGGCCATCCCTTCTGTCACCTCCCAGGTGATGATGATACTCCTGAGGAGCTGTTTGTAGAGAGGGCAGCCCAGCATGAGAGGCAAAATCAGGTTTAATTCATCACCAGTGAGCTCCTTACAGAAACCAGCAGCTATTCCCTGCCTTCCAGGATGCTGTGGGGTTGAATATTCCCCTCAAATGTCATCCCAAGGAGCATCTCACAGCAACCCCCTCTTTGTATTCACAGCAGAATAAATAGAACTTTCTTACAGCAGAGATCTATCACAGAACTGAACTATGACTTTTATTAGCTCATGATGTGGTTTGCACCGTGTGCAGCATTTTCTGGATGTGTATTAAATGTTAGGTATTTCTTACAGAATAATAATAGTAATAATAATAGCAACAATAGCAATAATAGCAATAATAATGACGATGATAATAATAATAATAATAATAATAATAATAATAATAATAATAATAATAATAATAATAATAATAATCCCTGCTTGCTTAGAGGAGAAGCTACCTGGCTTTGTTGATTTAGGGAATCAGTGGACAAACTCAGGCCAGGAGCTGAAATACTCTACGCTATTTAATGGTCTGGTTTTCATGGGAAATGCTGCAGCAATGATTTAAAAACCAAACCAAATCACAAAGCAGTCCCCCTGCAGCATCTCAACTCTGCCCCTCGATGTTCCCATGTTATTTTAATTCCCTTGGTCACTGGTTGTGCACAGAGTTTAGAAATGTGGCACAAGGAGGTGATGAAAACTCTGCTCTCTTCGCAGATCTCATGCACTGACTCTATCTTTAGAGACAGATAAAAACACTATTCCTGCAGATGCTGGTGCTGTCAAAATATTGGGACTGCAGGGGAATCAAGGAGGGTTTAATCTAAATCCATCAATTCCACAGAGGGCTCAGGATTGAGCTCAAAGAGAGGAGCTGACACAGCTGAGGGTGCTGTTTGATACCTCCGTGCTGCACAAAAAAGAAACTACTGCTTTCACACTCTTTATATAATGGGTTTATTCATGCCAGATGAAAAATTGCAAGTGTACAGGGTGCAAAAACCAGAAAATCTCTCTTGTAGGCACTTCATCTCTGATATAAGGGACAGAGTTCAGTTGGGCTGCCTGAACTTATGTCGCTTTTTCCAGCATTGAGATGTAGTTCTGTGATTTTGTTAGGAACAGATGTATAAAAGTTTTCTAATGTGATTTTCCTTCATTAATCCAGCTGATTTAAATGTAGAGAGTGCCGTGGAACTTGGTGTGACTTTTCCTCAGGAGCCATCAGTGGCTTGCTCCAGGAACAATTCTCAGGAACTCCCAAAGCAGAATGTATTTCAAGCAGTGGGAGCAGTCATGAGACCCTGGGCAAAACGGCCTCAGAGAAAATGGAATTATGCAACAGTAAACAGACAGTTAATCACAGAATGGTCCTGCCCTGTGAAGAAACAGCGTGAACTTGGTTTCTTGCTTAAGTTTTATAATATAAAACTGTGTCTGATGTCCCTGGTGCAGAAGGGCCCCGGTAATGGTGCTGTTGACCAGAGAAGGGAGTGTGGGCTGAGCAAAGGCTGGGGGAACTTCACTCTGTCAGAGCAACAGCTCTGACTCTTAGGGTGGTCCTGGAGATGCCAGGCCAGGATTTAAAGGGCTCCTCTCTACAACAGCAATAACAATACTTTTTTTTTCTGAGGTTTCCGCCATGTGAGTGTGTGCTGGGCTTCAATTCATTGAAACTTCTGGCAATAAATGCTGTGTGTTTAAACTTACTCAGCACAGCAAAAGAATTCCACATACATAATCTATTTGGGTTGATTTGGGCGTTTCTTGGGTTTTTTCAGGGTTTTTTTCTTGGTTGTTTGGCTTGGGGTTTTGTTTTAATCAGATTTGCCACTTTATTGTTGCTGTCATTTCCAGGCTGAGTGTCACAGCTGATACTCACCACTGAAAGCCAGGACCTCTCTGTATGCCTTCAAATCCAGCTTTGGAAAATGACTCATTACTCTCTTTTTTTGGCACCAAAAAGTTTATTACAGTGCACAAAATATTTTTGCAAGCAGCTGAGGGTTTCAATGCATTCGATGGAGTGTGTACTGGGGTAGCACCTACAGGTCTCGTAAGGGAATTTCTGGGGCAGTGTTACTGGGCTGGGGAGGGTTTTTTGAAGTGGAATAAATGGGAAAAACTTCCTGCAGGTGCTGCCTAGGTAGGGTTTTGTGACTTGGCAGCTCGGAGCAGCGAGTGTAACGCGGAGCTCTCCGAACAGCCCCATCGTAATCTCTTCTGGCTCGCGAAAAACGTAAACACCGAATCTTATAAATCACGGAGAAAGGAGTAACCCGAGCCTGGAGATGGGAAAGCTGCCTCCTTCCCTCGGAGTTCACTCGAGTGGAGGTCGGAGGAATCACTTGGAAGCGGTGAATCAGAGCTGGGCTGCTGCCTGAAGCCCGGGCTGGCTCTGCTGCGCCGCAGAGCTGCCTCGTCCCATCCAGCTTGGAATCCTCCTCCCTGAGCTCCGGGGAAAGCCATGAAGGGGGATGGCAGTGCCATGTGGAACCTGATGTGGAAATACTGCATCTCTGTCAGGACCATCAGGTACGGGGGCATTTACACGGCTTTGGTTGGTGTTGGAGCTCCTGCTCCCTGCGGAGGTAACTCGCAGCAGCCTCAGGAGGGTTGGTAGGGTGGATTCTTCTTGCTCAGCCTTAGACTAAACGTGAAAAAAGGGTTATGGCAAAAAAAAAAAAAAATCTTCCAAGGGCATGGAGTTTTCTGTCTCGTTTACAAGCAGGAGAAAATAGAAGTATGAAAGAAACTTTATTTTAGCGAGTGAAAATTCGAAAATTCTGCTCCTTTTCTGAATGCTTGCCTGTCATAATTTTCTGTTTGTCCCGTCTCCCAAACCCAGAGGTCGGGCAGTTGTTCTTGGCACTCTGCAAGCATCACTTGTAGGACAGGGGGGTGAAAAGGAGGTGGCTTTTAGGGCAGGATAAAGCCCTGGGTTGGGTGTCTGTTGTCTCCAGGCTGGTGTGGTGCTGTGAGCCCACCTGGGGGAGCGCAGGGACTGAAGGAGAGGCTGGGCACAGCCCGGGGATGTTGGACTCTGCTCCCTGCCAGGAGCGGCTGCCCAGGATTCCAGCAGGGCTCATTCCAGGAATGGAGCTGCTGAGAGAGACACTTGATGATTGTGCATCCTCACAGCGATTTTTTAAAATATATTTTTCAATAGTTACCCGGGCTCAGGCCTTGGGTTCTCGGTGGGACACAGCTGTGTGGGTTAAATGGTACCTTTGGCCATGCCAGCTCCCCTGCAGAGGTCATGTCATCCGAGTAATTACTGCATTTCACGCTGCATAATCATGCCGGGCTGAGGAAATAGTTGAGAGAGCCTGAATTCCTGCCTGGACTTTCATTACAACTCAGAACAGACTGTGGAAGGCTTTCTATCATCAGGGTGCCAAAATAAAACTAAGACATCCCTTCATTCCCAGCAGAGTCAATATAATAGAAACTGGCAATAATCCCCAAGAGAGGATACGATTAAGATAAAAATAATTTTATTTATGGCCTGGGTTTAGAACCAGAAGCAGAGGGAAAGCCTGAAAGAAGCACACGAGTGCAGTCTTTGTTTGCAGCCCAGATGTTCATCCCAACCTCGGTGCTGCTCTGGGGCAGCTCCTGTGCAAACCCCTCAGCCCTGAGGCTGGGTGATCCTACAAAACTAAACTTCAAAAGTTCCTCGGAGGCCTCGGGTGTGGTGATTTTCCCGAAGTTTGACATGCAAATTGTGACGTCCTGTAAACAGCCAGTTCTTTATTTCATCAGTGACCTGACTGCAGTGTAGGGTGGATTGAATATTAGTTGAGTTATTCACAGCAGGGCTTATTTATAAAGCTGCTGGTGGCTCTCACAGCCAGTGAAATGCAGGGCAACCAGAGGATTTTCAATGAATGTTTTTGGTTGTTTTGACAGAGCCTATCTTTCTTTGGCAGAATTTCTTTGACGCCAAGAAGTTAAAGAGAATTTAAAAAAAACCGAGTTTTCCTTTGTGGAAAAAGTTCTCTACCACCCTAAGCTGCTTTTTGGACACAGTTCAGAGACCTCCCTGAATCTGTCCCTGTGTTGTGGGAGACTCCAGCAACCACTGGGGTTCACCTTTTATCCATCCAGGGAGGGGATGGATAAAGGATCCCAGTTCTTCTGCCTCTTCTCCCTTTTGTGGGGGGCTCTGGAGCCTGTGCAGCCCTCGCTGGAGGTTTCAGCGAACCCAGAACCAGCAGGGTGGGTTTGGTGCTGCCCTGCCCTGCCCTGGTGGAGCCCCCCTGCCCACCCCGCCCTGGGCACCAGGCCCTGCCTGCTCCACACTGGGCCGCTTGTCCTGCAGCCCTGATGAATGAGGGGATTGATGCCTGCCCAAGAAAACAGCCCCACTCCTAAAGGAAAATTAGTCTTTGGGCTTGACCTTGTTTCCATTGGACTGCAGCAGCTTTAGAAAAACATTTTTGAGTGAATCTTTGTTGCCTGTTTGGCCTGTGGGCAGAGCTGGGCCACATCCGTGTGCTGTACCTGGATCTGCAGGGCCAGACCCCAAACCTGTGGGGTCAGGACTGTCTGCAGGGGGAAATGGTGTGCACAGGGAAATGTTTTTAGCCCAGAGGAGTCGTAGGTGGTGCTGGAATAAGCTTAGGAGAGAGCAGGACGGTGTGGTGTGGAAATACACTGCACTGCCTAAAAATAATGGTGCCTTTTTTTTTTTTTTCCTGCTGGGGGCTGTTGTTGGCCAGCTCCTAGAGCACGACTGCAGAAGTTAAAAAGACAAAGGGATTTCTTTGCTGTTGTGCCAAAGCTGAGCTTGTTGCACTTAATGTGGAACTGGTGTCCTTGCAGAGCTCATTTCTCTGAGCCAGTGAAGCCTCACTGCTGCCAGGTCATTTCCCAAAGCACAGCAGGAGAGGATCCCACAATGGTCAGCGCTGGAAGGGACCCTTAAAACCCATCTCATCCCACCCCATTCCATGGGCAGGGACACCTTACACTGTCCCAGGCTGCTCCAAGCCCCGTCCAGCCTGGCCTGGGACACTGCCAGGGATCCAGGGGCAGCCACAGCTGCTCTGGGCAGGACAGGCAGGGTCTGTCTGACCCCAGAGCACAGAACAGGGTGATCCCTGAGCCCCAGGACACCTCCCAGAGCTGGTGTCCCCAAGGGGACATTGCCATTCCTGTCCCTGGGGGATGCAGGATGATTGTCCCTTGCTCAGCAGTGGCCACACCATGGGGTTTGGGCTCTCCTGGGTGGCTGCAGTCCCTGCTCAGTGTTCCTGCCCAGGGCGCTGTCTCCCACATTTCTGGGGTGGAAATGGGGCTGTATGTCAGCCCCTGAGGAGGAGCAGGGGTGGCAGTGGCTGTGCTGTCCCCACAGCCCTGCACGGGTCCCTCACTGACCCTGTCACCGTCCCAGTCCGTGTGCAGAAGGTGGCACTGCCCTGCCACCCCTCTGAAGGCCACCCTGAGGGGCCATGGCACCCAAAGGCTGCCTCTCCTCTTCTGGGGGAGTCTCCACTTGGGATATTTGCAGGTGGAAGGCTTCCCCTAAACCAGGGAGCTGGCAAAGGCTGGGAGCAGAGCTGGGGAAAGGCTCTGTCATCGTTTATTTCTGGTAAAGCTGCACTTCAGTGACCCCCCATGG
The DNA here is from genome assembly GCA_021534815.1 of Acrocephalus arundinaceus. NCBI lineage: Eukaryota > Metazoa > Chordata > Aves > Passeriformes > Sylviidae > Acrocephalus > Acrocephalus arundinaceus. Next base: position 1,547,545 of record JAJEOU010002752.1, read on the forward strand.
GTGGGGATAGGCAAAGGCACAGCCAGGAAATGGCTTGTCAGTGTGTTCAGTTGTGTTTATAGGTCCTGGCAGCTTTAAGGCAGAGGAACAAGTGTTAGGTCCTGCGTGGGGAGCAGCTCGTCCCCGGTGATGTCCCTGTGCCAGCCAGCTCCTTGGTGGCTGGAGACTGGCTCCATCTGAATCAGCACATCCCAGCCCACAGAGAATAAATTACAGGGTTTAGGGCAGTGTAACACATAGTTTTCAGCTTGCATCTTCAAGTTCCAGTGCAAGTAATGGAGGAAAATGGTCAATAGTTACTTCTTAGTGCTCCACACATCTGGAAAAAAGTAAGAATTGGTCCTCAGTCTGAGCAGTCTGGGAGTTTCTTCCCTTATTTTCCTTCTGCTACGAACATTTTCCATTTTGGTTTGGTCATACTTTATTTTTAGTTGTCTGCTTTTTCTTTTGCTTTTTTTTTTTCCCTGAAGGCTGACGGAACAATGCAGTGATTTCATCAAAGAAAACCAAAACCCTGGGCAGTGAAAGGGTCCCCTCTGGGCTTTGGTGGCTTTTGGTGGCTACTGGAGCTGGGCTGGTCGAGATGCAGCTCGTAAAATTCAGAAGCTTGGAACACATAAAATTTACTGTAACTTGGGTAGGGGCTCGTTCATAAATGCTCTGAGCATAGTTCTCGAAATTACACTGGGGTCAGTGTAATTTGGCAAAATTGTGGGCTGGGAGCCAGGGCTGGGCATAGTTTGCTCTGCGGTTGTCTTGGTTTTGAAAGAAGACAGGTATCTGCTAAAGAGAGGCAGGGCCTCTCTTGGAATGGATAATTCAAATCCCCTTCCCTCAAATTATTATAATTTAGAAAATTAAAACGGCTCTCAGGCAGAGATATGGGAATAGGAATAACAGTTCTTTACTAATAGGTATAACAAGGCAAACAAACAACAACAACTACAGCAATTAATAGCGAAAACAGAACCAGGGACCTTGACGGAGCTTGGTCCCACAAAACCCGGGGCAGTCTGGTCTCTGGGGGACTTCAAAGAAAAGTACTAAGCTGGAACGGTGGGGAATCCCGGGCTGGTGGATCGGATGAAGTTCGGAGCTCAGTCGGTGGTCACTGGAGGGCAGAGATGTCTGGAGGGAGGCCAGTGCGGGCCCGCGGTGCAGCAGCTCTAAAACAACGCCGAGGCAGTGGGGCAGGATGCCCAGCCGAGGCAGCTCCAGCAGGGCAGCAAAAGGAGGAATACGGATCTGGGCACACGAGCAGACGATGCCAGCTCTCTCTCTAGGATCAGATCCCGGTGGTGCCAGTGAGAAACTCACACACCAACGGCAGCTGCGTCCGCTCCCGACGCAGACCACACCAAAAGTGAAGCTGCCCCCACCCAGCCCCCGTCTTTCTCTCCCCCCCCCCCCTCCTCGGGGAAAAAAAACTCCCGGAGACAAGGGTGTAGCTAAGTGCTACCCTCCATGCTTTTGTCTTCACCTGATCACTCATAAGTACCCGGCCATCAATTGCCTTGCAACTCTTGGGAAAAAATTCTATAGGTGAAAAAAGAAACAAGGCTAACCCCCAACAGCGGTTCATGGGCAAACATCAGCAGCCAACATGTGGCCAGAGATAATGGGGCAGATAACCAGATATTCAATTTGTGCATGTCAGTTTTCTCCTGTAATGGCAATTCCAAGCCCACCTCAGCTGTTCCTGCTGGCACCTCCAGGGTTAATGTTTGTGAAGCTCCTCTAGAAGAGGAGAATATCTGATATGTGTGGTTTAGTGGGGAGCAATGGAGTTGGCACCTTTCATTACCATCAGTGGTCACCAATGTGATTTTCCTGTAGCTATTTTATGGCTTAAACACTAATGAGGATTACTAAAAATTCATTTCTAAGGTGAAAAAGAAAAGCCAAAACCCCAAACCCAGATAAATGCATATTTATCTCTGTTTCTGTATTCAGTTTCTACATGGGTTTCTTTGTCATCTGCAAAACGCTGCACTTGAGAAGCTGCAGGACAAAGCCAAGTGCAAGTCATTGTTACTCATCTCAGAGTTTTAATCTTCAGACAGTGGTGGTTTTCTGAAGGCTGTGGTGCTGTCTGGGAGTGTGGTGGGGCTGGGATTACCCCAGAGCCCTGCAGTGGGGGGAGAGGAGCTCAGCTTGGCAGCCCCACGCTGCTGGGGGAAGGTTTGGGGCACTCCCAGTGCCAGTAGAAGAGGGTGGCACCAAGTTGGTGTGCTCACAACCCTGTGTTAGGGGTGTGTGAGTGTGCTCTGTGCATTTTGCATCTTAAAATAAATTATTTGGGTGAGTGTTTGCCCCGCTGTGCCTGTTCCGTGCACAGGGAATCACCGTGGCATTAATTCCTCTACCTGGAGCAGCTTGTTCAAGGGGGGACTTACACTGCTGGCTTCTCCTTTGAATTGTTATTTTTAAAAAGTCATTTAGAAGCATTTAAATGTTGCTTGTGTTCAGCTGGGGGGGTTGGTGGGTGCTTACACGGCTGGGTTATTCCAATCTGACGGTTCATGGAAATGAGAGGTTTGTGGTTTAAGTTCAGTGAGCTGCAACCGGTTACAGGTTACAACCCTCCTAGAGCAGAGGGCCAGAACCTCATCAGCTCCTTCTGCCTTTCCTTTTGTTAGCAGCACTCATTAAAATGCTCCCACTTGGTGCTCCCGTGTGTTCTTTTTGTCTTGCCCTCCATAAAAGCTCAGAATGCACAGGCAGGGGCTAGTAGAGCCAGCAGGTGATGGCAGCTTAATCCTTGCTTGAGGGTTGGTGTAAAGCCCCAGAGTTTGCAATATTGGCAGGGATTTCGGTGTTTCTTTGCACAGAACCCTCGACGTGAGGCTGAGTGCTCTGAGCAGGCACTCTCAGCACAGCACTGCAGCTGGGGGCTCCTGGAAACTCCCCAGATGGCTTTTAGGTCAGGTGAGAGAATTGCAGGAGATTTTCTGGGGCGGGGAGGTTGCTCCCAGTGGGGACCAACCCAGTGCAGGACTCTGGGAGTGTGGCAGTGATGTGAGGGCTGGAGGCTGCATTCAGTCCCTGCCCACACCATTTCCAAACTTTGGTTGCTCCATTGAGAGGCTGAGTGTGCTGAGCTGCTCTGGTGTGAAAGGACCAGAAGCCAGCTTAGCTAAGCAGCTAAAAATTAAATCAACTTCCAGCACTCTTTGGAGTTTTAATGTCTTTGCATTAAAATTATTGCATCAAAGTTTTGCTCAAACTTCCAGCAGCCCTGGGCTGGACTCTGCCATGGCTCTGTGCTTGCAGGGTGCAGGGTCTAATGACACACACTGAAACCCTAGAAGTCAGAAACCTAATCCAGGGCAGTCCAGAGACAGAGTTAACAGCCTGTTTTATTATTTATTTACACAGACCTTTCCAAAGAGCTTGTTGGAGCAGAACTGTGGGTTACTGAGCTGGTAGAATTGTTTGTCTAGTGGTAGAGGAGTTTCATTCTGTTCAAGGCAGCTTTTTGTGCTTTAATGCTCTCTGGAGGTGAGGCATATGGTAAAAATATATGTAGCAGCTTTTTGGGAGGAATTAGTTGAGTTTTGTGCTGCTCCTGCTCCTCAGACAGAGCTAGAAATTGGCATTCAGGCTTTGCTCTGAAAGGGTGCTGCTGCAGCTGCTGCTGCTGTCCTTCAGTTACTCAGCTGTTTGTATTTTTGCTATTTTCTAACTCCTGAAGTAGCCCATCAGCCTGGGTCTTTTTGTTCTGAACATACTAAGAAATAAATTTCACGGGAGCATTCCCTGCTCTTCGCTCTGAGCAGAATTATCTTTACAGTGGACTGTAAAGCAAATTAGGTAGGGAGAGCATAAAGCTCCGAGCTTATCTGGTTTTAACAAGATCATGCATTTTCCAGAAGAAGTCAGATGACGTTTTAGGAATTGGTAAGTACTGATCAATGTAAAGCTTATGAATCATGTCATTAACATCTGTGCTGGGGATTGATTGTAGTGTGAAAACGTGGGGTGTGAAATTATTTTAAGGAAACAGCCTTCTGCTTAAATGCCTGGTAGGAGTTTTATTCCTTTCCTAACAGGAATTCATTTTGCAATACGAGTATAAATTCAAATTCTCGCTGTGTTTTTGCTGTCCTCGCTGCAGTACCTGCCTATTAATCATTTTCTTTGACAGTAATCATCAAACCAGCAGGAATTCATGCAGTAAGCAAAGTGTCACACGTTCAGTCATCTTTAGCAGAGACAATAATTCAGGGTGTAATTAACAGCCTGACAGGTATCGAGTGTTTGAAGTGGGCTTGGGTTGTTGGGGGGTTTCCTGTGCTCACCGTGCTGGGGGGGTGGCAGACCTGCTTAATGAGGCTCTTCTGACAACTGCAGGGACAGAGAAATAAATTAAAATAAAATCAGATCTCATCCCGTTCGTATTTACGGGCTGGGTGGTGCCACTTGAGCAGAGCTGGGGGTGGGTGAGGCAGGGCAGCCTGAGCTGCTGCATTTCCATGCTGAGCGTGTAGAGCTGCAAGCTGATCAATTAACAATTAAATGCGCTCCTGAGTTAGTCACACCTGCCTCAGCCTTCTGGAAGAGTCTCAGCAGCGTGCGTGGCATTTTGCACTCAGTGAATTCTCCTCAGCTGGTGATAGCAGAGCAAGGAATAATATTCCTTCATGGCATCAGGGGGCCACTTTCATGGTCTGCTGGGGCCAGGGAGAGCGCCGTAGCTGGGAGTGACACGGGGGAATTGCATCCTGACACGGAGCATTCTGGTTCAGCTCTCCTGAAAGCCATTTATTTTCACATAAATTGGTTTTCTAACGCTGAGGGACTCCTCTTGGACACTGCCTTCCCACATCACCCTGAGGGGTGACTGGCAGCCACGCTCGTGTCACCGCTCGCCTTCCTGAGAGCCACTTCCCTGTGTTTGGATGTCAAGCAAAGCCATCTTTTCAAGGAGCTCTTGGAAATCAGGCTTCCCTAGGATTTAAGGTTTAAGAAATTAGGGTTTAAGAAATTGGAGCACTTAGGCAGAACTGAGGTGGCGGGTGGCCCTACAGGACCTGGGACACGCAGAGTGGCACCAGGGCAGAGCTGGGCAGTGCCAGCACCTTGTGATCCCCTGACAGGGCACAGGCTGACCCTGCCATTCCCCCTGCAGCCTGAATGCCTTTCTGTACCAGAGCAGGAGGCATTTCCAGCTCGGGGCAGGCTCTGTGAGAAAGGCAGGAGCTGGTGCAGAGGGAAATGCAACCTTTGTGCTGCTCAGGAGCCTTTGGAATGCATTCCCAGCCTTGTGGACAGCACATTTCCCTGCTGAAAGGACAGCGTGGTGCCCACAGCCCTGGGTGAGGATCTGTGGCCCTGATATTTCTGAGCCTGAGAGAATTTTTTTTGCTAGCTCTTTCCCAATGGAAACTTTTCAACAAGTTTCTTTTCTCACAACTTTGTGTAAATAACTACCTTTTCTCATAACATTTCTTGCCCAGCTGGTGTTTTCTATTTGTGTAATTAAAGCAGTGGAATTAGAGAGGCGTCGTTCCTGTGCACCAATCATATTTCTTTTATATCAAAGTACCTTATAAAATAGGGGAAGAATTGTAAAATAAAGAATCTTCTGAGAATTCTTGGAGTTTCTTCGTGTCCAACTGCGACAAGGATCTCCTTGTCCCAGGTGTTTTGGAGGTTTGTCCTACCCCTGACCATGAAATGATTCCCTGGATCTTTCTCCTCTGGAGCTGCTGGGGTACTGAGTGCCCGGGGACCAGAGGGACCAGCCTGGCCCAGCTCAAGGTGTCCCTGCCCATGGCAGGGGGTGGAACAAGGTGACATTTAGGGCTCCTTCCAACCCGAGCTATGGTGGGGCTCCGTGATGCTGGGAAGGGATTCCAGGATTATCTCAGGGTCCAGCTGGGAAGCGCAGCCGAGGCATCCAGGCAGCTTCAGAGGGAGCTGTGGGAAGGGGCTGCTGAGCTTCTGATGCCTCTGGGAAGATAAAAGGCACATTTGTACTCTGCCTTGGATGCTCTTATCTGAGAGCAAGCCCTGCTTGCCTTTGGGAGGAGCAATAGCAGATCCAGTTATAGAAAAGCCTTTATAAAAGCCATCAAAACAGCCCCCACGCTGCTATTGTGGGGTTTATTATGTTCCCAAGAAATGGAAGCTGATTTAACAGAAGTTTCACAATGAAATTAGGAGATACTGTATGTTAAATTGCCTATTTTTAGTCTTGTGTGTTCAGCGTAGGGTTAAAGCTCAGCTCCAATTTCCTTGGAACTGTTGGGTGTCCACAAAAGACAAAAGCAGCTGCTGCACAGGGATTCTGTACAGGTAAGGAGTGTTTTTATCAGCAGATGTTTGTATGGTTAATCCTCTTCCATGTTTAAACCATCAAGAGTGAACTATTTCACCAAATCAATGAGATTGGGGCAGATCAATCAATTCAGTACCTTATTATCTGTTGGAAATTATCTCCTGATGTTTCAGAGTGAGTGAGAGCCAGGCTTGGTCTGACTGTTTAGGAGAGCTTAACCCTGCTGCTGTAGTGGGCACACAGCCCTGAATTTAAGCATTTTTCCACAAGGAGCCTTGGAGGGCTCAGCTGTGGGGGTTTTCTGGCCGTGGACACAAAGATCTGATGATAGAATCTCACTGTCTGTATATTTTCAAGTTAATGTAACAAACACTTGTGGAGGACGGGGGCCATCAAATGCAGAGAAACACTCGACTTCTTTCCAAACGTTAATTCCTTGAAAACAAACACACAGAGACCTTAAAGGCAGCCTCTTGAAAGAGTTGTCCCGAGTTGTTTCTCCTTTTTCCAGGCTCTGGAACCACTGCGTTTTGCAGTTTTTCCACCTGCACATTCTAAGTGCTTGAGCAGATTTGTTGCTCCGATGATTGAGTCTTGCACAGTAGCTCAAATCCGGGTCTAAAAGGAGACTAATCCCTTTAATGCCTGTCCTGTTGGTGTTCCAGTGGGATGGAGGGTGAAAAATGATGCTGGAAAGGGGGAAAATGACACTTTGTGAGTGCCTTTTGTGCCCCTGCTGTGCTGTCCTGTGTCCTCTCACCCCTTGGTGCCCGCACATTGGTTTTGTGACTGCAACAATCCATGGTGGGAGATAAGGAAAAGAATCCACATAAAAAACGTCTGGCAGGGCCATTTCCTCCAAAAACCAGGGAAACCCTGGAGCTTTTACAGAAATGGGGAGTGAACTCCATGAACTGCATGTGCTGTGTGTGCCCTTTCAAACCAAGGTGGGGATGGATGTTCATGCAAAGATATCCAGCACTAAAATCGTGCATTTGCAGGGTTCCAGGCCAGGCTGGACAGGGTTTGGAGCACTGGGAGATTCCCTGCCCATGCAGGGGGCTGGGATGAGATGAGCTTTGCCCACCCAAACCAGTCTGGGATTTTGTGGTTCCTTAATAACCCAAGCCCCACGGCTGTTCAGAGAGGACTCAAACATTAAACAGCGCTGGTAGCAGGCATGTGGCAGTTCAGCTGCTTCTTTAAACCAAAAAAACCCCACCAAAAAAAAAAAAAAAAAAAAACCAACAAAAAAACCCAAAAAAAAAAAAAAGAAACCAAACAACCAAAAAACCCCAAGCAAAGAAACCCCCCCACAAAAACCCCTTTTGCAAGTTATTTCTGTATCTGATACTTTGTATTTCATATCAAGCATTGATCTGTTCAATGAGCTTTGCAGCTTGCAGTGTTTTGTATCAATATTTGACCATTTCCTGTGACTTTAAAGAACAGAAAAGTGTATTTCAGGCACTGTAGAGCCTTAGGGAAAGCTCTGAGCACTGGGGGGCAGCTGCTGGAGTCCTCAGTGAAGCAGTTTTGAGGGGGAGAAATCCCACTGGTTTGTGTTTTACGTACACTGAGGGGTGGATGGTTTGGTGGTGGGGTTTGTTCATCAGGGAGTTCAGGTGATGGATTAGGAAACCCTGGAGGTTTAAATTAAAGCCTTCAAGCTTTAATACAATAATTTTATAGACATTTTCACCTGGTTGGTGGTGACTGTCAGTGAGCTGAGTTCGGGGGCTGAAGGAGTTCTTTGGTTTTCCACAGGAATTCCAGGACAGGGAGGGGAGGGGAGGAGAGGAGAGGGGAGGGGAGGGGAGGGGAGGGGAGGGAGGGGAGGGGAGGGGAGGAGAGGAGAGGAGAGGAGAGGAGAGGAGAGGAGAGGAGAGGAGAGGAGAGGAGAGGAGAGGAGAGGAGAGGAGAGGAGAGGAGAGGAGAGGAGAGGAGAGGAGAGGAGAGGAGAGGAGAGGAGAGGAGAGGAGAGGAGAGGAGAGGAGAGGAGAGGAGAGGAGAGGAGAGGAGAGGAGAGGAGAGGAGAGGAGAGGAGAGGAGAGGAGAGGAGAGGAGAGCCTCGCATGACTTTTTTAGGCTTTTAGGGAATGACAAAACACTGCTGCTGCTCTCCTTTGCCTGCTGCCCCACCTCCCGAGCTGTGGGAGCTGTGACCCGCCCTGTCCTGGTGCCTGCTCAGAGCTGTGTTGGAGGTTTGGGGCCACTCGGGGACTTTCCTCGAGCCTTTATTGTCACATCAGCCCCATAACAGGGTTTGGGACAATTGAAATATGACAACAGCTGAGCTCTGCCAGCAGCAGCCAAAGATCTCTTTGTCAAAGGGCATTTTAAAGGTTTTCCAGCCAATGGCACATTGCTAAAGCTCACAGACAATTGTTCTGCCAGTCACTGAAAGCACACACACACCTGCTGCAAACAATGCTGGCTTGGATGCTCTCTATTAACTACAAACAATATCCCATTATTAAGCTTAAAACTTTCTCCTATCTTGCTAAATATATTTTTCTGCAGTCCCAAGATCCATCCTAGCCAAACCTGAGACTCAGACTCTTGTTTCATGTCCCTGCTTGCTGCACTGTTGTAACTTTTCCTCCTTTCAAGCTTTGCAGTTGCAGCTAATTCTGAATTCTTTTGCTCTTCCTGAAAACCTTCTCACCTTGAGCATTTCCCACCATGGCCAGGAGCTCCCAGGGGCTGCTGTGGCTCTCCTTTTGGGGTGCCACTGCCTTTTGATGCCCTGTGATTGATAAGAGGAGCCGTCATTTTTCAGGGAAGGCAGAGAAGGGAGCCGTGCGTATCCTTGGGGCGCTGATGTCCAGATGTGTCTGGAGCAGATGGGCTGCTAACAAAACAAGAGCCCTGCAAGGAAGTCTCAGCCTTTTCCATCTCTGTCCCTAATTTTTCATGTCTCTGGAAGCACAAAAGATGGATTTCACTGTGTCTGAGTCTGCTCAGAGGGAAGGGAGGGAAACATTTTGTCCGAGCAGTCGGTGTTCATTAAAAAGTGAGATGAACTTTGCTCAGTGCTTTAAAAAATGGCCCTAAAATCTGGCCTGAGTCTGTGCTAGTCATACATTCTTCATAACTTTCCTTTCAAAAAGCTTTTAAAACTCCTCAGCACGGGGCTAGGAGCACTCTGGGTTGTGAAATTATCTTTGCAGACCTTGGGATTTTTTTTTCCAATGGTAATTTCAGAGCTTGTATGTCAACAAAGCAGCGCACAGAATTATCATTTCCCTCTGGGCTTTTCAAATCTGTATCTCCGGGGCAAATCTAGAGACCACATGACATCAGCTCCAAATATATTAATGAAAATGAAATGTGGCATTTGTCAAAATCCTTTTGTTGGAGAAACAGCCTATTTTTCTGATTAAGTGCTGTGTCAATGTTACATCACACTGACTTGAGATGTTTCTGGGTACCAGCTGGGCCAACAAGCTTTAAAAATACCTGGGATCCTCCTCCTGGCATCAAAATCCACCAACATTTGCTGAAGTAATTACTTCTGTTGAATGAATTTGTGGCGTGTCTGGGGAATTTGCTGCTGCTGAAGCTTCCCCCCCCCCCCCCAACCTATGTGTCACAAAGTAATTCCTTGCAGAGGCTGCAAAGCCTTAATATAATCAATTCATGTGCAAATAAATGTAACTCTGTTAGTTCTTGAGTGGAAGACAGGCTCTGGAAAAGTCTCAAACTGAAGCTTGTGGTTCTTTGGTGAATATTTTTCGAGTGTTTCCTCCTCTTCAAATCCTTCTAATTAACCAGCTAAGGCCACAAATGCTGTCCAGCTGAGGGGCAGCTCCAGGGTTCACATCCCAGATGGATGATATCAGGACATGACTTTATCTACCAGAGAGCCTCACATGTGCCCTGGATTTTTTAATTCTTTCCCCTCACCCTTCCGGTATTAAGGCAGTTTGTTGTGTTCCCATCAAATATTTATGTGGTTTGTCCATTGGCTTTTCCTGAGGATTACTGAGCTGGGAGGGAGCTTTCCCCGGAGCAGAGCAGGGGTTCTGCTGCTGCTTTGTTCAGCATCCCCTTCCCATCCTTTCTACAGCTGGAGTTTCCAAAGGTGCCCTAAAACAGGACAGGGATAAAAGGCACACAATGAGGATAAATGTTAATATTTACTTCTGCTGTTCCTGTGTAGTTAAAGCCTGTGTGATTTTATAGGATGATCAATACAAATTTCAAACAGTTTTGATGTTCAGCACCGTTAAAGCACGGCCTGGCTGTAAAGTTTATCATCACTGGTAGCTAAATAAAAATACAGCAATGCAGCTTCTGTCTTTGGGGTTATTTTTTATTATATTTTACAGTTAAGCAGCCTGGAATGTTCCAGGCCAGGTTGGACAGGGCTTGGAGAAACCTGGGATAGTGGAAGGTGTCCCTGCCCGTGGCAGGGGTGGAACAAGATGATTTTTAGGGTTCCTTCATCCCAAACAAGTCTGGAATCCTGTGACTGTGGTAGTGGATGTGGTGATGTCTTGATTTAATTGTGTATTTTAAAAATAATCTTCAATATCATAGAGTGAGTTTTTTCGTGGAGGTGAGGACTTGGATTTCTAATTCCTGATGTTGAGAGCCTCTCTGAGTTCTGGATGATGGCATGGCAGGAGTTTCTTTTGGTTCAAATTCCCCAAACACCGTGGTTCAGTGTTCACATACAAGCAAAAGGCAAGACAGAAGGAGATCCTGAGCTCTGGGGAGTCTGGCAAGGAGGTCAGAACAGAAGCTGGGAATTGCATCAGGGCTCTTCTGTCATCTACTGACATTGCATGGAGTGCAGAGGTCAGACTGATGGCATTCCCAAACAGTGCAGAGCACTCAAAATACCTTCAAAACCTCAGATCAGACTCGAAGTTAGATTGGAAACTGAGTTAAATGTTTTGGAGAAGTGCTGGTTTAGGTGTTTTGTGGTTTGTGTTGGAAAGGTGCACTATTCTGCTTTGGCACTGACAAAAAATGTCAAACACAAAGAAAGAGGGAAAAAAACCCAACATAAATCAACCAATCCCCATTTTTAAAGTTGAAACTTGCATAAACCTGTGTGAATTTCCTCGGCTTCACGTTTATGCCAAGGCTGGAGGGCTCTGCCAGGACGTTTGCAGTGCCCTGTGGCAGTCTGTGCTCACTGTTTGTGTCTGCACATGGAATGAAGAGCAGCGAGGAATTTTCCTCCTGACAGCTGCCGTGATCACTCTTCTGTTAGACCCATCTCTAAATAAATCTGTTATTTACACGTGGTTCAAGTGAATGGAAATGCAATTTCAGGGACTGCTTTGATGCCATTGAGAGTCAGTGGGGAAACTTCCACTAACTCAGCCAGGGTTTCACGTTTGCTCTCAGGAGACAACCAATGAACCTGGAAAATGGTGCCAAGGGTACCCTCAGGCTGATGGCTTTTGGAATAATTCTGCTTCTTACAGTTTTCAGTTATCTTTACTTTCAAAATAAAGCAAACATTGGGGTTCTTGCTCCGGCAGCAATGAAATATTTCTTGTGTGAGGTGGTTTGTGCTCTGGTCTGATGGCTTTTGGAATAATTCTGCTTCTTACAGTTTTCAGTTATCTTTATTTTCAAAATAAAGCAAACATTGGAGCTCTTGCTCCAACAGCAATGAAATATTTCTTATGTGAGGTAGTTTGTGCTCTGATCTGTTCTGGCTGTGCAGAACTGGGGAGGTACCACCAGGAACAAACTGGGCTGCCCAGAGCTGAAGGAATTGGTTTAGCTAATGTGTAGAAAATCCTCTTTCCTGTCTGCAGGCAACAATTTCGACTCATTGGCCCAATTTTGTGATATCTCATTTTGTGAGTCTCGTTCAGCTTTCAGACATCTCAGGTGTGGATTCCATTAACAGCAGCAGGGTGCTGACCCAGAGGAATTCCTGGCGTGGTTGTTTGTGCTGGTTTGAAAGCAAAACCAGTGAAAGACTCCAAGTCAGAAACACAATTTAATAAGAGGAAAAGAAAAGAAATAAAAGAAAGTAAAATAAAGGTAATAGTACAAAAAACTACTGACAGAGTCAGAATACAACCTGACACCCTGTCAGTTAGGGTGGTAGTGGCAGTCCAGATGAGATGGTCTTGTCGAAGCAGTGATTCCTGTAGAAACATCTGGCATCTCTTGTCTCCTCTGGGAGTCCAGTGGATAAAAGCTGCCTGTGCTGTCCTAAACCCTGGATTATATCCAGGTGGGAATGCTTGTCTCCTCCCCCTGGGTGGAGCATCTCACAATGGGATGATCTCATTCTATGAGTCATGCAGTGGGTCCTTGATGGCCCATTAAACAGAGATAACTCCCGGAGGAAGTTATCTATGAGTCATGTGGCAAGGCATTGTTAGGCTCGTTAAGATAAGGAAAACACTGCCCCACCTTGGCTCCAACGGCTCATGGGGATAGAATACAAACCTTGGGCACAATTTTACATTGTAACCTAGGACATTGTTCCAAGGGAAAGCATTTCTAGCCATTCCCCTGTACCCTCTCCTTGTGCACGTGTGGCTCCGGGCAGGAGCGCAGCCAGGGCAGCAGAGGAAAAGCTGCTTCAGCAATTGGATTTGGGATGTGCTGAGTGCCTCAGCAAACCCCAAAGTGGGATGCTCCAGTGGAGAAAAATCCTCGTTTTGTGCAGCGCTGCTCAGCTCCCCTGGGAGGTTTGGGAGCAGCTCCTCAATCCCTGATCCCACCCAGATCCTCCCTACCTGGGAGGGGAGAGAGCTCTGAGCAAACTCCTGGGCTTGGCATAAAAATGGAGTGTTAAAAGATAAAATAACTGCAAAGATGGGGTAACAAGAATATATACAGTTATATGAAATACATATAAATATATAATATGTGTATTTAGTATCTATATTATTATTTTTGTATATATAATATATATGTATGTAATGTATAATATATATATACACACCTGCCTATATAAGGTGGCCTACCTTATATAAGTGCATATATATTTATTTTTAATACAGTACATACAATATAATATATATATATTTATATGTATTTTTGTATATTACATATATATTTAAATAGATGTAATATATTTAAATAAAAATTTCACTTTTTATAAAAATACTTATAAAAATTTCCAGCATATATATAATATATGTATATAGTATATTTTTTGTATATATAATATATATGTATGTAATGTATAATATATATACACACCTGCCTATATAAGGTGGCCTACCTTATATAAGTGTATATATATTTAATACATTACATACAATATATAATACATATATACTTATGTATTTTATATATTACATATATACTTTATATCTATTTAATATATTTATTACTTATTTATATTTATATATTTATTATATATTTGTAACTCTATTTTCTATATTTATACATATATAAATATAAATTTTTATATATTACATATATAAAAATACAATACATATATTATATATTTCTATGTATGTTATATATTACATATATATAAAGATATACTTTATGTATATATGAATTATTTAATGTTATTTATTTATATTTTTATATTTATATATTTGTTATATATTTGTAAATATATTTTGTATATTTATACATATATATAAATATAATTTTTAGGTATTAAATATATCTAAATATAATACATATATATTTATATGTATGTTATAAATATGTTACATATAAAAATATATACTATATATTTTATATATTTTTAATTTATATTTGTATATTTATTTTATATTTATACACATATATATGAATTTATATATTCCATATATATAAGTATAATGCATATATTATATATATTTATATGTATTTTTAATATAGATATAGTAGGTTGTGGGGGGTTTGGTGGCGGTTGTTTGGGGGTTTTTTGTTGTTGTTGTTTGGGGGGTTTTTTGCATGTTTAAGGGGTTCTTTGCCTATGAGGAGCTGTTCATCAGTGGGCCTGAGGCTGGTGAGTTCTGTGTCTGGGGAAGTAGTGATGCTCTCCATCCCAGATACACTCACAGACTGATAAATCAGCTCCCATGCATTCCCAGCTGCTGCCAGCTGAGCTCCCTTTCCATCCCAGGTACACTCAGAGTTTATAAAATCAGCTCCCATGCAGTCCCAGCTGAGCTCTCTCTCCATCCCAGGTACACTCAGTTTATAAAATCAGCCCCCATGCAATCCCAGCTGAGCTCCCTCTCCCTCTCCCTCCATGCCCTCCTGTGCATGTGGGCTCACTGCTGGAATGGAACAGTGCCCTGGGCAGGCACCTTGCTAAAGCCCTCAGCACAGGTGGCTGATAATCCGCTTTAATTACAGTTAACGTGCTTAATTTCACAAGTGATGTTTAAAGCTGACAGGAGGTTCCAAAGAGCTTTCCAGCTCTGCCTTCCAGCCTGGCTGGACTCACACAGCCTCCAGCCCGCAGGCTTTTAAATTATTTACCCCAAATTAGCTTTGAGGGAAGAATTCAAAATGAAAAGATAGGAATTGAAGTTGGAATTTATTAAGAACTTGATAGAGGAATGGGATGGAAATCAGAGCTCTCCTAGGAGTGCTTTGGCTTCAGCTGATCTGCAGGGAAGAACGGGTAAGTTTTGGAAATCTCTTTGGTTTTTACTCCCCCCCCCCCCCCCCGAGTTTCTCCCTGTCCCCCATCCTTGTTCCCCCTTTCAAACACCAAGAAACTCCACTTATTTTACATTTTCAGTGCCTTTTGCAGTGCTCAGCCCTGTTAGCAGGTGAGCAGAGTGATGTGAATTGATAATTCCCTTCCCAAGCGGGGTCTTGGCTGCTCTGCACGTGATGCCTCCAGGTCTGGGGCTTGGTTTGTTGATGGCTTTTTTTTAATTTTCCTGTAGAAACAAAAGCCATGCATGCCTTTAACTTTGTGGCTGCTTGCAGGACTGCCTGGGCAGCTGCTGGAGCACTCCAGCATTTCAATATAAACCAAGCCCTGCACGGCAATCTGTCTTCCAGGTGGAATTAAAACCAGTTTTAGCATTTGATTAGCTGTGTAATCCAGCAGTGCAGGGGGCAGGCAGGGCAGGGTGTGTGCATCCCCTCATCTTCATGTGTTCTGCAGCTCAGGACAGGCATTTGTTGGAAATTACCCCTGCTCGGGGTAAACTGTGCTCATTTCCCCTTTAATCTCAAGTGCTGGGCAGAATTTCAGCTCAGCCTCTGGCTGCTCTCACTGTGTGAGGGGCTCCAAGTACCTGGAGATAACCCTGCAAGAAGCATTTCTTTCTTGCCTTTTTTTACATTTTTCCTGCTATTTAATGTTTTTCCTTTTAACCCATGCAGTGCCTGGATAGGTTTTCCCCTGGGGAAAAAAAAAAAAAAAGCTTCCTGGTGCTTTGTGACTGAGACGTTGAGATAATTGCTTTTTCCAGCCCTTGCCCTATGCTTGCATAGATTTTCTATCTGTTCCCCACTTCAAAGAATCCCTCCTTCCTCCTCCAGTATTCCCAAGCACAGCTGGAGGGTCCAAAGAACAGTTTGGAAATCCTATCAAGGCAGTATTGAAATGTCAGATACTGGAAACATGTGGGCTTTCAGTTCCTCAGTCCCAGAGCTACAGATGTGATGTGAAAACAATCATCCAAATGCACAAACTGCAGCCTGAGATTGCAGGATTGCAGGGATTGTTGATGCTTTAATAATAAAGCAGTGATTTTATATCTTATGTGATTTCTAGGCTATTAAACTATTTGTTATGGTGACCAAGCTCGCAAATCCTTCACGTAATGAAGCTGCAGATGTTTTGGCAGCAATGGAAATTTGGGGTTCTGCTACTGCCTCATCAGCTACTGCTCTCTGTTGGGTTTGGGGTGGGTTTTAGCAGTTTTGGGGCTGAAATAAAACCAAAAGAGTGTTTGACAGAGCAATGGACTGCCTGCTGGGGCAGGGCAGGGCAGTTTTGTTGCTGAGCAGATCTCTGGGAATTCAGACCTGTGAGTTTAGGAGACTTGAGGAAGAGCTGCACGTGCTGTCTGTATTGGGAGCATTAACTCAGGGCTGTTGTGTGTCGTGCCAGGTCTCATTTGAGAGGTTCCTGGGAGTCTGTGTGATCCCAGTGGCCATAAAATGTGGTGTGATAAAGTTTGGGATTTTGCCCAAACCTGCCCCACATCTGAGGGAAGTCTGTGGGGTGGACCTGCACGTGCTGGGGAGCACAGAGAAATACAGCTGAGTGTTTAATCCACACCTCTCCCTTCCAAACTCTCACAGCTTCTCTGAAATATTGCCTACAAAGCTTTCCACAGCTTTTTCAGGTGGAACAAATGCAAACCGAGGGGCTGACTGGAAATTGGGGTGCTCAGATTGTTTTCAGCCACGGGGTTCAGGGCATTGTTCCTCCTCTGTGGGTTAACAGTGAATGGAAAAGGTGAAAAAGAAAAGAGGACCAAGTGCTGGAAGAGGCAATGCCAGCTTGGAAGAAGGCTCTGGAGGAAATGAGGAGCTGGAGCAGGAAGGAAAGAGGTGTTTGGGGAGAGCTCAGATCCCCTGAGGGATTGAAGTGAATCATTAAATCCTCAGGCATTATTTCTGATCCAAACTGCCCTTCTTTGCCATGAACTATTTGCAAAAGGTCATCCTTGCTCTGGGCCTCACTGCAATGCCACAGGACGTGGATATTTTGATGGTTTGGAGTTAAATGATTTGTTATCAGATGGCAGAGAGCTGCAGGAGGAGCCACAGGCAATTACAGAGGTAACAATTATCACTTACAGGCACTCAGGCGATTACACATCTGCCTAGTGGAATTGTTGCTGCAGATACAAAAACAAACAAAACAAAAACTAGGAAGATCTGAATGATATTTACACTTTAAATGTCTCATCCAAGCTGTAGTACAAAACTTTGCCTGCCCAGGTAAGGAAGAGCTGTGTTATATGTATGTCAGTGTGTATTTACAGATAAAACAATATATACAAGACTCCAAAGGGAAGTTTTACTGTTTCAAAGTGGGATCAAATTCACTCAGCTCAGTGCTGGACTCCCCAGCAAAGCCTGTGTGTCCTGCCTGGATATTTGATGTTTATCCTCATATATCAGTTAGGCTGAAATTCCTGAGATGGAGACAAATCTTTGAAAACTTTCAAGGCCAAAATTGGCACCCAAGTGAGAACTTTGATAGGTTTGGGGAGGGCTGAGGTTGGTTCAGGGCTGTTTTTAGTTAAAAATGCAGTTAAAATGGTGCATCAGCTGCACCATTAAAGGAAGATGCTGTGGCATCTAAGGGGAATTTCTTTATTTAGCAGGAATATTAAGTGTGAAATGCCACAGCTGAACAGATAATTGAAGGAGACAGTCAGCCCTGCTCAGTACCCCAGTGTCCCTGGCTGGGGGAATTATTCAGGCTTTTAAAGTCCCATTAAAGTGCTCTGCTGGCCTCATGGAAAATCCTCTGCTCTGCACTCACTCCCACTCAGGAGACCTTGAGAACCTGAAAATTTAGTGCTACAAAATAGGCTTAATTCTTGCAGAAGGTTCCATTTAGTGTTGATGTACGTGGAAAATTAGAAAAGCTAAAATTGCACTGCTGTATCACTCACTCAGGAGGTTCTGTGCAAGGTAAATGCAACTTTTTGGAACATACATGCAAAAAAAATTGATAATAATTTGGACAGTACAATGTGTGTCCTGTACAGGCAGTGCTTGTTTTCTAGTGAAAAAGAGAATCTGTGTTCCAGTGGAAACAAAAGGGATAAAAATAATCAGGATTTCAGGAGGGATGTGTGTGGGAACAGGAGGGGCAGTGGGACTGAAGGTGGTGCCATTACCCAGGAAACCCCTCCAGCTCCCAGGGAACCCAGTCCCAGCTCTGTCCTTAGCCAGGGACAAAGCTTCTGGTGGCTTTAAACCAGAAAAAACTCGGTTATTGCTGAAATTCACTTAAAATTTAACCCACGATTCATTTTGTCATCTGATCTCGAATAATAAGGAAATAAATCTCGATTTATCAGCGTAAGGAGGGTTTCATTTCCTCTGCCACAAGCCAGTCCTGCAGCCCTGATGCCTCTGAGGAGTCCCAAGTTGAGATTTTTGAGGCAGAATCCCAGGATGGTCCAAGCTGGGAGGGAGCCACAGGGATCAGGTGCTTGGTGAGCTGCACTGCTGTGCTTAAGGTTTAACCTGGGGGAGGGAGTGGTAATTATTAACTTGTGATCAAATAAAAGCCCGTGCTGGTGTGTTCTGGGAGTGGCTCAGGGTGATGCAAGCACCTATAAAAATCCCAGTGCAGGCACGTGCAGGGGAGGCAGGTGACTCTGGGGAATGCATCATCCACCAGCCTGCTCTCAGTGATCAGCAAGGCACTGCAAATTCGTGCCACTGCAACTGCAGGGCAATATTGTGATTATTGTGATCACATTATTGTGATTATTGGTGCAAAAAGAATTTGAATGGCGTTAATTGCAGCTGGGGAATTTGTCACTGAAGGCAGAAAAGGGGAATTCAGCTCGTTTATTGTGCTTTGGAAGCCAGGTGAGGAAATGTTTTCATTTCTTATAGAGTAATATTTTCTTCTCAGCTCTCCACAAGACAAAGAGCACCTGCCCAAGCAGCACATCTGGATAAACTGAATCCAAATGCTTCCAGCAGAGTGGGCCAAGGAATTCTCTCCAACATGTAATTAATTGTTTTATGGGGATGGAGAAAACAGAAGCCAGAGCAGTGCAAGTTAATGTAATTTTCATCTTGGAGGGGAAAGGAATGATTTAGACCATGGCTAATGTGTGGGAGCCTGCTACTGATTTTTGACAGAACTGTGGAACAGCCAGAATGCAACTTAATTCTGTAATTGATGGGGCATTGATGGACTTGAATTGAAACAGACTTGCCTTCTGCCTCATCTTGCTGTGGGTTTGTGCAGGGTGCCAGGGGTCCAAGGCAGGAGTCTCCAAACCTTTGATGTAATTCTGGTAGCTCCCCAAACAGGGCTGTAAATAAATTACAATTACTGCAGAGCAGCCAGGCTTAAGTGGAGTCTTAAGGATGCTGCTCGAGATAAATTTTAATATTCTGTTACAACAATCAGTGTTCAGTCTGTAGGTGACACAGAGGGCCAGAGGTGACAGCTCTGGGACAGCTTGGTCAGGAGAGTCCAAGCAAACAATGTGCATGTTTTAATAGGTAATAGTGACTAGCTAATAGATGATTTTTATAGGTAATGTTTATTTTAATAGGTAATGGGTGGCAAGCTAATAGGTGATTTTAATAGGTAATATTAATTTTAGTAGGTAATGGGTGAGTGTAAAGCAGAGAGTCTGTAACTGGGGTTGGAGCCCACACTGAGTGGGAATCCTCTCCCAAGGTTTGGGTTCTGTGGAGCTCAGCAAAGCTGGTGAGAGGCAGCTGGAGCTTTGGTGGAGACAAACTGACTGCTCTGAGTCTCTTCAGTGTTTGGGAAGGCTGGAAGGATTTTGGTGGCTTCTCCCTTTGTGTAGGATTTGTTTTCAGGTATCAGGACACATTGCAGATGAGATTGCTGTTTGCTGTTCTGTGCAGACAGCCTCATTAATAACTCACTGCACACAGGCTGGGATGTTTTAGGGGCAGCTGCAGCTTGGGGAGCACCCATCACCAAATGCTGCTGGAAACAAAGGGTTCAGGGTCTTGGAAGTGACATCTTCAGCTGCACAGCCAGCCCTGGCTGGGGGTTTGGGGATGGATTTTCTGTTTTCTCATCATTTCCTCCAATGGCAAACCAAACTCTCCCTTACTATTGCCGGAGGCCAGGGCTCACCAGCTGTCAAAGTGCAATTAATCTATTTAAATAAAGCATTTCCAGCTGTAATGAAGATGTGTAAATGCCAGCAGAGTCCCAGCTCCTGGGGAGGCACAGCCCAGGTGCCCTGGGCAGTAAGAGTTTGTACATTAAGAGCAAAGGCACAATGACAGATGTCCAGTTTGTACATTCCTGACTTTCTATAGGGCCCAGACCTGCACATCACACTTGGCTTGGGAGGATGAGGTGCTGGGCACACCCTGCCAGGACCTGACCTCTGCATCTTCTGGATATTGGTGTAAATTGTTTGTAAATTGATGTTGTGCCCCACCATGGCATCACTTGGCTGGGATTTGGGCAGAGTGTGCACCTGCTCTACAGAAATACAAACTAATCTCATTTGGGGCTAAAAAAAGCTCAGTTTGTGGGCAGAGTGCTGGTTCAGAGCCTCCAGTGCCCTTTTCCCCAGGGGATTTCCTCCAGCATTACCTCAGCTTTTGGTGCCACAGGGGCTCCATCTGAAAATGGGGGCTGTGTTTCTCACACCTGGTAATTCATTCTGAATACCTTAATTGTAAAAAATAACTGTTTTACTTCAACATTGAGCTGAAGCACTGGTGGCTGTTACTGTTTACATCAGGAGGTCACTGTAAAAGGGGACAAACCCTTCCCCTTGGAGGTGCTGGGGAGTTTGGTACCACCTGGAGTGGCACAAGGCACCCCAAATGCACACGGTGTGATGTGTCCTTGGGTGTGACTTCAGCTTGCTCCCACCAATTAAAGCTGATTCCCTCCCTCAGTGTGTCCAACAGAACAGTTCCTTCCTGGGAAAACATCCCCAGGGTGCTGCTTTTGCCAATTCATCCCCCAGTGGAAAAGCTTTGAGGAGCACAGAGGGAAGATGAGTGCTGCTCATTTGCTGCAGATAGGGACAGGCTATGCCAGCTCACCACAGAGCCGTGCTCACTAAGATTTTTTTAATGCAGTCATTTCCCTTTTCTCCACGTCTTGCAGTGATGCTCTGGTTCTGTTTTCTGCTGCCACGCTTCACATCTTCTGTAAGAAATGGAGGCCCAGGTCATGGGGAGTTAATTGGGAGCTGAGCTCTTCCCACAGGCCATGGAAAGACCATTTGGAGACAGAAATAGAAAATCTGCCCTTGTGTTCCTTCAGCTCTGGCCTTTTGGAAGAGCTTTGACTCGTGTCCTTCACGGGCTGGGGATGGGGTGAAGGATCCTCCTGGGATTTTGGTGCATGGCTGTGGCAAAGTGGGGTGAGAACACCAGCCCAACCTCACCTTTATGGCCACATAAATACCCTTTAAAAAATACAGCTAATTTTAGGAACTGTGAATTAGCACCTTTATTTCTGTGTTTCCATCCTTCAGCTGAGCACTGGACATTTTTGCAGGAGGGGTTTTTAAAGCTGACCTGGTTCCAAATTAAAGGATAAATTCCTGTTTGTTGAGCATCTCGAGTATTTTTCATGATCCAACTCTTTACTTGATTCACCAAAGCTCTGAGCAGTCATACAACCAAAGACACAAACACTGGTACAGGCAAAGCAAAGTTATTTCAAATATTGATACTTCTGTGGATTTCTTTAGCTCTGTTTCCCCAGCTTTTCCTGTTTGTAAAGGTGGAAAGAGACCAGCTCTTCTTTACCTTGGGGAGGGAGAAAAAATGGTTATTTAGAGTTATTTAAAGTGAATAAAAACTAATTATCATATCCAGGATTGAAAGTCACAGACTGATTAAAACCACCCTGTAGAGGTTTTAATCACCAGAGCACAGTCCAGCCCCCAGTATCTCTGTTCCAGTTGTTGCTCTTTGTAAGAACATAGAAAAATTTCTATTAAACTTCAATTTCCTTTTCATTGTAGGCCAATATTTTCCTTGGATTTTTTTTCCTCTCTGGGCTGTTCTGCATCTGAGCCTCCTTTTTTTCTGAAAAATTAGCTAAAAACAAAAAGAAAAAGGCTGAAAATCTCAATAACAAAGAGAGCAAATCCCAATGATTCAGATTCAAACCCCTTTTTTTCAAGTCCAAGCGCTGTTCCCTGTGAGAAAGAGATGAGCTGCTTTTTGCAAAATGGACCTTGGAAAATGAATTTTCTTATGAACCTCTTTCTTTGTGATATGCTTATCTCAGTTAGTCACAGTCAAGTATTAAAATTTTATATCAGTCACGACTGTATATTCATGGGCCACAGGTCCTACGGATGATTTTCTGTGAATTGCATTTTGGACCAGTTCTGAGGAGACACAAATGAGCAGCCTGTGCTGGGAAGCCTTAACAAACTGTACTTAAATATGGAGAAATCTTAAAAATTAAATTGAGATTTTGCTCTTTCGTCGCCAGGAGCGTAGAAGAGAAAAAAAGCAAACATGAAACAACTGGAAACTGGGGAAAAGGCTCAAATTCATCTTGTTTTCTTGAGGGGAATGTCACGTGCAAGTGGCCTCTTTGTCTAAGCAAGACATGAGAGGGTTTGCCTGACTCACCCGTGCAGCTAAAACATAGCCCAAGAAATTAAACATAACCGTGATCAGGGTGTTCCAAATGCCAGGTTTGTGTGCAAGGACTGCAAAGGAAATCAGGAACAGCAGGAGTGACACTAATTCTGGGAAGCGCTTCAGGTGCAGGATGTGAGAGGAAGGTTGCTGAGAATCTTCCTGAAGCCCTGGGGAGAGGAGCTGAGGAGGCAGGAGTAGATTCAGGGTGACAGGAGTAGATTCAGGGTGACAGGGAAGTGTCCTGGGAGAGGGCAGGGGTGGGAAAGGCTCCACGGGCAGGGACAGTGGAAAATCCCCCGGGGCTTTGGTGTAAACGAGCTCGGTAGTGAGGGGAGGCACGGGGAGCTGGGATCTGCCAGCTGATCCAGCTGGTCAGGGGCTGTGGACATAAAACACTGCCAGGGGTGGGAAAGGGTTTGTGGTGATGCCTTGGGCAGGCTGAGCTGGAACAGAGACTGGACAGAGCTGGAGAATAAAGTAGAGATTTATTGAAAGGCCTTCAAGGTACACCTTGGGCAGGGCTACACCCAAGGTGGACACAAAATGGGCCCCAAATGGACCCAAAATGGACACAAAATGGTCACAGAATGGACAAATGGTCACAAGGTCTCACACTTTGTAAGTTTTGGTTATTTGCACATTGAGGTTTAATTGTCCAATTCCAGCTCCAGGCTGTGAGCTCCCATCCTTCTTGTTCCTCCCTCCAGCCACCCTTGTTTGTGCTGTTGGGCTGAAAGTTGTCCTTGGTGTGCAGCAGGACAAGGATTTGTTTTGTGTCCCTGCTGTGTGCAGAGAGCTGAGTGACACTGACTGTGAGCTCAGAGCTGCACTCCTGGGCAGCACAGAGCCTGAAATACAGGAAAAATAAAACTTAAGGCATCAGTGGAACTGACCAAATTCCTGGAACTGCCCATCTTTGGGAGAATATGGAGCATGGATAGGTGAGGAAGGAGGGAGGGTTTGCTGAGGGTGATCAGTCTCAATAAGGAAGATCTGAGTGGAATCCACCAAATAACAGAGATCAAACCCTTTCAAAAGATTTGGATATTTAGAAACAATTTCTGCTTGCACTAAGCCCGATGCAAATACTGAATTCACAGAATCCTGAAATGGTTTGGGTTGGAAGGGACCTTAAATCCCACCCAGTGCCACCCCTGCCATGGCAGGGACACCTCCCACTGTCCCAGGCTGCTCCAAGCCCTGTCCAGGGACACTTCCAGGGATCCAGGGGCAGTCACAGCTTCTCTGGCCACTCTGTTCCCATCTTTTACCACCCTCATTGTAAAAATCTTCTTTCTTCCATTACATCCCAGTTCATGCTGCCCTGAGAGTGTTATCAGCCAACTCTTGGATGCATTTCTTTAAATATATTTGTGTCAACGTTTGAAACAGCTTCAGCTTTTGCATGCTGTTATTCCCCCCAGCTGTGGCTGTGCTGCGTTGCTCCCAGCTGGGTTTGGTTTGGTTGTGATCACTGATTTTGGAAGGCAGTGACTGCAGCCAGGCTCATCTTCATCGTCCCCATCTCCCCTCAACGTGTGCCCTGCCAGCCATGAAACTTCCAGCTGGGAAACAAGGAGAACGTGGCTGAGGCTAAAGGAATGAACATACATCAAATAAAATGCAGCAGAGTGACAGAAAGAGTCCCTGCAAAGGCAGAGATGTGATGTTACAGGAGCCTCTGACTGAGGGAAGCTGAGGGCTTTACCCACACACAAACCAATAGATCCCTTCTCTGGGAAGGGAGCAGCATTCCAAACAAAGGGGGTGGGGATTGTTCCCATCCCTGGGAAATGCCCCATGGCACCCTCAGCACCTGCTGCAGGTAGAAAGTGTCTGCAGTGTAGTTACTGACCTGCAGAGGCAGAGCAGGGTACAAGCTCCAGCCAGCCTCAGTGTTATTGAGTCACTGTTCAGCATTTGAACAGTTATCACTTGTTTGGGGTTTATTTTTAATGAATTAATGGGGTATGCAGTGGTTCTTCATTTTTAACCCAAATTCTTTGCCTCTGACTTTTTTTTTCTTTTTTTTTTTTTGCCTCCATTTCCCGATCTGTGAAGCACAGCCAGTGCTAGGGGCTGCTGCCCCTGCCTCAGCCAATGCCCTGGTGGCTGGCAGCTTGTTTTATGTTTTGTAGGAATGTTTTGTACCATCTCAGGTGTTGCAGAGCAGCTTTCACTGAACTACAGCTCCAAACCCTGGGATGGGCAAGCAAGGTCCAAGGCAGCTCCAGCAGCAGAACTCCAACCTCTGCATGCAGCTGCCCCCACTCAGTCATTGTTGTTCTGCCTCTAAAATAGCCAGGGTGAGAATTAAAATATACACAGGGAATGTATTTATTTATTTCCCAGATTTTCAGCACTGGCTGAGCTTTGTTTCAGTCCCCAGCAGTTTCTCCTCTTTGCAGATGAGCTGGAAGGTGTCAGCTCCAGGATTCATCACTATTTCCACAGGCAGCAGCAGTGAAATCATCTGGCTTGATGTTCTTACATATCTCCACTGGTGGTGCTAAATTATTGCCAGCAATATAAAGCTGCTGTCTGTCCTCTAATTCCCAGCCCTCTGGGCTGTAATTTCTTACCACTTGTCTGGGCATTGCTCTAAAGGTGTTTGAAATGGCACTGTGGGTGACAGCACACAGGTGCTGCCTTCAGCTCTGTTCTGGCAGTCAGTAGTCCAGAATGAAAAAAAAATTGATTTTAATTTATCTTAAAAATTAAATCCTGTGAGATTATGGTGAAAAAATCGTACTGAAAATGAATTACTCAAGAGTGAATTCATTTTGACCCCTATAACTCTCAGAGGCCATAGTTGTGGCACCCAGCAGGTGACGTTTGCTGGAGTTGATCTACTCTTATTAATGTGCTTATGGAATATGTAGGGAAGGTTTTCTGAATTCATGGAGGTGCCAAGACCTTTGGCAGTTGTATTTATGGGCCAGAGAACCATCCTGGCTGGGGACTGGAGCCAGGACACCTCACCTGTCACCTCCAGGGGTTAAATCCATCCCAGGTGTGTAACCCCAGCCCAGGCACTGCAGTGCTCAGTGTGCCAGCCTCAGCTGCAGTGGTTTGCTCTGGGTTGCATTCAGTTGTCCTGGAGCAATGTCTGAGCATGTCCTGGGCTAAGGTTTCCCAAGGAAATGAGGGATTGTTGGAATGGCTTGGCCAGCCATGGTGGCACTGCAGGTGGCACTGCTGCTCGGGGACAAGGCAGGGCTGTGACAGAACTCCTCCTGTTGGGGAAGAGCTTGGAATTGTCTGCTTAGGCTGTGTTAAAGTATCAAATACCCAGGCTGTGTGATTTGTGTGCTCTGTCCGTGCACGGGCCGGGGTCAGGAGGGCTTGGTGGGGATTTTGTTCAGGGGATTTTGTTCACAGAACCCAAACTGGCACACACCACACTCCTGGGGTGACAGGCACCCAGGGGCTGTGTGAGCCCAGCAGCA
The DNA here is from genome assembly GCA_021534815.1 of Acrocephalus arundinaceus. Taxonomy (NCBI): domain Eukaryota; kingdom Metazoa; phylum Chordata; class Aves; order Passeriformes; family Sylviidae; genus Acrocephalus; species Acrocephalus arundinaceus. The sequence goes on from JAJEOU010002752.1 coordinate 1,573,501, forward strand.
GGAAGGAAGCAAAATTCAGGCTGATGCCCTTTCAGCTGCAATCTGCAGCCTGCAGCCAGTCAAGGCAAAGCTTCCTGGGACTTTTATCTCATCTGTGGGCCTGCTTTAGGACAAGGGTAATTCTGAGAAATGCTTGTTGGTATTTCCCTGAGTTTCCAGGGGTGAAGAAAAGTGAGGTGAGAATTATGTGGTGGTGAGCTGTCTGCTTTGACTTTGAGGGAGAACTCCCCTGAGAGTGCTGGACTTTCAGCTCATGTAAAAGGTGCAAATGACACTTTTAAAGCAAACCAGCCCCTCCAGTGTCATTCCACAACTTTCACCAGGATTTCTGCCAACATTCCTGGGAGCACAGAGCCCTTTTGGACTCCTCATGCTCTGACCTGTGCCTCATCCCAGGTGTCTGAGCCCCACACTGGGAGGTTTTTTCTGCCTCTGAAGGTCAAAATCCTACTGGTGACATCACAACTGATGCACTTCCACAGGGGCTGAGCCCACGGAACTGCTGGGAGGTTTCGAGATGAAAACAGAAGAAGTGAATCAGCTCTTACGAAACAATGACCTCCTCCATCTCCCCAAACAACTCGAGCAGTGCAGCAAAAATAACAGGAACCAAGCTGTTCCCAGAGTGAAAAAGGGATCAGGTTTGCAGCTCGGGGCTCTGGTGGAGCCAGGAGGATGGATGCCCTGCTCCAGTCAGCCCCAGCCAGCTCATTGCTCCCCCTCACTGCAGCTCCAGCTGCCCTGGAAGCGTGCAGCCTTGATTCTCTGGGGTTTTATTCTAATTACTGCCACAGTGATAGAAGTTGTTCTTACCAATATGTATTTCAATAACTTTTTGCACTTATTCAGCATCTTCGCATTGAAGATCTCAGGAGTGCTTGTGGAAATCATCTCCAGTTTTTCCTCAGGGGAAGCTGAAGTGGGCTGGTAAGGACCTCTGCTGTGGATTGATAGTTCTGTGATTTTGGAGAGGCAGCACACTCAGATTTTTTAGGGGTTTTTTGCTGTTCTTTTTCCCTCTCTTTACTGCAAAGCCATTCCAGGAGGTGCCTGAGTTGCTGGGAAGATGTCAGATTTTGGGCTGGGTGTGCTTTGACCTTGAACCCTGGAAGGGAGAGCTCAGTGCTGCTCAGTGCAGATTGCAGGGCAGGGATGAGGGAGGGAACCTGTCCCAGAGCAGAAATGTCTCTCTGGCCATGCTGGCATCCACAGAGACCTCAGGCAGGGAGACAGGAGACAGATCCTGGCTGCATTGGAGGGCTTGGGCTGGTGCCAGAGGAACACCTGAGAAGGGTGAGGAGAGGAGACAGCAGCCCAGCACACAGGGGTGCTCCTGCAGCCTTTGTTTCTGTTCTTCCCTTCCCTTCCTCCTGGTTTTTTGTGGCCACATTCCCGTGTTGGAGCACAGATGCTGATGGCCATGGCCCTGCAGGGAGCTCACCTGGCGGCCCAAGGCGCTGTTCCAAGCACCCCTCACAACTCCCAGTCCCTTGGAACACCATATTTCTCCTAAAATGGCATGACAGTTCTTAAAGGGATGAAAAATACCCTGTGTCTCCTAAAAGCATCCACTCCATGTCCCCTGCAGAGAACTGAGAGCTTGGGGTGATAGGAGGGGGTGTGGGAAGGAGCATCCCTGAGACAGCAAACTGGAAAGATTTCCTGTCCCTGAGGACGGACCAGGACAAAAATCAGGGAAGGAGAGGGAACAGGACAAAAATCAGGGAAGGAGAGAGAACAGGACAAAAATCAGGGAAGGAGAGGGAACAGGACAAAGATCAGGGAAGGAGAGGGAATGGGACAAAAATCGGGGAAGGAGAGCAGGTGACCCAGTGGGGTTTGGGACCGACAGCCTGGTGCAGCCCTGGTGCAGCCCCTGGTGATCAGGGAGCTGGGGAGGGTTTGCCACGAGGGCAGCACCTGTCTGTCAATCCTGAGTCACATTTCTGCCGTGCTTCCCAGTCCTTGGAAGAGCTTCCAGACCCTTTCAGTTGCTTTGCAAGTCACCGTCAGTGATGCCAGCCCAGGAAAGTAACGGAGCTGAATGAAATGCAGTGATTTTATCTTCAGAGGAGTAAGAACTGAAGCAGTTCACAGGAACCCTTTCTCAGATTTGAGAAAAGGGCTGGAAAAGCCTTGGGCTCTGAGCTGAGCCCAGCTGAACTCGTGGTATTTCCATCCCAGACAGGGACAGGGGTGCTTCCCCACCCCTGGCTAAAGACAGTCAGTAGGATTGTGCAGTCAGGTACCATCATCACACGTGCTGCACAGGTGTCTGACAGGTAGGAGAGGCTGCAGGTGCTCCTTCAGATGCCATTTCTGTGGATTATACCCTGACATCAAGCTCCTGACCCGCCACCCCCTTTGCAAAACTCCAGAAAAGTAGTGGGGAAATCCTCGTTCAAAAAATTCCCTTTTCAGGGGATTCCTCTGGGAAAGATCTGGCAGTTGGTTGGGCAGACCTTGCGTTACTGTTTTCTTTACATGTGAGTAATTTGCTGCTGTTTGAGCCAGGACAACTGGTGAGCATCACTGGAAGAGTCTGTGCTAAAGAGCACACGTGAAAACTGCACTCAGGTGTGACCACAAACAGCATAAACAGAGTTACTTTTTTATGCAATTCATGATTTTAAACCCTAAATTACTTCAGGCTGCCCTGCAGCCAGAAACATCAGTGATCTGAGCTGGGCTTTGGGGTTGAGCTCGAGCTGCACTGAAATGCCCCAGTAACACAAGCACAGAACAGGAATTTCAGTGGTAAAGGAGATGGTTGTGCAGAAAAGAAGAGGTGGGGCAAAGTTGTTTTCTCTGGGAGCAGGAGAAGCCTGACCCATCCATTTTTGAGAGGTTCCCAGAGTGTGAAACAGATCAGCCCCGCAGCCTGGGGGGTCTGACAGGGAGGAGGAGGATGGGTGCCTTCCTCCAGCGAGCTCATTACACAACCTCACCCTCCAAGGCCATGGGCAGGGTGCAGGAACACCCTGGAGGGGCTGGTACATATTCTGCCTGCTTCAGTGGTGTTTGAGAGGATAACACAGAGGAAAAAAAAAAACAACACATCATTAATAAAATTACAATCAGAAGACAAAAACACTTTCTGCTTGGGCGTGAAAGTTCCGCCACGGCGTTTCGCCGCTTCTGCATCCTCCAGCATTGTTCCGAATCATGAGTTGCGAGTCGCTAATAATAAAACCGCTCCATTTTGGGCTGAGAGGCGAACATTACCTGGGGACGAGCAGGGCGCTCAGGAGGTGGCTGAGTTGCGGGGAGGCAGCAGCAGCAGCATCGCTCGGTGCAGCATCACTCGGTGCAGCTCCCCCCGCTGCAGGGCTGGCGGGGCACTGACCTTGCAGTGCTGCTGTTCCCGCACAGCTGCACGGGGCTGTGCCCGCAGCCGGGGCTGCCGGTGGGGCCGGCCCATCGCACCATGCTCGGCAAATGTGCTGAGGCGTACAGAAGCCCGGCCAGCCCCCAGCCCTGCGCTGCCCGGCCCCGGCCGCAGCCCCAGCCCCCGGCAGCGCCCGGAGCCGCCGCTGCGCATCCGCCGCAAAGGGAAACTGTGACAGCCCCACCTGGATGTTTGGGTTTTTTATTTATCCGCGGCCCGCCGAACGATGAAGTCAGAGGTAGGTGAATGATGCAGTGCAGAAGTTGCTGCAGCAGGAGCTTCGCTACGGAGATGATTTAACGTGGCGGGCTGGCGGCGGGGGGAATTTTTCATAAATTCTGGTTCGTGCGTGTGTTGGGCTGGGGGGAGAGGCAAAGCCGGGCGTTCTGTGTGCAGCAGATGACATTTTTTAATTATCCAGCCTACTGTTATGCCCGAAGTAGTCGCGTACAAAAAGGTTTCGCCTCCCCGGCAATGACATCCAGGCTTTTCCAGGCAGAGCCACTCATTTAACTTGCTGGAATTAACGGAATGTCGTGTTTCATCCTTAGAAATGCATATCAAGTTCTCAGCAGAAAAATAAGAGTGTTAATCATCGCACAGCTGATGTGCTGTGTTATGTAGATTGCTCGCATTGATTCCGGGCTGGAGGTTCGGGTTTCTTATTTGCATTGAGTCAATCAAGCCCGCGCCCACCCTGAATCCCTTCGGGTGAATTTCTGTTGATTTTGTTGCTGGATGTATTTATTCTCCTTTGTGTGCCTGCCTTTAAATAAATCATGGGAACAATAAACAATCCTACAGCAGAGGGAGCAGAATGTTTCGCTTCCATCGCTGCAATCTATGCAGTTGGGGAAGGAGGGGTTTGTGCAAACCCTGAGCGTGGTTCAGGTTGATGAAAATCGATCTGTGCCGTCCGTGGGAAGGTGTGGATTCATGGGACAGACACGAGAATGGACTCTCGGCAGAGTTCCCCTGGCACAGCCCTGTGTCCATAGGGGTTCTGTCCTTATGTAAGGGCATCTCGGGGGGAAAGGGCTGCGATTTAGGGTTTTTAAAATTTAAAATAATTTTTTTAAATTTAAAATAATTTAAAATTATTTTTATATAGCTCTTGGTATATGTAATACATTTCTCGGGCTTAATACATTTTTACAACAATTTTGCTAATTCCTGTCAGGGTCGTTGGATTTAAGCGAGATTAGATTAGTGATAGTAGATGAATATATTTTTATTTTAATGAGGTGTTAATGGCTGCTGGGTTTGCCAAGTAAAAATTCCGTGGGACTGCTTTGGGTTCGGTCTGCCCGCGATCCCTGAAAGCTGCGGAATGGCCAAAACGAGGGAAGCAGGAATCAGAGCTCAGCACCGGGGCAGGAAGTTACAAGATTCCCATTTAAAAACCCAAGGTCTCGAGGAGCTGCTTGTCAAAAAGTCATGAGATCGCAGCTGATGCTCTCAGGCTTCACGCAGCAGCTTGATGGGGAGATGGTGAAATTATGGAGCTCCTGATTTCCACATGCAGCTGGAAGGAAAGGGATGGAAAAACCCCTAAAGTCATAAGCTGAGTGAAAGTTAAAATGCATAGCCAGAGTGCAGTTTTATGGGAATCTTCAGGAATAGAAGGAGAAATCCCCTGAGCTGTCAAAGGCTCGCTGACATTAACGTGCTGTGGAACAGGGGTGGGTGTGAGCCCAGGAATTTGGACCCTGCACACAGTGAGGGTTCGCTGGGCAGCAAATTTGGGGCTGGAATGGGAGAGCCATGGAAATCTGGGGTGTCTTTAAGCAGGCTGGGAGGTGTCAGGTGCATTAAAGAGTTGTGGCTGAGGCACTGTCACTTGGAGAAGGTCACAGGGACATGGAGCTGCCTCAGCTCCAAACTCTGCCCTTCTCCTGTGTTCTCCCAGGCCTTGGGTAGCCCAGGAATGTGGGCACTGCTCTTCTCCTCAGCCAGGGCAGGGGTTTGGGAAATGCCTGGGTCTGTGCTGGGCTCCTGAGTGAGTGGTCACTCACCTCAGCCATGTGCAGCATCCAGGGCTCCAGCCAGCAGGAGAGAAACTCTGCTTTGGGCTTTGTTACTTGCTTGAGGAAGAGAAAAATACTGCTTAACACCACTAAACATTACCTTTTCCCCCCCACTAAATTATCATTTGGATTTAAACACAGTACCATTTGAAAACAATAATCTAGGGTTTTTTCTAATTTTTCTAAAATAAGTAAGTTAAAATAGGGGGCTTTGTCAATTAAATGGTACTAAAAGTCTGCAGCTTAAGGAAAAACCAAAGTCTTGAATTTATAAATGCTTATCATTAGAATTGCAGTATTTGTGCTTGTGGTTACATACCTGATCAAGTATTTGAAGATCCAGAGCATGGTTTTGGCTTTCCTGTAACCCGGACAGTAAAGATGTGCACATTGGGTGTGAGAGTTTGATATTCCATACACAGATTGAGGAGGAAAATCAGGGGCCTTCAGGTCCTTCTTGCTGAAATGATGAATTTCTGGAGGGCAGAGACACGAGGCAAATCTCCCTCCCAGTCCAGCCATGCCCTGGGGGAGCTTGGGGAGCAGGGAACACCCCAGTGCTGAGAGCAGCACAGCCCCAAATCTCCTGTACAGACACTGCTGCCAGGCTGGGCAAGGGCAGTGCCAGCACCTGGGGCACCCTGCACGGCTCTGGCAAGCCCAGGGGTGTCCGGTGGTGTGTGTGACACCAGAGCTGAGCACTCCTGGGCAGGGATGAGGCTGCTCAGCATCCCTGGGGCTCCTGTGCTGGGCAGTGCAGGGAGGGGAAGGGTTTTGCTGGGGGGGCATAATTTTTTAAAAGCCTGGCCTGTGAATGGCAGTGCTGTGACAGCACAAACGCATCCTCTGCAAGGACAGCCAGGAGTTCAGTGACATGGAGGCAGCTGCAGGTTGGAACTGGGAAATTGTGTGGTTGTTCTGCTGGTCCCCTGGTTTTTGAACATCATCTACAGGGAACTGAAAACCTTCAGAAGGAAATTCACATTTTCCAGGAGAGAATTTTTATTGGGGAAGGAAAGAATTGCAGGCAAGTTGGAGCTTGCTTTGAGACTTCTCCTAGGCACAAGCCTCTGCATTTATTGGAGGGGATTCCTTCAGAGGCAGGAACTTGAGATTTGGCAAAGCACAGGAGGTTTGCCAGGCTGCTGTGCTGTGCCCATTGGAAAATTCACCTCCTGAAGGTGAGGAAAAAAAAAGTCACCTCCTGAAGCATGAGGAGGGAGATGACAGGAAAAGAAACAACTTTGGGGGAAAAAAAATTGCTTTTCAGCAAGGCAAAACTGTACATCTGTGCCTCTTGCAAGAAACAGCTTAGCTGGCTGCTTCCTCCAACAGCTGCATTCACCAAAGTGAAAAATCCTGCTGAAATTCAGTTTAATCCAGGCTCCTCGTTCCTTTAGGTCTCTGAAAAAAAAAATCACAGACCTTGTAGATGTGAGGAATGAGCAGCCTGGATTTTAGGGAGTGTTTTGGGTGCTTAGTTAGAAGTTTTCTAATGTGGGCAGTGGCATGTGCCAAGGGGGTGCTGTCCATGGGGGGGTTGTACCTTTTCCAGCAGGAATTGCTGATGTGGGAGCTGCCAGTCCCTGCTGAGTGTGGTGGCATTCAGAGGCCCAGGACTGGGATGTGGTTTGGAGGAGGGGGAGGAGAGTTAAATCTGCTGCCTTGTTACCATTTTGTCTGTTGTGATAGCTGGTAGATCTGCAGTTGCAATAAGAACTCCTTCATATTTAATATCAGGCCTGAGGTGTCTGTGCCGTAACCTTAAGGAAAATTAATTCCATGGACTCTGGATCGGGTCCTTGATGAACGATCCTGGGTTTGTGGGCTTTGCTGGGTTTTGTTTTCCTCTACAAAAATATAAATAAATGTATTCAATGGGAACTATGTAGTTTTTCCTCCTGAAATGATTTTTATAAACATTTGCTGATTGAAATGCACAGCACAGGCACCCAGAGCACAGATGCAAATGTCTTCATTTTCCAGATGGAAAGACTGAGGGAGAGGAAAGGAGAGAACCGTTTGTTCAGCTGCAGGGGAAAGTTGATATTAGAGGCAGAGTCGGATTTTAGAAACCTTCATTTCAGTTCTGTGCTCTCCCAGCAGCCTGGGAGCAGCAGGCAGGAGTAGTTTCATTGGCTTGATCAACGAGATAGAGAAACACATTTTTACAGGTGTGGTTTTGTGTGTGTGCCATGAGATCTGCAGGACACGGCGCCTGGCAAACATTTTTGGCTCTTTAGGGTACAACCAGCCCTCAATGTGAGTTCCCCTCAGTGTCTTGCAGGCAGTGCTGGGTTGACAGGAGAGCTGAAGTGGGTGTTCCATATTACAGCTGTAATCCTGCGTCCTGCTCCTTCTGGGTGCTGTTAAATCCAGGGGAGCACAGCTGCCCTGCTCCGAGCTCACCAAAACGAGCACAGCAGTGGAAATAGTGAAACAACCAATATCTGCACACACTCAGGGGAAGGACACGCAGGAAAAGGATTTTTCCCAGTCCTCCCAATTTTCTTGAGCAGTAGGGCAGCGCTGAAGTCCACTGTGCAGAGGCAGGGAGCAGCAGCAGCAGAGCTGTGGTGGGATCACACTGAAGGACAGAAGCCCGCTGCTTTAGAGGGATCGCATGTGAAGCCCCCCTTGGGCTTGAGGCAGATAATTTCATACTCATGTTGTCCACTCCAACAGTATTTCCCAAAGATTTCAGCCAAGATTTGGATCAATTGAGACAGACTTCAAGGCAGCAATCAGCAGAGGAGAGGGCAGGGATCAAAGAGTGGCCTGGAGTGCATTTATTCTGTTACTCAGAGTGTGCAACAAAGGCTGTTGGTTCAGCTGTGTGCCCCTTCCACGGGGCTTCACCCAGAGAATATTCTTGGATTCAGTTCCAAAAGAGAGGAAAAAATGCATTTCCTTTTAGACACTGCTCTCTTTTTCCTCGTTTGATAGCTGCTGCCAAAGGGTGGCCTCAGATGTGTTTCTTTCCAGCAAAGGGCCATAGGAAAATATTTCCTGGTAACCAGACCTTACTAGTTGGATACTATTTGTGGGACACGTTAGTATAACCATGATGCTTTGTATCTCTTGATTAACATGATGAATAAATGGAAAAATTTATTTAATGGAAAAAAACCCCACCATTCTGTTATGAGTAATAGAAGTGGTGAGGTGGGAGATGGGAAGGGCAGAGCAGCACCCTGGTTTACGTGTCTGAGCATAAAGCATTTGTACCCCAGAGAGGAGCTTGTCTGGGCCTTGTGCTCCTAAATCAGTGGCCCCCATGAATTTCTAAAGCCTTGCTGGGGGATCACTGATGGTGACATTACCCTGCTGATCTGAGTGTGCAAGGCTGGCTGGAAAGCAAATGAGCCAAAGAAAATAATTGCGGGGTTAAATTTCACTCTGCTCTGCTTCCCTCCTTCCTTCCCTTCCTGTTGTGTGTTGCTGTGAGCCCTGTTGTCATGGGACTCCTCTGTAGTGCCACTTGTTTGTCACTTCATCCCACCCTGGACTTTGCCTCTTCCCAGTGCTCCTGCTTGGCTGCCCCGCTCATCTCCTCTCTCCATGGTTCAGGAGCCGTGGTTGTGTTGGCTCAGCACCATCCAGAGCTTCAGCTCCCCCTGCCCAGCCCCTGAGGGCCCAGGGGGTGCCTTGTGGGGTGGCCCAGCTCCCCAGGGAGGACAAGGAGGCTTTGGAGCAGGTGGTGCTGCAGGTCCCCAGGCTGGAGCCAGGGATGCGCTGCTGTGGGCTGTGGAGCTCCCCGGGGTGGCTGTGCAGGACTGACCTGGCCATGTCCAACACCCTCAGCAGCCCCTGTCAGCACAGAGCTCACACTCCAGACATGTCTGGGGTAGCCAGCAGGATGGAGAGGGCACAGGAAGGCAGAGGACTCCATTCCCTCATGGCTGGCTCAGGCTGGATGAGGGTTGGAATTCAGTATTCCCCAGAAGTGCCACCCCAGAAGTCCCAGTCCAGTCCCTGCCTGGATGCCTGCACCTCTCTGCCTCCAAATACAGATCCAGGAGCTTTGATCTTGCAGTTGTCCCCATTTCTGTACCAAACCAAAGCCCAGCCCCAGCTTTTCAGTTCAGCCTTTCCAAACCCCTCTGTTTTTGTGAAAAGATAAGGAAAACCACAGAGGAGATTTATGTGCAACTTATGTTTGGCTCCAGAGCTCAGCCATCAGTGGAGGTGCATGAGAGAGCTGTCAGCTGTAGGAGAACAGGAAATGTTAGTATGCAAAATGAGCAAAACTCGAGCAGTTCTCATTGCTGAGCTTTCTGCAACCCAGTCCTGGCTGTTTGTCACAGCAGTGTCAGGGCTGGGAAGGCTGAAATAGAGCAAATACCTGGTGTCTGTGTTTGCACAGCAATAGCAGGAGTGTTTGCTGGCTTGCTTTGAGGCAGAGCAGAACAGAACTGGTGTTGAAGGTCAGGAGCAGCACCAGGGCTGAGCCCCCCAAGCCTGTGGTTGGTGTTGTGTTTGCTGTGTAAGCTTTCCTCTCTGGCAAGCTCCAGATATTCCTCTGAACGCTCCAGCTTCCCTACAGCACTCTGGGTATGGTTACATCATCCTCTTGCATGTCCTCCTGCTCACAATACCTCATCTGAATCGCTTTGCCTGCTGAAAAAAGACTCCAGCATCCAGCAAGGCAGATCCCAGCTGCTTCTGCCTGGGAAAGCTGGTTCCTTATGGAACCAAACAGGATTTCTTCAAAGGCACCCAGCTTGTGCACCAAACCAGCAGATGAGGAGAACTGTTTTGTTTACGTAGCCTTAGTTTTTAACTGGATGGTGAACAGCCAGGTTTGTCCCTTTCTCCAGCCTTCCTTGGCACACTGGTGTTCCTGAGAGTGTCATTACTGACTGTTCTGGAAGCTTGGACAGGGACCTCTCATTGCTCAGGGTATAAACTGCAGCTCACAGTGCAAGTGTGACAGCAGAGATATGTGGGAAGTTGAGTTTTATTAATTTGTTTCAGTTTGAAAACTATTTGTCTGTAAATGGGAAAGCAGAATTCAAACCCAAGGTTAACACCATATTTATATATATATATTTCTGAAGGATATCTTTTGGCAGGAGCCTTCAGGTCTCCAGTTTGGTGTTGGAGTAGGGCAATTATGATGAGATCATTCATTCATTCATTCATTTATTCTCTGAAAGAAAACTGCAGACCTGTGTGCCTTGATTTATCATCACGGTGCTGCTCTGTCTCCCTTATCTGTTGCTCAGAATTCAATAGATTAAGCTGTATATAATGGTTACTGCCTGGGTTGACTTAGTTCTTGGCTGAACCAGAGAAGGTTGGCTCTGTGCTAAATCCCACCCTCAGCTGGCTGATGTTCTGGAGAGCACAAAACAGCCAGTGATACCACATAGATCGTGGTAAGAACATGGCAAGAGCAGAAATTTAGCTCTGGGGAAAAGCAACTGTGTCTGCTGGGAGCCAAATGTGATCTTGGGCATGGGCTGCATTCCTTTGTTTGCTTGTGATCACAGTGGAATTGTGCCATGGAAGAGATTTCGTTCCCAGTTGATATTTTTGCATGAAAAAAGTGTGGGGGGTTTGAACATTCTAGGAAAAGTGAGCCACCCTCGCAGGGTATGTTTACCCAGCCTTCTAAAACGTTCACTTCCTCTGACATTCTTATTTATCTTGGCACATAAATTCTAAGTCAAGCTGTTTCCCCTTTCCTGAGCTCGGTGTTATTGGAGGCAGCTGATGTTCTTTAGCCTTGCTAAAGAATTCCAGAACCCTTGAGAGGAGGACCTGGACAAAGAGAACGATGCCATCTTGCAAGAATGTCCTCCCAGATTTTCTGCTTCTCGTAGCAAACAGAACAAAATCTCAGCTCAGCAGGACTGTGTGATGCCAGTGCTGCAGGTCTGAGCCCATTCTGGATAATATGATTACAGCAAGTTTAAAGGTTAACCTGCCTGCTGTAAATACATCATCTTATTATATGAATTTTCTTATCCTAAACGTTCTAGGAAGGATGAAACAACATTTCTTAACACACTTCACAAGGCCTGTCATTATAGTGGAGGTTTCTTAGCAGTCTTGAAAGCATTTGAATTACTGGATAATGATATTCTGTCATCTCTTAGCAAGGCTCACACTCTAAACACTTCACCACACAATAGAAATTAAAATGGAATTGAGTAAATTCTGTCTCTCAAATTCACAGCCTGTGTAGTGATTGTCTGGGTGCTCTGGATTAAATTTAGGCTTGTATCTGATAGAGCTGGGTTACTTGGAGTAACAAATTGTGAAATGTGAAATAGTAGGTCAGACGTGGAAAATCAAATATTAACGCTTTCTGTACACTTTTTTTAAAGTCTGTTCGTTATAGGCACAGGTTTGGCTTTATTTTTTTCTGTGCTTTAGAGTTTTGAAAAAGGAAGGACTTTTTTTTACTGTAAATACATAGTTTATTGGGTGAAAAAATACATGCCATGTAACTTTTTTTTTCTAAAAACGTACAAATATAATAGATATAGTGGTGTGAGGGTCTCCTGCACACGTGCCATTTTCATGTTCTCAGTTGATCTCAGTGTTCCAGCTGCCCAGGAAGTCGCCCAGGAGCTGCTGGTCTGCTCCTACCACAGTTGCACCTGAGGAAAATTCATTTGGATCATACCAGGAAATGCAAGCAAAAGCAGCCCCTTTGCAGGGGGCAGTGATGAGGTTACTGAGGCACATCAGAGAAAATCCATATTTTAACTTATAGCTCCTGTGCAGGACCAATTTTCTCTGCAGTTGCCTCCATGGAGATCCCAGTGAGATGCTCTCAAATTTATTTCTATCAATTCCTGGGTTGGAAGATACTTTCGTATTTTCTCCTCCCCATATTTGTGTTGTTACTTCACCCCCTTCATAACTTCTCTGACTTTAGACTTTCAGGATTGAGTTTTTTCAGCGTGGCTGATCCTTCCCTGAGGACGTTTCTTGGCTGGTTTTGGTACCAGGGTGGTCTCAAGCAGCCCCAGAGGGCAGCAAGAGGGACACAAGTGGCTGATGCTGCAGCACCCTCGTGGCTGGGTCAGTGCTGAGTTCTGTTTAGAACATCACCTCAGTGCACACTTGTTTCTCACCCCACAGGATTGAATTTGAGGGGTGGGAGATGCAATTTGAGGCAGCTGAGGGCAGAACAGAAGACAAGGATGCGTGTCTGAGGGGAGAAACGTTCACGCTTTTCAAGCACAGGATGATACAACCCTGGTTTGTGGCTTTGTCCCAAGAGCTGAGCAGCAGAGGGCAAGCCTTGGGCTGGTGGGTGCTGATGGTGCTGGTTGGTGCTGATGGGTGCTGATGGGTGCTGCCCCAAGGTTTCTGTGTGCTCAGGGTGGGCACAGAACCTCCCCTGCTGGGACACACCTCTGGTACCTCGGTGGGAAAAGCTAGGAGAGGAGGAGGGACTTCGGGAGGGTTTGTTCTGGAGCAGTGGGGGCTTCTACAAATAATGGTCAAATAATGAGCTCATGTATGTCCTTAAGCCATCAGACACAGTCTGCCAGGAAATGCAGAGGCTGCCAGTCATGAAGAAGGGTGTGAAAAACGAGGTTCACTTTCTTGGAAAAATTTAGAAGTTTAATAAAAAAATAAAAAGAAAATAGACAATTAGGAGAGATAAAAGCAAAATACATTTTCTAGGCTGAGGGTGCCTGGCACAGAACCAGCCAGCACACACTTGCTAACAAAAAGTTGGTTCTTTAAAAGTATCAGCCTGTTGCATATTTAAAAATTCACATGCATGATTCAAACATTCCTTTTGAGTATGAGTTTTCTTTGTTCAGTTTTAACTCCCCCCCAACCATTTTATCTGGTAGACTCATCTGCAGGTAGCTCCATTCTGTCTGATAGCACAAGTCCTATAAATTCTTCTCTCAGAGTTCTAGTCATCTTCATTTAGACAAAATACTTGATTAACAGAAGTTTAATAGCTTTTTTAGTCAGCAATATTCGTGCAAGAAAACAAAAACCCCAGTCTTTTACTTCTAACACTATGTTACAATCATAAAAATTATACATTCATCACATTTCTGACCTCTATTAATAAAGGAAAATACAGTACAATCTTCCCACATTCTACATACAGTATTCATTTTAATATTTGCGAAAAGCCAACTATATACTAAGCATTTTTAACAAGGGGAATTTGCACTGGTTGTGTGAGACTGTGTGGTTTGTACCTTCCAGTCTATTTTGTGAGCAGCCTGAATATCAACAAAACTGGGGAAGTTCTGAGGAGATGTTGTGGGCATCTCCCACTCTTATCTGGATCTCTTCTATGTGATCTTTCACAGCTTCAGATTGGTGTGCTTCAATCCCTGCAGTTCCTAGAGGAAAAATGCCTGGCTGTTTTCATGCATCTGAACATTTAATGAGAGAGCTTGCCTTGCCTGATTGTACTTGTCACAGCACTGTGTCACCAGCGATAGAGACACTAATTTGTGACTGTCCTGACAGCACAGAGCAGAGACTGCCTCGTATTGTAATGTAAAAGAAAGAAAAGCTTGTGGGCATGAAGTGAAATGAAAATACTTGAGACTTCATACCCAACTATTCAGCCCTCCCTGAGCATTTTGCTGGCTGTGGTCTGCTTCTGGCAGGTACTCTGTTTGCCAGTGTTCTAGAGAATCAAAACTAATGGGAATGAATATTTTAATTGATCCCTTCAGTTGTGCAGAAATAATTAGATGGTCTCGGTTCCCTAAATAAGAATAGAAAAATGTGCGACCAAAGCCGGTCACACAGCAGTCGTGTTCCAAATGATTGGATCACTGCAAAGAGCCTTCTTTCTTTAAATAGCCACCCTATTAGCTGAAGAATGGTGGAGCAGCTCTGGAAGGCATTTCTGTGACACTAAATTATGCCTGTGCAGGATCTAACTCCCTTCTCTGAGTCTGACCTTCATCTGCCAAATTCCGACAGCCCCAGCATGAGCCACCCTTGCTGAGCCTGGCTGAGGTCAAGCCTGGCCAGCTGAGATACTTTTATGTAATGGCTTGTGTGGCACGGCCTTTTGGTGCAGAAATACAGGTTTGTGTCCCTGCACACTGGTGGGATGGCTCCTGAGACACTTTTATGTAATGGCTTTTGTAGCACAGCCTTTTGGTGCAGAAATGCAGGTTTGTGTCCCTGCACACCAGTGGGATGGTTCCTGAGATGCTTTTATGTCATGGCTTTTGTGGCACGGCCTTTTGGTGCAGAAATGGCAGGTTTGTGTCCCTACGCACTGGAGGGATGGTTCCTGAGATACTTTTATGTCATGGCTTGTGTGGCACAGCCTTTTGGTGCAGAAATACAGGTTTGTGTCACTGGTGGGATGGTTCCTGAGATGATTTTGTGTAATGGCTTGTGTGGCACAGCCTTTTGGTGCAGAAATAAGAGCAGGTTTGTGTCCCTGCACACCAGTGGGATGGTTCCTGAGATGCTTTTATGTCATGGCTTTTGTGGCACGGCCTTTTGGTGCAGAAATACAGGTTTGTGTCACCAGCAGGGCCTCCAGGGGATGTTCCACAGCTGGGCACATCAGCTCACTTCATTTGCAGGGCTGACTCCCACGAGAAAGAATTCATTTTAAACCAGCCTTTCCCTCCCACCCCCATGGCACAGTTGCCTTGTCAGCGTGGAGGAGCCACCAGGCAGTTTCCCTTCAGTGCAGGACCAATTTTAGCTCTGCCAAGGCTCTCTCTAGAAAACAATCAAGAAGGGTTTCTTTGTGTGAAAATACCTGTTTTGTTTGGCTGCCAGAGCACTGCACATTTATGGACCTTTAAATGTAGAGGGAGGGATTTTTTGCTTAGAGTAACACATGTTTATTCCTCAATATAGAGATCTGAAGCAGGACTTTACAAATGCAGGTTTGATCCCTCTCGGTAAGGTTCCAGAAACATCCTCAGAGGACTTGAAATGCATTTTTCTAATAACTGAAGCTCTCTTTCTATTCATTTTTATCACAAAAAAAAAAGATAAGAACTGTTTAGCCAGAGTACAGGGAAATATATTTCCAATATTCATAAAATGCTCCAAACAAGTGCTTCCTTTTATTTGCCAAAACAGGGTGGAGTAGTGAGTTTTGTGGTTGAGATCATCATCACTAAGAGGGATGAGGTCTTGGCTAGGTGGTGATGTAATCCTAACTTAATGCTCATCATTTTAAAAAAAATTCTATGAATTTAGTTTAAATTGGAAGAGAATCCTCAGAGTATTTTTTCCTTGCAGCCTCAGTCCCTCATTACCTTGTGCAAAACATCTGCAATTAAAATTCCCTCCTGAGCACGAACATTTTTGTCCCGGCCTGGTTGCTTCTGCAAGCTCTGAACCTTTCCCAGCCATCCTGATGATGAATACAAATCATTTCATGCTTTTTATTTGTCAGCACATTAAAGGGCAGGAACAAGAGAGGGAGTTTAATTTGGAACATAATTGGTTCTTTTGTGGGTCTGCGATAATTAAATGTGCCGACATGGACAGGCAGCCAAGACAACACCGTCCTTACTGAAAGCAGAACTGTTGCTTTGCTCCAGAGCAAACTGCGAGTAAAATGTGAGGCAGAGCCCTTTTCAGTGCCAGCACCGAGAGATTCTCCTCTCTCTGCTCCCTTCAGCCGTGGCCTGCTGCTGACCCTGAGCTATCATTTGCAATAGGACTAAAATGCCACCTTCCATGTTTTTTCCTGGAGCGAGCTGGCGCTCCGTGACAGGAGGATGGGAAGTTGCCTGATGATTACTGGGAGGGGTAATAGAGAGGAGACATTCTGAGTGTCTGAGGAAATGCTGCTTTCATAAAGCTTACATATTTGGTTGGCTTCTGGCCGCGGATCCTTCCCGTCAGCAAATCCCAGGAATGCCTTTGCCACACTCTGTTGCTTGGCCAGGATTAAGCTCCGAGTGTCCAGCTGAACCAGACTAATCCTCAGACTGTGCTGAATGAACTGTTTGTGGCCTGTTGCATAACGAGTTCAGGCAGACCTCCTGGCTGGAGGAGTCCTTTCCAACAGCCCTGGAAAGCTGCTCCAAGCCCTGGGTCACGGGCAGCCCCCTGGGACAGGTCAAACACCCAGCCCCAAGCACCCACGTGTCCCCAGGAGTGACCCACAGAGGGTTTGGCATGGCCAAGGTTTGCTTTGGGCACCCAGAGCATCTTCCAGGCTGTGAACCTGTCTTTGGGTCATGACAGCAAGGCAGGAAGGGGTCCAGTTGTTGTTCCTGATTCCTGAAATTACTGCAGGCTCTGCTGGGTGGAGAAGAAGTTGTGTTTTCCCCCTGTTCCACCTGGCCAGGAGCTGTCCTGCCCTGAGGAGGGAGGTAAGGAAGTGACCTCACAGAAACCTGGCTCAGGATTCAGAGATTCACTCAGAATCACAGAATATTCTGAGCTGGAAGGGACCATCGAGCCCTTAAGTGAAGAGAGTGGCCCATCCAGGGATTGAAGCCACAGCTGGTGTTACCAGCACCCTGCTCTGACCAGCCGAGCTCTTCCCTTGCCCCTCCAAGGCAGAGTAAAATACCAACATGTGTAGAGAGGAGAGGAGGTCCAGGAAAGGCTTTCAAAACAGGGATGTGACCTTTTCTTCCCCTACATCATGAATTGGCTCCCACAGAATTTATTTCGTGCAGGTGGGAGGGAAGGTCAGGGCAAAGAAGAGGAGATATTTCAGTTTTACTGAAATTGGCTCTTCTGTGAATGGGTTGACGTGTGGCAATGCCCATATCCAAAATCATCTCGTCCTCACTGTGTTGGGCTGTAAAAACAGGAGTACCTCCTAGACAGAGGTTCATAAAGAAAACCTAATCTCACCCCGGGGACTGGGCAGCTTTATTGTTCCTTCCAGAAAGCCAGATGAGACCTTGCTCAGTTTCTATTCCAGTATATATCCGTGCTGTGTAAATAAATTTGAGGCGAGGGCTTTTAAATGCACTTTTACAGCTTGTTTTGGAGGTAATGGGAGCAGATTAACAATATAAAACTGCTGCAGAAAGTGCTGCTTATTATCATAGGCTTGACCTGAAGATAAACACGACCTGGAGGTAATGACAGGCGTAGGGGCTCTGGGGGGAATTGATGCAGGTGAAGAGCTCTTGAGAGCTGGGAGGTGCTTTGTGTCTGCACACACGGGGTAAAGGAGAATATGTGAGCATAAGAACATTTCCTAAAATAGCCAAGCAGTCCTTACATATTGTGGAGCTTGGTTATCTCGTAAATGATTTCTCTCTATTATCATGCACAGAACTGTTTACAGTGTGCACTGCACCATTCTGGACACCTGCTTAAGTGAAAATTCAGAAGTAAATGGTTTTGCTTTGGAATTCATTAAAAACCTTTTTTAAGCTGTTGTAAGGACACTGCTTCACGTGCTGCTCTCAAGTCAATTGCAGCATAATTTAAAACTGCTGTTGCATCCTAGCCTGCACTGCTGTCTCATTGCCCTCACCCTTGGGGTTTGAGAGCAAGTATATTCTGTAGAGATAAAAAACCCCAAGTATATAGTGTCTGTCTGCAAAATTACATGTACACACTTAAAATCAAGGGGCTAAAGCGCTGGGTTTAAAAGCAATTTAATCAATAAAGGGTTATTTACTCTTAAAAGATTTAAGCATAACACCATGGGTAATTCAGGCCCAAGAGGACTCTGTAATTCCAGCAGTTTCTAGACCCCACTGCAGCATTTTATGTTGTGGTGAAATGACTGAAGCCAAAGAGCCAACTGGATTCTGGGCATCCATCACCTCATAAATGCAGTCCTAATAATTACAGTGTTTGTTAGAACACCATATTTCAATTCTTCTGTTTGTGAATTAAGAAGTCAAAGCTACCTTTTGGACCTGGAAGAAGACTCCAGGCCTCTGGGATGGTATTTTATAATGACCATGGTGCAGCAGTATTTAGTGAGGGACAGAACACATGAGGCTTTCCCTCCCTGGAACTCTTGGCCTGCAGCAAAGCACTAAAACTGCACATTTCTGCTGAGCTGCCCCTGTTGAATGTGCTGCTGGAGCCTCCCATCCCAGTCTGAGTTGGCAATTAAAGCCTGGGGAAGCTGGATAAAAAATCAAGCATGGAGCTGTTTGGGGAGGGATGGGTTTCCCCCACTGTGAAAGGCAATTAGCTGTAAATTGTGCTTAAAGAGTTTAATAGCACAATATGCAGCTCATCTTCCCTTTGCCGGGGTGTTTATACCTGAGAAACAGGTTGTGATGTTGTTGTTTATTTACTGGTCTGGAAAATACCTTCATCAACAAATTCTCTGCAGGGATGATATGACAGTTGGGTGATGTGTCAAATTAGCAGGTATTTACTGCTGATGGTGAAGGAGTTGGCCTGGGCAGAATGGCAGGTTGATAACACGAAGAATTTTCTTTTTCCTTCCCGTTTCGTGTTGAACTCTTTGCTTTTTGTGGTGCTTGCTCTGTGTCACAGCCTGTGGGGACTCTTTTCTTTCATGCTGGTTCCTCTTTTCGTGCTGTCATTTCCTAACTTCTGTGTTAAGTGAGAGATGCAAGGGAGTAAAACCATCCCCACACCTCACACTAGTGAGAGTAAGAAATAAATAAAATAAATACTCCTTTCTTCAGTGATTACAAAGGCCTTTCATTATCCCTTTGCCAAGCTGGAAGTATCCTTCACGAGGAGTTTAGATTTTAGTAGTTTATGGCTTAACTTCCCATTTAGCCATTTAAAATGTTGGCTTTGAGTGATCACTGACCTGGAGGAATGGGATATTGAATTAATAAAACTAAAATTATCATTTGAGCTTCCACTTTCCTGTTTGCTACCCATACCAAGCAGATTTTTTGGACCTAAAAGTCGTACATTGAACTGAGACTGGAAGGGGTGGCAGGAGAGACTTTGAATCACCTCTGATCACTACTGGCTTGTCCTGCTATTTTAACACTTTGTACATCAGAATTCTTCTAATATAGCTCATGACTTGCATGAAGATGAAAGTGTTATTCCTATTCCCTCAGAATTAAACATTTACAGCTGCAAATGGTGTCTTTAGCATTTGTAAATTTTATCTTGTTAATATTTATAAATCCTTCAACAAAATAGACTCGCACATAAGGCATTAATGTAGGGTTTATATTTCCTTACAGAGCGCCTTAATACAGCGAATACAAACATGCAGTAAAAAAAAAGCATTAGCTTTTACTAAACGCAGAAGGAACAAAATAATTACAACGTGATGTGTTTCTGAATCTTCTGAAATTCTCCCTTTTCCTTCTGTTGTTTGGAAAATATGAACAAAATAGCACAGTGGTTCTGATTCTGATCAGTTGGGATTCCCAGCTGGTGGCTGATAACAGCCATTGCAGCTCCAGTGGAACTATGAGGGTTTTTAAAAGTGTTGGACATTGCTGAATGCATTTACTGTGGGGTTTTGTCTCATTTTCCAGTGTTTCTGCCTTTGTTTCATTTCCTTTTGCTTCAGCAGGATCACACCTGTTTCATTATTCATCTGTTTATCAAGAGCAACTCTGAAACAAACCATATTGGAAAAAAACAGCTGAATAAAGCTGCTGATAATGATCTTCTTGGGGTCTCATGCCCTACAAATCTTGTTTATCCATATGTATATTCATACAAGCCAGAATGCTCTCTCCATCTCAGGGTAAGGCAAAGTCCCTAAAGATGTTTAAACCTTTTGTTCAGGAAGGCTTTGTGAAAGCTGCTCTGTGTTTCCCCACACTGCACCAGGATGATTTCAATGCAAATTTGCCTATGGACAGGAAGGGACCTCATTTCATCGTTGTGGCAGTGACTGTACCGTGCTCTCTTGCCAGTAGGAGGAAGTTCTAGCAAGCTGCATCTGAGAGATTTGAGGAGATTTGTTTCCCAAAGCAAATATTGATAGACTTCGAATTTTCTAAACTGGCACAGTGTCAGCAAAATGCGTGGTGTGTCACCTGATCTTCAGTTCTGCCAGGTGGGAGAGTGACAGCTTCATCACGAGACCCTTCAAAGTCCAACGGTGCCGAAAACTGGCATCAGGAAAGGTCTGGCCCTTTGTGCAGACTGACCTAAATGCTCTTTAGCAGTGTCAGGTGAAATAATAACCAGTCTGCTCAGCTGCAGGATTTTAATGCAAAGCACCAGGTTCACATGAACAGAAAGCAGCAGAGATGGACGTGCCTCTCAAAGCTAAATTGTTTCCTCTTTCGTCAGGCAAAGGTGGTTAACTTTTATCTCTTATGTTCTTATAGGAGCTGGATATAAATACTGAGCTATTTCAGTAGAGTCTTTGTTCCAGCAGCTGTCTCAAACCTCTCAGGTTATTCTGCTCACTGTCAGCTCCATGGTGGTTTTATCCTGCATGAGGAATTATGGCACCGTGTTGCTTGGTTCAACCTGAAAGGTCACTTGGATTATTTATACTGCAGCCTTTCCATGCTGCAAACCAAAATTATACATCCATGTTGAGCCTTTTACTGGAAATCATAATCTTTATCTATTTTACTATAATTAATTGGAAAATCCATATTATTTTGTACCAGTTAAATAGAATCAGATGAAGAGGTTGTTCCAGCAAACTTCCACTCATTTTTGAGATTATTTTCTCCTTACAGAGCTTTAGATTTACAGCTTTTTAGGAGCAGTTCCCAAGAGCTGCACATGGATTTGGGATTTGTACCTGATGTATGTTATGCTTTATCCATAAATTGAGAAAAAATGGTAAAGATTTGCCTCCCCCCACCTTCCCATGGCAGGCAGTGGGAGCAGTGGCAGCTGCTGAGCAGGCTGCTCCCTTGGAGCTGATGTGCCTGTTGTTTGAGCCCATGGAATATTAGTATTATTTCCAAACTGGCTGCAGGAGCTGGGCTTTGAGCACAACAAATTAAATGGATCAGGTTTATATAACTGCTGTGTTGACAGCACAGCAGAGAGAGTCTGGGTGGCTTGGTTCTAATAAACCCACTGGGCTCCCAAAAGAGAGAACAGTGCAGAGAAGAAAAACTCTCAAAACATGGCTAATGCACCAACTAACATAAAATAAAAATTACATCCTGAATTCTTTTACCAGAGCAGCCAGGAAGACTTAATTTCAGCCTCATGCTCATTATTGTCTGGCCTCTTGTCTGACCACACTTCACAAAACCAGCCAAGAGGAGATGCTTTTGTGCCTTTGTCTTTCACCCAGAGGGAAACGTTCTAATGGCTTTGGTAAATGGATTAAATTGTGTTTTCAATGGTGCAGACTCGGAACATTCAGTGTGTTTGTGGGTGCTTCCCTCGAAGAGCCTGACTTGCTCCAGGCATTTGTTCCCCATCTGGGATTTTGCCAAACTCCTCTCCTGTAGCAGAGCTGATCAGAGCTCTGCCTGTGCTGACCAGACCTCCAGCCAGCCTGGTTAGCTGCTTTGAGCTCCCAATTCTGCTGCTTTTCCTCTCATGCAAAGTCAGATCTTCTCTGCTTCCTTCACAAACACACAGGGAGTTGTCACCTCCGAAGGGAGATGCTGTTCTGCCAGCTCCAGCTGTACATGTGAGTCAGCATGTTCGGGGAGCATAAATGCAGGGATATCTTCTCCAAAATAAACCCCCTGAATTTTTTTGGAAGTTCATTACCTCCCTTTTGCTGTTCACATCTCATACTTGTAGATGAGCTGATGTAATCCTTTCTGTGCAGTTTGAGTTATGTGAGGACATGGGCTCTTAGTACAGAGCTGAGTTTTCTAAGGAAAACTGTATTCTGGATGGAGAAAATCTGGCATGCAGTTGGATTGAATCTGAGTAAAGAATGAATCCCTGAGATTTTTCGCTGGTGATTTTCTTAGTGTGATAAAATTCATCACAGACAAGAACTTATTTTTATTTGAAAACTTTGCAGAAGTGTCTGGGCTTTACCAGGTTTAAAATAATTAATCCTTCATTTTTAGAAGTGAAGTAATTGAAGGGTATATGTGCCATCACCACGGTAGCATTATGCCATGGACAGCATATGCAGGGACTTTCAGCAGATTTCTCCTCTAAAGTGTATCTTTGATTCTGCGTGGAATATCGTTGCAGCGAGTGCCTGTGAGGCTTGAATTCAGCGTGCTCCATTTTGAATGTCTGGGATTCTTTTTTATATTTGGATTGTAGGGAGGGTAAATCCACGTCTGTGGACAGGCAGGTTTTTGTCAGAGCTCAAGGTTGTGTTTTAGGAGAGGTGTAGATGAAGGCCAGCCTTGAATATTCTGTCACATTGTGGAAGCATCACATTTCCTCACCTTTCCTCGGTGTTAATGGTGCTTCTTCCTTTCAGCAATCCTAAACTGGAATTTACTCTCAGCAACCCTAACACAGAGAGCTGTGCTGCTGCTCTGGTGTGTGTCAGTCAGAGTGCTTTCCTCCGACCTAACCAAACCCCAAATTCCAGCTAGAATGTCATTGAATGATAATGGCAGGAACTCTGAACTCCTTCTCTCTTGGGAACGGCTCCATTGGTACCACTGGCAGCATCCATTCCAGGAAAATAATCTGAGTTTTGGATTGTCTATTAGGTGATCTTTCCACATTGTTCAAAATCTACTTGTTTGCTGGGAATTTCAAAAAGAATCCATTGGAAGTAACTCCAGCTTGGACTGTTTGGCTGTTTTATTCCTTGGACTGTTTGGCTGTTTTATTCCTTCTGGGTTATAGGACAGTAGAAAAAGGGATGCTTTGGGTATTTCTCCATTGGTGAAAGCTAATTTGATGACTAAAAAACCCCACACCACAACAAATGCCTTCCTGCTATCAATACCTTCATTCCCAACAGCTAGAATTTGCCGTAAGTAGATATTTAATATAAAATAAATATAAGAAAACATAACTAAAGAACACCAGGACAGGCTCTGCTGGCTTTATAAGCAAGCTGAAAGCAAAATGAATGATCTCATTTCTGTGGAACACAGGCAGATGTGGAAAGAGAACCATGTAAATAAAGGTGCATCTTTGCTGCCAGTTTTAAGTTACTTGTTGGAACTCATTGTGGTGGGTAACAAAAGCTGTGGAGTGATGTGGCAGAGAAATTCCTGGAATGGCTGTAGAGCAAGAAACGGATACAGTTTGGACACACTCCACTGCTTGGGCAATTATTTTAGTAAATTTTGTGCTCATCTCCCTGTAAAAACTAGAGGGTTTTGTGTTGTCAGTTGAGGGTATCAGATACTCAGAGTTGCAAAATTAAAAGTTCTTAATTTCTCTGATTTTGGTGGTATTTTTGGGAGAAAGAAAAATAATGGTAAATCAAGTATGCCTGAATTTCTTGAGATTAAATTTTAAACTGATTGAGCAATACTTCACATTTCAATTACTTTGCAATTCATAATTTAAACGAAAGATGGCATAATATCCAAGCTGGTGATCCAATTAAGGAAATGGAACAGGTTTCCAACACCTCTTGTTGAGCTGCAGTTATCTTCATTTTTCTTCTGTCTCTAGCAAGTCAGACTTTTCTTCCTAGAATTTATTGGGGTTTTTAGTTGATAACTAACCATAGAAGAGCTTGTCCTCCACTGTTTCCTTTGTTGCAGGGGCTTTGCAAAGCTCAGTGTGCTGGGTTTATGTTAAAGGCTTCAGGCCCAAAGCAAAGCTCATGGTGAATGTGATGGGGGAATTTTCTGTAGCATTATGCCATGGACAGCATACGTAGGGATTTTCAGCAGATTTCTCCTCTCAAGTGTATCTTTGATTCTGCATGGAATATTGTTGCAGGGAGTGCCTGTGAGGCTTGAAATCAGCGTGCTCCATTTTGAATGTTTGGGATTCTTTTTTGCTCTACTTACATTTTTTAGATTGTAGGGAGGGCAAATCCAGGGATGTATCCTATACAGAAGCGATAAATCCCTTCTGTAGTTTAGTTGGAGGATACTGTAAAGTATTCTCTGTGTCCCTCTGGGACTATAAATGGATTACAGGGACCTGCTCCCTGTACAGCACATTTGGTGATGTTCTCTGACACTGCTGGAGAATTCATAGGGGAGAATTAGAAAACTAAAATTGATCCTTGTGGTTGTTCAAGAACTGAATACCTGCAGCATCTGAGAAGGGGTTTGCTGACCAGGTGTTAGGTTGTGCCACCTCCTTGGCTTCCCCTGCTGTGGCCTCTTATCCAGAGCCAAGTTTACACCTTAGGCTTAGCTTTAACTTTGGTTTGGGATAGGAGCTCAGATCCACAGGTCATAAAATGTTGTTCATTCTAGAAACACCCTGAGGATTCTAGATGGCTCCCCATCCCTGAAACAGCCTGTTTCATCTTCAGCTGTGCTGTCAGCCCCTGTCAGGCTCACGAGGATGGAAAGCTTTCTGCTTTTTCCGCTGTGGTTTCCATAGAACAGCCCTGACTGGAACTGCAGCCTCCTCTCCATCATCCTCTGCCTGTGGTACCAGGAACTGGCCGTGCTCTGCCCCCAGTCACCCCTCTGCAATCCCAGCAGCAAAAGAAATTGTTTCTTGTAATTCAGTTTTCTGGCTTCTCGGCAAACAGAGCTTTGAGCACAGCAGGATAAATTCTACCCTAGAGAAGGAGGAAATCTCTCTGGTCAGATAACACGAAATACAAATTGATTAAATTGCCAGTGCTCTTGCAGTCCTGTGTGTGTTGAAGAATAGGAAGAGGAGGAGGAGAGAGTGGAGTCCCTTTGAGTCCAGAGTGTGTTTCCTGCACATTGATGAAGATAAGTAACATTAATATCAACTGATTCACTGAGTAATCTTTGGTGGATGCCAAAGATCATCCATTTACATGCATTCTTTGTTTCTTTTATTGCCTCAGGGTAGTTTTATTTGCCAAGATACAAACTGTGAGTTCGTAGCATGGGTACCTAGACTGGAGTGTGGGGGGAGGAAAGAACAAGTGATGGTAAAGCAAATGAATTCACTTTTCAAATTACTTCCCGTTCCTAGTCTCCAGATTGGTTAGCAGCTTTTCCTAGGGCACCTGGGGTGGTTCTAGTTGTAAATTAACTGTTTGCATTTGAAAGGATACCTACCCTTCCATGTAATTAATTAACATAATGGATTTTAATTTTCTTCTTGTCTAAGATTTAGATGAGACTTAGTTCATTACATTTTTCTGTGACAGGACAAAAGGTCAATCAAAAGTTGAAAGTGAATTTTCACTTCAGTGCTATAGTTTATTGCAAAATAACCTTTCTGGTTTGGGTGTGAGAAATGTGATTTGTTTTGCCCTTTTTGCCTTTTGAAGGCAGTGATTTAAAATAGGCTTTGGTTTCTGTGTTGGTACCTTACCCCACACCTTGTGGGGCAGGTGGTGGTTGGTGGTGTGTGGAAATATCCCGTCAGAGGAGGTAAAAGGAGGGTGGGTCAGGTTGCCCTGTCTGTGTTCCATTCAGTGAAACCATTCTGTTCTCCCCTTAAGGCAAGAGGGATCCTTTGCTTTTTTTAAAAATCCAGATTCAAAACAAGGACTGCAATAAGTAACAATTTTAAAAGATGAAAATTCAGCACCCTGATATCTTTAGTTAGCATGCCGTTGTGCCAAAGTATAACTCTTGTTATAAAATTCAGGAGTTATGAATTTCCAAAAGGAAACAAAATATATCCTGTTCATCTGTGAACAAAGATCTACTGTGCATACTCCTGTGCAAATTGTTTCCTCTGTTGGTATTTTGCTAATGGTGCCTTGGAGAGATTGAAGGCAAATCTGGGTGTTCCCTGTAGATCCAACACTGGGAACACACATTTCTTCTTCCATTTAACATACTGGCAAATGTAATCAGTGATCTGCACCAAAGAGTTGGAAAGAGGAGTGTTCCTGGTCCTTTTTTCCCTTACCACGCTGTGTGGGTCAGTGTGATAGAGAAGACAATGTGAAGGTGTCATGTGTGCATATCTGTGCTCTGGACTGGCACACCCGGTAGGACTGGTGCCAGACAACAAATACCTGTCATACCTGTCTCCTTACTCTCAGATTGATCATTCTGTAATCAATAATAAATCAGTAATAACTGCCCTGCCTCTCAGTCCCCGGTGCATTGCATGCAAAATGCAGCAGTGCCATTTAGATTTGGTATTTCCTGATCGCTTCTTCTCTCTGGTTTAACAGTGGATGGAAAAACAATGTGATGTTATCCTACCCTTTTACACCTCACCTCCTGTTCCAAGCTCAGAGGGATGGACAGTAGGTGTATTTTCAGGTTAGGATTGGGATTGGGAGCTGCCTGGAGCAGCCAGTGGGACAGTGGGCACACACTGGTGCCCTGTCAGAGCCCAGTGGGCACACACTGGTGTTCTGTCTCAGCCCAGTGGGCACACACTGGTGCCCTGTCTGAGCCCAGTGGGCACACACTGGTGCCCTGTCAGGGCCCTGCTGTGCCCAGAGCTCGGCCAGGATGGGCACAGGTGCCCTGCCTCCCTGTGTCAGCAACCTGAGCTGCCCAGCCTTGATCTGAGAGTTCAGCACGTTCCATGGAGAGGGCACTGGAGCATGCTGTGCTGCCCTCCAGGCTCCAGTCTGGAAACAGGAACAAAAATACTCATTTTTTTATGCTCCTCATCCCATGTTGGTGTGGAGTGTTTCTCCATGGTGTGTTGTTCTTGCTTCCACTGCTGTTTTTGTTTACACCGCTAAAGTTTCTATTCCGTATAAAGATTACCACGGAAAAGGCAAACATTTGTTACTTTCAGCTGGGATTGAGTTTTTACAGTTCTTGAGCGTGGTCCATGGGCCGAAGTGAGTGAGGGGAAGCTGAGCTCTGTTATCACAGGGGTGTCACACACACGCAGCTGTTCTCTGCTCTGTGGCTGTAAAGGAAACCTTAGCCCAGAACTCATTTTGCTACACAGTCACTGCTGGAGAATGTGGGTTTGGTTTTCCATGGTGACCACCCTTTGCACTCTGCTGCATTTCGTGGAAAGGGACACTGGTGGTGGCACAGTCGCTGCAGGATCAGCTGAGGGATGTGCAATGCCAAAATGAAGTGTCTGTAAATATTCCTGCATTTTAATCAAGTCTTCTATCTGAGTACTACAGTGCATCTCAATAATGCTGATACATCTGACAAAATAGGAGTGCAGATAAATAATTTTCTGGATTTAAAATTAGTTGCATTGCACAGTCATGCACTAATACAGAAAATATTTTCATGAAATGCCTTTAAATCTAACTTCATTAAGTAAATAATAAGACCTTCCTTATAACCTTCTTCTTACCCATGTGTTTAAATATGCAGTTAGTGAAAAAGTGATTTCTTTACCTTAAAATTGGATTTTGGTAATTTTTTAAAATTATTATTTATATATGGGAATTGCAGTGATGCTTGTCATTTTACTGACAGTTTAAACTTGGTGGTTGCTATCAAAATAAACAACTGTAACACAGTCTGAGCTTCAAGTAGAAAAATTCCGTGGTTTCAAATGGTGCTTGCAGAAAGGCACTCATGGAAAATATGTCTTTCTGCATGGCATGCACTGCACACATGATCTCTGAGAGCAGCACATTATCCTGAGCCAGATGTCACAAATGCTGCTGGAGAGACAGCTCTGTCCAGAATCTAAAGTAGCAACATTCCAATATTTACTTTAATGCTAAATAGTAATTATGTTCCCAAACCTTCAGCCACTATCTGTGGGGGTTGTAATTCTTTTCACATATGTGTTCAAAGAAACACAATTTTTTAGAAGTAGAAAATATTGGTAAAAAAAATTAAAATCAGTCATGTGTCTTTCTACTTGATTTTAGTGTACTCACTGAAGCTCACTCATCTCAGTAAATGTATGAATTGTTCAAACAGGAAAAAAAACCATTAAATATCAAGTAAACATAATTATGCTATTCTTGGGGACGGAGAGCTTTTGAGATGTTGATGACACGAAGCATAACTAAGCATTGTTAATCTCAGCTGCCATTAATCCCAAAGAAATGCTTTTTGCAGAAAATACATTATTACTGCCATGAAATGAAAGCAGGAAAAAAGAGGAAGCTCTGAGGAACCTTCTGGTATGGAATATTTTTAAAGGATGCTTTGGGTTCAGTTGGTTTACACAGGGTGTTCAAGAGCCCTAACCCAATGTGTATTTGCAACCTGCATTATTTGTATCATGCCAATGTGTGTTTTCTGTCCAAATTCATTGCAAGATATTTTATTCAGTAACAATTACTTTTTCAGTCTTTTATTATGGCTAAGTGACAGTCTGGAAGGGGGAGCCCATGGTTTCAGCTTTCCCTCTGTGAGGTCTGCTGGTTTAGAGCATCAGGATATGTTCCTTAGGTGCTGAGTTTCTCCATCCTGACCCCCACAGGCTCGGTGCCCACCACCTTTGCTCAGCACCAAACACAGGAACCCAGTGACCTGGTGCTGCCAGTGTTTGGGTGTGTCCTGGGCTGTGGGAACTCTGAATTCCACAGAGAAGGTGCCACTCCACGTGAGGAGAATGAAGGAGCCACCCTTGTATGTATTTCACTCGGAGAAGACAAAGGAGTTTTTTACATATAATGTATCAGCAGGGTTATAACTGCAGTCACCTTGTATTCCTGGTACAGAGTCCTGCCTTTATTGCCCCATGATTCAGATTAGATCCCTTTCCCTTTTACTCTGGCTGTGATTCCTGCTGAACAGAGTGGCTTTAGTGGCTTCCAGATGAATTCTTTCTAAGGGGGTTCTCTGGCTCCTTGTTAGCCTCTGTGCTGCCTTTGGGGGATTTCCAAGCATCGACTGTCCTTCTGTCCATGGATTTATGAAAAGGAAATGTTTCCTCTGGAAGAGCCACCGCTCAGTGCTGACTGACCTTTCTTGCAGCTTCTGCTTCTCAGGTATCGTTTCACTGCTGGGGTGAGTGGCAGCAACAGGGACAGCTGCAGAAAGGCCTCTGCTAAATTCTTTTCAAAGGGAGGTTTTTGGTATTTGTACAAAAAAAAAAAAAAAAAAGAGTTCTGTGTGTCTGTGGATCTGTTAAGAGAAATTTTAAATCCCTCAATAGTGTTATAATAAAATGTAGTTATCTAGTAATGGATTAATTTTGTGGCAAACCAAAACTGTGTCTTGCTGTGGGCTGCACTATGGGGAGCAGAGGCAGGGCCAGAGGATGAAGACATCAGCTCAGAAGCAGTGTGAGCAGCATTTCAGAGCTGCCTGAGACACACCTAAATCGTGCTCAAAAAAGCTCTGCCTAATGTTACTTTTGCCAGCATTGTTGCCGTGGATGTAAATAGTCAGGCAGTGTTATAGTGCACCACTAATACAGTTTACAATAGTTTCTAGCACAAGTGAGGGTTTGTAGGATCAACTGCTGACTCTGAGGGACAAAACCAGGTCAGAGTAGTGACAGCAGGGAATTTTCAGTCAGGAATCCTGGCTCTGGTCTAATGGTCTGACTGCAGTCTAAGCCTCTTTAGGCATTGTTTCTGTCAGCACTGAGATTTTGTATATGTGCTTCATCACTCACTGTAGTTTGCAGGGCTGCCTGGTTTGCATGCTCCAGCCTTGGTAAATCAGTGTGTCTTAGCATTTTGAAGCCTTGTTATCACGTGGAATTTCCTTTTTTGTTCCAAAACTGGGGCTCTAGTCCAGATCTTCTGGCCGGGGTATGGAGAGACTGCTGGAGAGCGCAGCCTTTCTCTAGCAAGGTTTCCTTTGAGGCCCAGCAACACACACTGATCTTTCCTCCCTCTGTAGAGCACAGCTTTGTGGGAGGGGATAAAGAACAGAATGTGTAGATGGATCTGTTTCACTTTTAGTTCTCCCACTGATCTGCAAGGCAACTGAGAGAAGTTACTCTAATTTTCCTCTGCTATGGTTCATAATCTTTATGCTTCAGTATTCCCATCATTCCCACAGCAATAATCTTGTTTAGGTTTTGTAAAGGTGAGGGGCTTTGAAATAGATGGATGAAAAGTACCACTTTGGGTCTCCAAACCCTTGAAATCAGCGAAGATTTCCTTTGCCTTAAATAGACTTTGGATTTGTTCTTTGGAGAGTGAAAAAGACTGCAAAGATTCATTGTTTTGCCTACTCCGTAGCAACTGACAGCATAAAGCCTTTTCCCAGATGTGTTTGTTTAAAGGCTTTATAAGTTCAGTTTTAAAAATGAACTGAAGTTGTAGTTATTGTTTTTATGCTGATTTTGGGGTATTGGCATTAAAAATGAAATAATCTAGTACAGAACCATGAAAAATGCAGAAATATGTATGAGAGAAGATAAATGCACTTTGGGAGGACAGAAAACTGGGATGAGTAGAGGAGCATGTTAGCTGTTGAAGAATTCCCTGGCATACTTGAGAATTCCCATGTAATCCCAGGTCATGTGGGAACATTATGATGTTTTATGTGGTTAGAGGATCAATTACTGTTCACTGATAATTCTCACTGTGCACCAAAAGAAAGTAATGTGAAAGAGGATTGAGCTGTACATCCTTAAAACTGATCTATGCCAATATTTTTTATTGAATACTTGGATTACATTAGGTGTACAGGTAGGCATGGGTGGAGGAAGAGCATGAGAAACAGAGAATTCACCATGGGAGGCAGGAAGTGCAGGATGCACATGGGTTAGCATATTTTTTTTCATTAATATCCCCCCAAATCCCACTGTGAAAGGAATAACAGGTATTTTGACCTGTATATGCAGTTTATTGTACAATGCTGCATGGCTGTATTTATACTCTGCAGGAAGAAAACTACTCCCTAGCAGTTTCTTCTGTGGTTTTTTTTGCCTGTGTAACCCTTTGCTTTTACTCAAGCAAAAAGCAAGACAAATGCTTGTTTTTCAGCCTTTTCAGATCTTGGAAATAATGGTGTATTAAATGTGATTAAGTTGGGAATTACCCTTTAAACAGGGTCATAATTACTGTAGATTTAGATGGCATATTGTACAAATTGCTGTGTGCTCATAATTACAAATTGAGTTTCTTGCACTCTGGGGGTTTATAAACTTTGTTTTAGCCATTTACACATTAAATAGCAGTGATTTATGTAAATTACTGGATAAACCCAAACTTCAGTGTTGTGTTTAATCTAAGGTTTAATTATATTTCTGTATTAGAAATGAAATAGGGTTGGCTTTAGCAGGCAGGATTGACTGGTCTGAGGAAGTCATTCACTGCTGAGATAGTGTAGTTTGAGAGTGCTGTTTTGTTGGGCAACTGGCTGGAAACTGCAGTGGTCCGAAATGAATGAAGCAGCAGCTGCAGTGAGTGAGCTGCTTGTCACAATAAGCTCTTCCTGTGGTCACCCAGCCCACTTGCTTCACAATTATTTCCCTCAAACTTCTGGGCTGGCCTGGAGAGCGTAAAATCATGCTTTAAAATATTTGTTTACTTCCTCTTCAGAGAGATTTCCCAGTTCCTTCATTTTTGCTTAAGTTGAGTTGATCTAACGGAGCAAAGATCACTTTGTGTTGAGCTGTCAGTTGTGCTCCAACAAATTGCCAGGAATAAGGATAGCAGGGCATGAAAAGTTACTTTTTGACCTCTTTACACTGCACTACATAGTTCTACAATATCTTAGTGGCAACTCTAATGCTAGTTAGGTGTCAAAATAGCAGCAGGAGGACAACAGAGAATGTATATCCTACTGGTTCTGCCAAAGCTTCCTATGCAAAGTGCAGCTCATTAAAGTGCTGTAGAAGCCTACATTTGGCTCTGTGTTGGTAGAAGAGCCTCTTTTGCCCCTGTCTTCTGGGGCCTGAAACATCAGCTCTGTGGGTTCAGCACCTCTGCCGTCAGGAGGGCAAAGAAACTTAGCTACATGCCACCAAAAATTGTCCTAAGAAGTCACAGGCTTAGAGATCTCTGCTAAATCACCACCTGAGACAGGGTGGATTGTGCGGTGTGGATTACAATTATTGTTACCTGAGGGAAAATTGAATGTACACTATTGATTATGGTTGAATTAAAATGGTTTTGAAATGTTGAAACATTCACAAAAAATCCCTCCAAAAATAACTGCATCAGGCTGCCTCAGCTGGGAAACCACAATGTTGTCTGCGTAGTGCAGCAAGAATTTGTTTTTCTGTGTTTAATTCCCCCCGTTGGAATACATGCAAGATCTTAAATGTGTAGATGATTTGGGCATTTAATCTCTACTTTAAATTTTAACAACATATTCAAGCAAGAAGTGATCTCACAAAAACTTTGTAGCAGAATGGTCGAGACTAAACTGGGAATTCTGGATGCTTGACATTGATGGGGGGAAAGCCATCTGTAATAATTATCCATGCAGTGTTTGGAATGGGATGTGTTTGTATTGCTTGGTTATTTGCTGATCTAGCGTGATCGTATCTGTAGAAGGAAGATTGTGTTTGAAGTGGCTTCAGAAAAGCACATTCTTCAGAAAAATTCTGTGACTGCTTTTGAGCTTTCCAGCCGCCCTTTCCAATGTGTCTCCTTCACAGCCCACGCTAAAACTGTCTGCACTTGGTTCCTAAATGGAAACTGGTTTCCGAAGAAGTTGACTTTCGGGAACTGCTTGTGTCTGCTTTGGATTTGTCTCTGTTTACAAGTAGAGACGAAGCTTGATGCAGGAGGCATTGAGTCAGGACCAGAAAACCTCTGGGTTGTGGATCCCAGACGTTCTGCGGGGAAGAGGCTGCCGGAATAATCATTAGATGTTGAAAGCAGGCATTGCAGCGTAAATAGTCTCTGGTTAGAGTCTTGCAGTGACATTCCTATTAAAACAGCCGGTGTAGGTGTGTCCTTCCTTAACGTGTTTGAGTTTCACTGAAAGCTTGTTAAACTCAGGCTTATTGGAATCTATGCCTAATGCTTTCTTAGGAAACTATGCAAAACGCACGCTCCATCCAAATGTTTAAGGGGGGTTTAACTAAAAGCTGCCTCGGTTCTTTTTACCACCCTGACAGACGCGATCAGCCCTCATGGGATGTATAAACACGAGGTATGTCGTATGCACGGCTTTGCGCCGTGCTCCTCCTTGCACCCGGTTCGCCTGAGCGACATTTTCAGTTCCTGACTAAAGTTTCCCCAAACTTCAGAGATCGGCCAGAGGAGCTTTGTTGTGTTATTTTGCAGGGTGTGAAGCTGTGGGGAGGGTGTTGCTGTTTTGTTGTCACCCGGGCACGGTGAAGGGTGTGAGGGCTGCCGGTGTGAGGGGAGCCCTCGGAGAACCGTGCCCGCTGGTGCCCAGGCCGAGAGACCCCCGGGCACGGTGAGGGGTGTGAGGGCTGCCGGTGTGAGAACGGTGCCCGCTGGTGCCCAGGCCGAGAGACTCCCGGGCACGGTGAGGGGTGTGAGGGCTGCTGGAGGGAACCCTCGGAGCCGCGCTTTCCCCGGGAATCCCGCCCTCCACGCCTGCGCTCTGCCCGCTTCCCTGCCCCGCCGCCGCCGGCCGAGGGGAGCGGGAGCGGGCGCGGGGCGGGGCGGCGCGGCCCGAGGGGCGGCTATGGTGGCACGGAGCTCCCCGCCCGACACTCCGGCCCGGCCATGTGGTGCCTGCACTGCAGCTCGGAGCGGACCCAGTCGCTGCTGGAGCTGGAGCTGGACAGCTGGTGAGCGCTGCCGAGGGGTGCGGGGGTGGCCCCCGCCGCCGCTACCGCACAAAGGGCTCCGCGCCGCCAACGCCGCCGCTGCCCGGGCTCGCTGTGGGGCGGTGCGGGAGGATGGGAGGGGGGGGTCCGGCTGGCACTGCGGGCACCCTTTTGTCCCTGGGGATTGTCCCTGGGGTCACCCCTATTGTCCCTAGGGGCTGTCTCTCGGGATAATCCCCGGGATCGTCTCCGCTGTCCCTGGGAGTTGTCCTTGGGGTCATCCCCGTTGTCCCCGGGATGTCTCCGGGTCACGGCCATCGGGAGGTCGTTCCTTGTGTCCCGGCTCGGGAGCGGGGACAGGCGGAGGCTCTGCCTGCCCTGTAGGAGCCGAAGGTTCAGTCATCTCCGCGGTTTAAGCGCGTCCCAAGCGGCCCCGCTGCGCTGCGCCGGCCGTGGGTGACAGGCAGAGCCATAAATCGGGAGCTGTGGCAGCAGCCTGTGAGCTGACCCGGCGTGTGCCGCTCCAGACACCGATGTGTGAACACTGCTTTTCGGGAGAGAGCAAGGAATCACATGATGTGTGTCAAACCAGTGAGTTTTACTGCAGAGCTCCGGTACAGGCTGTTCCCCGTGTCTGGGGCCGGCCGGAGACCTGGCCTTGTCCTGGCTACATGGGAAGGTGTGTCACACTCAAATCAGCATTTGCCACTCGTGCCCTCAGCCAGAAAATAAAATAAAAGGAAAAAAAAGTTTAGTTCAAATGAAGGCCTTTAAAGTACAGATACTTGAGTAACTGACACAGGAGAAACAGGGAGTGGGGTTTGTCGTGTTATACATCCCTATTGTAATGATGTTGTTAACTACCAAAATAACTCGTGTCAAAAGCACAGAGCTCTCTGTTCATGAGCTGCTCGAAAACTCCATGCACAAACGAGTTTTTTCTGGTGTGATGCTGTGTGTAGATTTATGATAAACTAAAAAAGTTATCCTGCACTTGCAGTGCACTTGCAAAATGAATTTATCTCCATTTATCACCATATCATTATGCATCGTGGAAGTTTATTCCACCAAGTAATTCAGCCAAATGCTGAGCTGTTCGACTGTTAAAGGAATATTCAGCTTAGCTAAAGATAGAAAACATCTTAAATGGGGTGTGGGCATGTGTGGAAAAATATAAAAGGAGGAAGTGACTGGATTCAGTGTAACTATGTATGAATGCAACAGTTGCTTTTCTAGAAAAGAAAGGCAAAATGGTTTTTGATAAAGAAAAGCGTTTCATAGTACAGTTTAGTCATACATTTAATGATCCTTCAGCCCATTTTTTACCCTTAAGGAAAAGAATCATGTAAGTTTCCTGTGTGGAGTTGGTAATGTTTGCATAAGTGATGTTACCTTTGCATGGCTTGCTATAAACATAATTCATAACAGTTACTTTAGTGACAGATTTGCCTATTACACAGTAACATTCTGTTATTCATCATTGTTTCAGACTCTTTTCCTCCATTTGCACATTGCTATGCACTTCCTTTCAGTTAAACTTGATTATTCTGCCTGATGTGCTAAAAGAAAAATTGCTGAGTACTTAGTTTGGATGATTGTATTTAACTGTGTCTATTCTTGTGGCAGATATCCTTCATAGAAGCACAGAATTCATTACATCTATCCAGTGCTTTGGGAGAACTACAGGCCATGCTGAATAAAACGACCCATTTTCCATTTTACTTCTACTTTTATACCAGATTTGGTTTTGCTGTTGAGATGTCCTGTTCTAGTTCCTGAAAGATATTGAGAGTACTGTTACAAAGCAGTCAGCTGGGCTTTTTTTCTCCTGGTTAAATAGAAGCTCAATGTTTGGGTTTCCCATGTGAAGTCATCTATCATCTTTTATTTTTCCTATTTCTACTAATCTGAAACAATTCATTATCATCCAAGATACTGTAATCCAAGATCTGGAGCTAACCACTGAAAACCATAGTGCTCAACAGCATTCAGTTTCTTTGTTTGCCCCTTTAGGAGCCCTCTGGGAATCCTGGTGCAGTTAATAAACAACCTGCAGTTCAGTTTCATGGAATAATTTGCAGCTTTCAGGCAAGGAAACCCAAGGACTCAGTTTTTTCTCCTGAAAAGTGCAAATACCAAGCTGAACAGTAACTCTGATTTGTTGTTCCTGTTAGAGTCTTGTATTGGAAGGTTGCAGGGACTGGATCCAGGGAGTGCCTGCTGGGCAAGGAGATCTCTGCTGGGGAAGGTGCCTTCACCATTGGTTTGCTGGGTGCTCCTCTGGAGAAATGGGAAGTGATTTCTTAGGATTTCATGGCCTTACACGAGTTTCCTCACCCTGTGACCATTTCATCTTTGCAAAATGAAAAATCTTTCAGGAGAATCTGTTCATGTGGCTGTAAAAAACCCAATACAGAGTTTTCATGAGGAGGATATTTTTCCATTGCTTGGAGGCTGGGATTGTTTCGTGCTTTTGAGTGCCTCGAGCAGTGCAAGGATTTTGGGTGGAACAACTCCTTTGAAACAACAGATTACCTTTATACTGATGATGTTTTAATCATAGATGGAGTCTAAAGATGTCAATTCAAGGCTCCAACTCTGAAGAGGCAAATCTCATAATGGTGTGGCTGATTAGCACACTTGGGTGATTGCTGTAACAGTGCCTGCAAACTGAGCACCAGTGAGAAGGAGCTGAATAATAAAAGCTGGCCTAGAGGTAGTCAGTGCTCTGGTGGTGGTGCCAGCACTTTTGGACATTACCTGTTGGTATTAAACAGCTGCTCACATATTTCAGTTGTGTTCCTTGGTGTTTAACACCACTGGTCTTCAAAGTCCAGCAAAACCTTGGGACACAAGTGCTGGAAGTGAGGAGTTGCTTTCTGAGTGAGCCAGAATCCTCCAGTTCCTGCAGGATTCTGAGAAGTGCAAAGGAGGGTTTAAGGTACTTTTGAATATTGAATTTTTTAAAAAAATTGTGAAGCACCACAGCCTGAGCCTGGGTTGTTGTACCTTTTCATTGCAAGGATTTACCATAATTTATAGAGGTCTTTCCAGGATGAATTTTTCTGCTCTTTCAGCATTTACATGGTTCTTCCTCTGTTAGACCCGTTGGTAATTTTATCATTAATTTCAGAGTCAGGCATATTTTAATCACAGCAGCTGTCAATCAATTATTTCTTTTTATGTTTATTTAATAACAGAACCGCAGGAGACCTCAGAAACTGTAACCAAGGTGGAGCCCTGATTGCTCTGTTACATTAAATTTGTGAGGATGTGCCCCTAACCCAGACACTGCCTGATCCACAGAGCAGCTGGAATTATGAGGAGGTGGCTCATGAATTAGGGGGGGAAGTGTGTTGGTGTATTGCTTTTGTGAACCGTGCTTTGTTTAGATATCATTTGTGTTTAAACAGGGCCACAAGCCAAATTCATATTCCTGAGTTTGCTGCTTTATTTCTGCTGCCTCGGAAGGCTGTGTAGTTACAAGAGCAGAATCAGCTCTGTGTTTGGAAATTCACTTTTAGTATCTTGTATATTGCCATTTTATGTCAAAAATTATGTAAATACAGGTTTTGTTTAATTCATGCATCTTTGTTATGCAAAAACAGTTACTGATCATGGACTTTTTTAGCAAGACTTATTAATCAAAAATATTTTACTTACATAGTCCTTCTCGTATCTTCTGGGAATCCATTTGAATTTTATTTAGGTTCCATTTAGGGTACAGGCAGAGATGGCAACTTCACTGCACTGCTGTGATTTGACTCCAGGTTTCCAGAGAAGAACAGATGCTGCTTTAATCCACTGTAGCACAAAGCCCCAGTATTACGTTAAAGGGGAATGCAAATTTAGCTAAATAAATCCTTTTGCTTCCTTACAATAGACAAAAGACTAGAATTGTTCTCATGAAATAATTGTAGAGATGTCTTTAATAAAAATAAAGTAAAAAAGACAAGCTTTGGTATGATCAAAAAAAAAAAATCAAACCATTTAGTCCCTGTGAAAGAAGCAGAAAATGAGAATGATGGCTTTGATAGTCTTTACTCCAGGAAATTGATGTATTATATCTGTTAATCAGATTCTTTCTGTAGTTCAGTGTCATCCCAGTTAAACTTGTGCTTATAAACAAAGGACACAATTCCCAGTTGCCTTCTGCTGTGCAAGCACAAACGAAATGCCACAGTTATGATCTGACTTCGGTTCACATCAGTGGCTACATACAGGGCATGGCCACAGAAAAAGAATCCTAAGCCTGTTTTGAGGGATGCTTGCATTATTTAGTCCAAAAAATCCCAGACGCCCCTAAAACTCACCAGATTAACGAGGATGGATGTGTCATGAGCACAGAAAAAGAAAACCAACTCCCTTCTGTTTGTTAATATATCCGTGACCTTTCCAGTCATCCTCACACGAGGCAAGGGCAGCAGGGATGCAAAGCTGATGGGTTTTCTGTCGCAGGGAATGTTTGCAGCCAGCCCTGACTCTGCACTGCAGGAGTGTTCACAGTTTGTTTTCAATTTAATTTTCACTCCCCACCTTTATGGCAGAATGGACCCAGCTCCATCTCAGATCACACAGAGATAGGAATGGCAGTGGCAGCTGGATGCTGAATCGGATTTAACTCGAGTGTAGGGATGCTTTTTAGTAGCCTGCAGTAGGAATGGTTGCAGGAGAAATCCTTCAGTTGTCATGGTCAGGCTGGGATGGGCCATGCACAGAATTCCAAGGGTACATCCATGGGAAGCAATGGATGATTCGGTTGGAAGCTGCCCTGCCTTTAAAGATAGTGCCAGAGGCAGGGTTTCCCTCCTTGGCTGGGGGTTGTGCTCAGGAAGTCATCCTTCAAACGAGAGGGACAGCGATGTTCCTGATCCAGCTGCACTTCCCAGGGATCTGAGTACAGAGAGCAGGCCTGCAGAAATCCCTGACCTTCTGGTCGTGCTGCAGCCTAAGAATAGGTTTTCTCTCAATCTAACATCACTCTGTGTTCTCAATCACGAGTAACATTATCTTTATTTTTCTTTCTGTGTAGTTCTTCATTATCGTAATGTGCTGTGAATTGGCTGTTGAATTTCCATTCTAGAGGTGTCTGGGGTGATTCTCATACTTCAAAGTTACCTTTTCACAAGGTGTTAAATGGTAGATAATCTCAGCTGTTCTTGGATTCATGGAAGGAAGTTCATTATCTTTGTTTATATTTTCTTTTCTTCTATTTTACTCTGTGAGTCTTGTTTAGAAGATGCCAGTGATATCGATCTAGTAGAAACTAGTTTCAAGAAGGAGCTGATTTTAGTACTCTTAGATGTGAGAGAATGGGACTTTACAGCTGATAGTCTCCTGTTAATACCAGTCATTAATGCCTTGGGAAGTGAGAGAGAACAGAGGATTACTTGGACTTAATGGAACTTGTCCCAAATGATGACAACGTGATGCAAACTTGGATTCTTTTTTTGCTATTAAAAAGTCATTAAGATGTTTTTGATTAGGTTAGCCCAGAACAAAAGTATTCCAGGCTTTCCTACCATAGTGCAGCATGTTACACAAGGCCATTTCTCACTGTCTTTGCTTGAGATTTTCAAAATCTGTCTTTGCACGGTATCATATTTTCATTGCACAGAAATGGTGACCCTTGTTTTCTGGAACTGGGCTTCTACCCCTGTCTTAAAAGACACTTTTCCATTGTGGAAAGATCTGTGAACTTTGCCGTGATGAAGAGCCTGTAGGTGACCAAGAGTTGCCCAAGTTGTGTATTTTAGACTCACGTTCTGTTGTGGTTGAGCAGCCTCAGGTGCAGCCCCAGCTAAGCCAAGCTGCATCCCCACCACAGACACTGTCACAGAATATTCCTGAGCTGGGAGGGACCCACAGGGATCCTCAAGTCCAACTCTAAGTGAAAGGCAGTGCAGAGTGTTGGTGGTTCTGGGAGCTGCACCCAAAGGAAGCTGCAACATGCCCTGCACAGCCCAGAAACTGCTCCTCTTCTCTTGTGTGCAGTAAAAGATCTCCAAGGCAGGAATTGCTACCTCTGTTACTCTTTTATTGTCATCAGTGAGGTGA
The DNA here is from genome assembly GCA_021534815.1 of Acrocephalus arundinaceus. Classification (NCBI taxonomy): domain Eukaryota; kingdom Metazoa; phylum Chordata; class Aves; order Passeriformes; family Sylviidae; genus Acrocephalus; species Acrocephalus arundinaceus. The sequence continues at coordinate 1,613,380 of JAJEOU010002752.1, forward strand.
GTCAGAAGTTCTATTGAAAGCCTACACTTAATTCCTCTCTGTCAGAGAAAGAGCTGTAAAATGTGTAGACTCAGCATAATGGGGAGGAAATGTAAAAGGAAGGAAGTTTGTGAATGAGAAAAAGCATCTGTCAGCTCTTTAGCTGATTTAGGGGTTATGAGCAATCTTTTGAGGTCTCGTCTGTACAAGAGTGAAGATTTATGTGTAGTATCTTCGAGGATGTCTGCAAATACCTTCTGTGTTTGAACACATTGCCTTGAATCTAAGCATCATCTACAACACTGTCTTTTCCACCAAGCCCCATACTTCCAACAAAAATCACCTATTATTTGGTTTCCTTAAACACTATGCTCTGTACACTGTGATATAAACCTTGGGCGTGCAGCAGAGGATAAAATCTCCCTTTTATGAGGATGCCTGTGATTACAGAGAGGTGAGCAGTGCTCCTGTTCCAGTGAGTTACACCACCTCTCCTGGTGTGTGCAGAGTGCTCAAGGCCAGTTCCTGCTCTCACTGGCTGGCTAGCAACACCCTGAGCTTCACTGGGAGCAGGAACAAGTGCCATGTTCTTATCCTTTTCTTTCCTACCTGCTGAGACTTTCCCATGCCCATTTGTACTTAAACATTTCGAAATTACATTGTTTTCCCATAGAGAAACCTGGTACGGTTTCATTCTCTTTTGGGGTTGGTTTTTTTTTTCTTTTAGACTTGGCACAGCAAAGTTGGCAGTCGAAGTGTAGGGTTTGTGCAGTGATTAAAATGGAGTGGGGCTTTTATATTAGATATACTTCCAGATTCAGTTAGATCAGTGAGAGGTTTCTCTGATCAGACTTGTAACAGCCTTTACAAGTAGAAGCCTCTGCTTCTCTCATCCGCCTTTTGGATTGGCTTTTTAAGTATGTCACTCTGTAATTTTGTGAGTTTTATCTATAACTACAGAGGGAAGTCAATCAACCACTAGAAGTTGAAGAGTCTTTCTAATTTTAAAAGAAGATAATTTTGGCCAACTATTTCTTAAATCCTAGAGAGACAGCAAAGTACCTCATGTTCATCAGTGACATTGAAAGCACAACTCATTAGATAATAACAATAAGTAGTTGAAATGAAATCCTTTGGTTGTTCTAAATAGATCCTTTTGTGCAACATTCATTTGCTACAGGAGTTAAAATATGGTCTAAATGAACACAGTTGTTAGTGCTCTGAGACTTAATGCAGTGTCCAGTACAGAAAGATGGTTTTGTTGTCATTTCTGCTGCATGGACCCTCTGCATGCTCTTTGTTTATGATGATTCTTATATTCCCTCACAGACATACTGAGAAAGTCTGATCTGCTTAAAGGTTTTTCCAAGCTCTCTGCACTGTGTCATACTTGTAAGCATTTCAAATAGTGCAGGGGCAAAACCTTAAAATGAGTCAAGTGATAGGCTTTATCAGGTTTATTTGATCTAAGATGAGATAGTTTTGTTCTAAGTGTGAAATTTCCAGGCCTGAAACATTGACTCATTAAATAGGATTTTGTTAAGCATCTCCTGCGTAGTTCATGTTTCTATCATATATGGAATATAAGAGGAGAAAGAAGAGTTTTATCCACCAAGACCTGACTGGGAAGAGGAAATCAGTGCTGATCTCTGCCAGAATCAGCAAGCTGATTTCTCAGCAGTGCCATTCTCTCACCCCATCCTGGGACAGGCTTGACACAACAGCTGAAGAGGTGAAAGAGGGGGATGGCTGGCAAAGGACACCAAGGATTCTTGCATTGTATCAAATGCTGCTTCAGCTGTGTGTGCAAATCAGGGGTTTTTCAGCTGCAGACACTAAATCTTCCTTTTTAAACTTAGCAGTGTCTGAAGGACATGTCATACAGACAGCAGAATGTGTGCTAATATCTTGCTATCTTCAGTATATGTCATATATAGTGTGGGTGTGCTAAATGAAGAGCATTTCTGCTGCTGAATGGTGTCTCTAAATAAATTGTAAACAGTTGAGGTCAAATTCTACTACAGCTGCATTGAGAAACTCCACAGATTTTTCAACCTTATCATATTGTGTAAAAGTTTACATAGCAGGGACAGGACAAAGTCTGCAGTGGGATGCAGACCTTCACAGATTTTGCTAAGTGATCCATCCCACAGGTACCACAGTTACATTTAAATTGTTAGCTTTAGCCAATGTAAGAAACAAAACATCCTTTTGAAGCATACAGGACATTTTCTGATGCTGACACATCAAAAAGAAGAACTGGCCATAAAAAACTTCAAAAATCCTAAAACTTGGGCTGGTTTGAGCCACAAGCCTCAAATTATCACTCCATACTCATCTTTTAATAATATCCGTTTTTTTAGGAGTTGTTGCTGAATAACCATATGCTGGGTAATGATTAACACAGATTGGCAGCAAGTGGTGCTGGCTGACTTCAGCTGAGACAGAAGCAAACATTTGTGAGCTGTACCCAGGTCCTGTTGGTGCTGCCAGTCCCCTTGTAAAATACAGCTTTGCCTTTAGCAGTGGGGCTCACAAGGCATTGAGTGGCACTGGGGAGGGTTGGGTGGGTGGATCCCTCTGTACATTCTTGATGACCAATATGCTGCCAGTGTTAGACAAAGGTGATCCGAGAGCTGGTTAACCTTCCTTGTGCTCCTTGCAAGCTGAAGATAAGTCTCAAATAAGCTCTTCCCCAAGGGATATTCTTAGTTCTTAACCCTGTTGTAAGTGGTATTGCCTAAAATGGGTGGCTTGTTGTTTCACTCTATTTCCATCTCGCTGCTGTCCTTCTCCACGTCAGGAGAGACAGTGCATTCATTCCTGCATTCTCCTTTGGTGGGGAGAAAATAACCTCTCATCTTTCACTCCCTGCTCTCTGCTGCTACTGATGGCATCTACGAGTGTGGGTCAAAATGCCCTTTTCAAAAAGCCTTTTTGTTAATGCCTTTTATGGGGTTGCTTAGCGAGAATTACAGCTTGGCAGTGTCCAGGGAATGCGTGCTGGGGCTGTTGTGTGATTTTGGAATCAGGGCTTGGAGCAGGGAGCAGCTGCAGGTTTGCAGGGCACTCAGGGGTACCTGCCTGTGGAGCTCTGCCCACCCTCAGTGCCTCTCAGACTGTTTGACTCAGGCTGCTATTGCTGGCACTCTCAGCACAGAATATTACAGAATAAGTGACTGCTTTGTTAGGGTTTGCTTCTGAGACACATGCAAATGGTGTCTGGGTTTTTCCTGCAATGATATTTAACTTCAGTCAGATGAATTACCTGGGACATTACTTTGATGTGCATTCAAAGGTTTCATTTGTTTTGAACAGAAACAGCTGAATTGAGAGGGCATTGGAAGTAAAACACGTTGGTCAATATTTCTTTCCCGGATCAAAGCTTTTGTCACTGCCTGTGAATGCTGTTGTCCATCATAATGGCTTTGAACTCCTGGCAGGGTATATTTGAAGGTAGATTGGTTTGTTAATGTTATTGTGCTTATTGAATTCAGGGATTTGTCTAAGTTCTTAATATAATTGACTTCTGTTTACTAGACAGCACAAACCAGACATGGCAATAAGGACTAAGTTCTAGTTCAAACTGTACTACTAATAAACTTCTGCTCAAATGTTCTCACTTCAGTGGGGAATATTGTATTGGGGGGTAGAGAAAAATGCTAAACCGTGGCTTGTGTGAAGTACACACGGCCAGTTCTGCATTTTGAGAAGTTAATGGAGAACGTTTTGTGGGGTAATTTGAGATAATACAATGCACACATCAGAGCTTTAATTAAATGCACCTCCTCGTTTATGGCAGAGAGCACCACAGGTACTGAAGCACAAGGCAGCTTTGAAGCAGTGGGGTGTACCCTGTGCCAAAGGAGTGCTCGTGTGGGGAGGCACAGCTCTGCAGAGTTCTGGTGGCAACTGTCAACTTGAAATTATGCATTCAAATCAGGGCTTCGTTGCACTTGTAGAGGCCAAGTTATGTGCAAGAAATTAACTTTTGGAGAGGTTTGTTCCTATGTGGAATGCCCACATTTGGCCTGAAGATTTTTGCTATTTGAGTGGTTTGTTTCAGCCGTCGTGTTGGAAGTGTCTGGCCATACCAGCTGCTGCAGCAGCTGCCATCCTGCTTCTCTCTGTTACCCACTTAGTTCCACAGGCGACTTCTGGTCTGCATTCTCTGGGCTAGGTAGAGAATCTGGATCTATTTCAAGTGGAAATCTATAATTAGGAGCTAAGATCACAGTCTGACTGGTTTTAACCTCCACGTTTTAAGAGGAGATGGTTGGTGTAAAACAGATGCGTAGCAATTCTTCCTCCCTGGGCATTTGGACCTGTTTATACAGAATATTTATTTTTGAGTGAGGCAGAAGTTTTACTGGAAATAATGTTTATGAAATGAGATTTTAATGCAAAAAGCTTCACTCTGTGGTTTGCATTTAAATCCATCTCATAAATCAGAAGGCAGAGTCCCAAGAAGGTATCTGGATACTTCAGCTGTGGATATGTTGGTGTTTAAGGACAGAAAAGTTTCTGGGACAAAGGAAAAGATAAATTTGGTGAATTGTTCTGTGAGTAGATGTGACTTAAAGGGAACCAGCTTTACATGCATTTTTCCTGAGGAGGGAAATAAATTACATGGATGCAGGAAAAAGGCAAGTGAGAGAAGGATGGATTTTGCCGAGGAATTTTATGAAAAACCACTCATGCAAATGCTTCACTGTTGCAACAAATAAAATAAAGTATCGATGCTTCATTAAGCTCACTTTGAATTCAGGCTGTGCTGACTACCTGGAGTTTTACTGCTGCTTTACCACAGCCCTGCTTTAAAACCTCCCTGCTTCCCAGAGAACAGAGCCCTTGGATTGTCATGGCCAAGCTGAGTGGATTTATCACCCTGTGCTGACTAAAATTTTAAGCTGGGCATGTTTTTGTTGCTGTGTTTGTAATACTCGTGCTGCCTTTCCACAATGTAGAAGAAAAGAAATTTATTCTGTGTACCCTTGAATTTGTGTTTAGGCTTCTAAGGATCTGAAATGCTGTGGAAAAATCTTTAAAGATGTAACAGCACAAACTTATTATATTGTCATACTTCTCTTTGTGTCCAAAACAATTTTTAACAGGATTAATATAATGCTGAGTGCTTCTCATGCGTGTACTATCCAGTTGCTAGGCCTGTTTTCAATTTTGTGTCTTTATATTACACTGTTGAAAGTCCATTCTAAAAGAGTGATGAAAATAATACTGATTTCAGAGAATGCTCATTGCTAAAACAGCTTCTCAAGCATTTGCTCTCTTCTGCTGGGAGGGTCTTCTTGGTTCTATTTTAGAATGTTGCATGCAGTTTGGGTTTGGCATTTGCATTATTTAGAAACATGTTTCATTCCTTTGTTCCAAACTAAATCTGCAGCAAACTGGTTTGAACATTTGGGCGATTTCTGTGAGCATATGTTCCCATTATCTTCATATTTGAGTTCTAAAAATGCACAGGGACACTTGACTGCTTGTAAACTGGGGGGTTTCTGGGGTGGGAGGCAGCACTGAATCATTCCTTGCATGTGATGTTATTGTTATATACTTTCTTTTTATATGCACATAGTTCTAAAGATAAAGTTCTGGGCCTCTGGAGGAAAGAGACTTTCTGCTTTTCTGGTTATCAAATGCCTGTATTTATAAATACAGTATAAATTCTCTGACAGATAAATTCTTGTGCCTCTGCATCCAAACCAGCAGCTCCTTTTGTCATTTAGCCATTAGTCAGTGGAACAGATAAATCCATACTCATGGAAAAGCCTTTGCTCCTTACTGGAATTCAGATCTTTTTTCAGATTTCCATTTTAGGCTGAAATGTTGAAGTTCTCTTATTTTCAATATTTTGTCTCTATTGTGCTTTTTTTTTTTTTTTTCTTTCTAATAGTTTGGCAAGATTTGTAGGAAAAGGAAGGTGTGAATATAAAAATGAAAAATAAAGAATAACAGCAGATAGTCAAACATCCTGAATAATATGTTGTTGTTTTAAAATATGGTAGTGGATTTAGAGTACTGGTGCTAATTGCAGCATTTGGGATTAGAAGTAATAACTGAAAGTGTAAAATGAGAGCCAGGGAAGAAAAGACCTGCCAGGTTTGTGCTGCTAAAATGCCTGCAGAGGAAATGTTTTGCTTTGGTCATGGCTAACCACACAACTGGAGAGGGAGAGAGGAGACAGAGCTTCTTCTTATGAGGTAGTTCTTGAAATGAACTCATCCCCTGAATTGTGGGAAATGACTGTAAAATCAGGACCTTCTCCTAGCAACAGCAGCTCCTCCCTTTTTGTCAGCCTGGGTGTTTTTTAATGGTATTACAAATGAGGTTTATGCAGGGAGAAATTTGCAGTTTCTGATAAAATGCTGATTCAGTCAGTGCTGGCCACTGTTTCAAAAAGTAATTCGGTTGTATAAAGTTTTTCAACATCTCTGTTTTAAATTTTTGTTCGTGCAAAGTCACATTAATGACACTAATTAATTTTAAATATTTCATTTTCATTCTTTAGCTGTTCCATTCTCTGCTTCTTTGTAAAATACATGCAAGCAACCTTTCACTCTTGGCAGATAATGAATGTCTATTTTCTGCTGAAACAGGAGTGTAATAAAACAGTTGGACTTCTAGGTTAATTTCAACTGTTTTGCATTCTCCTAATAGTACACAATTAGAATATTCAACAGATTGCTGGGCTCACTAGTAATAGGCAGTTGCACATTGCAGGTTGATGAAGCAAATGAATCCACTACTTTTTTTTTTTTTTAACAATGAAATTATCAGTAATTATACTGAACATGTCTGGCATTCAGCAGATGCCTGAAATTGGAGACCTTTATTAAGAAGCTGTTTCTAATTTCAGTTGGGACTTTTAATTAACATTTATTTAATAATATATATATATAAAATAAAGTACGAGTAATAATTGACAATATTACATTGTCCATTTTTGTAGTGTGCTTAATATACCTAATTTCTCACCCATCAGGGAGAGGTAGTGTGTGCAGGGTGTGGGAGTGAAGTGGAGCTGGAGAGGTGTCTCAGTTACTCCCTCAATCCCAGGGAGACTTCTGGTTCTTGCTGCAAGCCTGGAGCAGAATCCTTGACATTTTTGTGTTTTGGCAGCTTTAATGAGTACATAGATAAAAATCACCCTGGTAACCCTGCAGTGACTGGGTCGTGTTCTGAGCCTGTGTAGGAGTTACAGAATTGTTGTGTTGGAGAAGCCCTCTCAGGCCACTGAGTCCAACCATTCCCCCAGCACTGCCAGGGCCACCCCTGCCCCATGTCCCCAAGTGCCACATCTACAGGGATTTGAAACTGTCCCACCCAGGGAGCAGAGCACATGTCCAGAGCAGCCAGTTTCTCCAGGAGAGGGCTGGGAGAAGCAGTGCCAAAGGCTTTGCTAAAGCCCCAGCAGGGAACAGCCAAAGATGTCACCTTGTCACAGGTGCAGAGCAGGCTGGTCAGGCTGGACCTGCCTTTCCCAACCCCAGGCTGGCCAGGCCTGCTCTCCAGGTTGTCCTGTGTTGACATCAGGGTGACCCTGCTCCATGACCTGCCCATCACTGAGGTCAGGCTGGCACATCTGCAGTTCTCCAGATGGCTGGTTTATATTTGATAACTTCCAGTTACCCATGCCTGCTGGGAAATGATGGAAGCTGGCTCAGTGAGCATTTCTGCCAGCCCTGTGCCACTCCCCTCAGTTCAGCAATCCAACTTGTCATCCTTACAGCTTCACACAAGTCATATTTGTTGACATCTTCTTCTCCAAACATATGTAAAGTAGAAGAAGGAGAAAGCAAGCTGCTTTTCTTTGCCAGGGAAGTTTCACTTGAATGAAATAATTCATATGGAGCTTCAGCTGCTCCTGGGAGGCTGGGAAGAGCTGAATGGGGGAAAACCTTAAAGTCTGTGCACGTGTGTTTGCTTGGAAGGGCTGTTGGTGTGTGCCTGCTGTAAAAGGTAATTAATTACTTCCATGCTTCAAAGGTCAGGTGGCAGGTGTCCTAGGTTACAATGTAAAATTGTGCCCAAGGTTTGTATTCTATCCCCATGAGCCGTTGGAGCCAAGGTGGGGCAGTGTTTTCCTTATCTTCTGTTAACGAGCCTAACAATGCCTTGCCACATGACTCATAGATTACTTCCTCCGGGAGTTATCTCTGTTTAATGGGCCATCAAGGACCCACTGCATGACTCATAGAATGAGATGATCCCATTGTGAGATGCTCCGCCCAGGGGGAGGAGCCAAGCATTCCCACCTGGATAAATCCAGGGTTTGGGACAGCACAAGCAGCTTTTATCCACTGGACTCCCAGAGGAGACAAGAGCTACCAGACATTTCTACAGGAATCACTGCTTCGACCAGACCATCTCATCTGGACTGCCACCACCACCCTAACAGGGTGTCAGGTTGTATTCTGACTCTGTCAGTGGGGGTTTTTTTTGTACTATTACTTTTATTTTACTTTCATTTATTTCTTTTCTTTTCCTCTTACTAAATTGTGTTTCTGACTTGGAGTCTTTCACTGGTTTTGCTTTCAAACCAGCACAGCAGGGAATAGGCCCATGAGCAAAATGAGATCAAGCATTACAGTCAGTCAAGCATCACATTTATATCTGGAAAAAAGTACAAAAAGGCAAACTAAAAATGAAGAAGAAACACTTAACTTTAGTCAGAACTCTGGGCAGATGTCTTTCCAACTTCTTCTGATTAGGGCAGTACCCTTTTCGTTGAGGAAAAGGTTAAGGGATCCATCACAGGTAGCGTTATTAAAATGTCAACAGGAGGTTATAATCAGCATGGAAGGGTTATTAAGTAGCTCACAATGCAAGGGTGAGGAAGGCAGAAAACATCAACAGAACCTAAGAAGATAATTCCAGCCTTCCTGTTAAAAACAAGTTTGCCATGCTTGTATGGAAAGTACTTACAAATAAACTTGCAGCTAGGATGTGATGTCCAAAATAGCACAGCCTCGCAGCTGGCAGAGCAGAGGAAGGAATTTCAGTTTAAAGAGAACGTGAAGCAGCTCAGTATCATACCATGTCTTTAATGGATGCTTCAGAGGGAATGATCTGTTTGTTTTTAGCGGGTGGTTATGCAGTTTCAATGTCACCAGCAGAACTCTGGATAGTTTATCATTTTTAAGTTGAAAGCCAGCTGTATCACGGAGGGAAAGGGATTCGTTTCCTGTCAGCTTCCTTTTTGGAAAAAGCAATGTGTGCACACTGCAAATATTTCCAGCTTGGGTTAAGTATGTTTGAAAATACCTTTTGGTTGGAGTCATATTTTGATGGGCAAAGAGAGAGGACTTGCTTTCAGTTTTACATGTTTATAGAAGCATTTTAAGAAATCTAAGGGGCCTTTTTTTTCTCCTTCCCTTTAAAAAGTACAAACTGTTCAAGCTGAGAGAGTTTGGCCGTGGTTAACCCTCAGCTCTTCAGTCAGTGGAGAACATTCTTTCAGAAATTGCTCTGTATTTTTTGAAGGGACGGCTGAGAGACAGCAGGAGGGCTTTGGTTTTTAAGTACATATGAATGAAGGAAAAAAATACAGGGCGTGGTGGGAATGTGGAATTTTACTTCTTTGGAGTTTGGATGTACCTTTTCTAAAACAAAAGGTAGGGGAAATGCTGCAAATGCTTGTATTTGTGCATGTGTGAAGTGTTTACTGAGCCTTTTGAGGGATTAAAAAAAAAAAAGTAAAATTCCGTTTTTTCTGTCAATGCTCTGTGTACACAGGATGAGACAGACAGTAAACAGTGCTGTGAAACATGAAAAGATGGAAGAGTGAAAGTGCATATATTTCAATGTGAGGGTGCCCTCCTGCAAATACAGCCCAAATACAAATTGCTATTAGTCATCAGTACTTCAGCATACACCTAGGGCTCGGTTTTTAAATGTTTCCTATTGTGTGCAACCCTTTTAATATAAAAGGTGTTTTTCCTTTCCTTTATTCCCTACCAATAACAGCATTTGTGTGAAAACAAAGTAGTTTCTTTGCCAGATAGGTCCTACTGAGCTTTCTTCACCTGAAACCATGTTGCTTTCATTAGTTAGAAACACCATCCCTTGGGATGCTTTACTCCAAAACCTGCCTAAAGTATCCCATGGGAGCAGACTTGCACTAGCAGGGAAATAAATGAGATTTCTCCTGCAAGTACTTTTTCCCAACCTTAGTTTCTAGAAACATCGTAGCTCTCAAGATCCATTAAATCCCAATCTCCATGAAAGTAATCCTTTTATGTCAAATTGTAATGTAAGGTAAGAAAATCATGCTCTGATTCGTCAAAGCAAAGGAAGACATAAATAAGCATCTGTCAGTTTGAATGGAAAAGCTTGGAAATGAGCAGTCTTCTAAGGAATTAGAAGTTTTCATTCATTTTACAGAGTAGTTGGTGAGTGACTTACTCAGGATGTTATTAGTAATTAGTGTGTAAAGATAAATAATTCTTGAAACCTCCATTCCCCTGTTTGATGTACAGTCTAAAGATGTCATGGGCATGACAGATTGAGACTTGGAAAAACTGCAGCAAAAATTGCAGCAAAAACTGTGGTGTTTGACATGAAAGCCACATTACCTGTGACACCTGCATGCGAACAACAAAATGTGTGAGATGCCTACACAGAATGAAACTACAGCAAAGCTGTGCTGTTCGCTGCTGAGAGTTTTGGTGTGCTGGACTCACCCGAGGCTTTTTGCTGTCTCTCTTTTGTTGTGCAGTGTTGAAGGGGAGGCTCCCAGCAGCGAGACCGGCACGTCCCTGGATAGCCCCTCTGGCTACCCGCAGGGCCCTATAACGCACAGCTCCGCCCTGAGCCCCGAGAACTACGAGCATCCCTACGGGCTCTACTCCATCGCGCCGGGCCAGCAGCGAGCCCGCCGGCCCAAGCTCCAGCACTCCACCTCCATCCTGCGCAAACAGGCCGAGGAAGACGCCATCAAACGGTCCAGATCGCTTTCGGAGAGCTATGAACTCTCTTCAGACCTCCAGGATAAGCAGGTATTTGAGCTCTGGCAGCTTTGTGGCTGTGGACTGGGAGGTGTCTTTTCCAGCTGCTTCAGTTGGGGCTTTTAACTCTGCTGTTCTTTGTCCCTCCTGGAGAAAAGTGTAAAAGATGTGTTAGTGCTGTTAAAAGCAAAAACAGTTCTTGGAACTGAGATTTTGTGCTCCAGGAGCATCCTAGAATGTAATCACGCAAAATATTATTCTGAGAAAATGGGTCATTTTGAAACCTGAGTGGTTTTGTTGTCACAGAAAGGAACGACTTATTCCAACTGATACTCTCTTATATCTGTGAGGTGAATTAATATATTTTTGTATTTTATGGTGGAATTTTCAGATGGTTATTCTGTTGATTATTGCAGTTCTGAGTTTTTACTTTCAAAACCGATATATACAAAGTATATTAAAGTCGTTGTGAGAGTTAAATGTTTGTGTGAGGCTCTCCCCTTGTCCTGAGCTGCATGAAGTGACGAGGGCTGCGTGTGTTCCCGTGGCAGGTGGAGATGCTAGAACGGAAGTATGGGGGCCGTCTGATCACCAGACATGCTGCCCGCACCATCCAGACCGCCTTCCGCCAGTATCAGATGAACAAGAACTTCGAGCGCCTGCGCAGTTCTATGTCTGAGAATCGCATGTCAAGGCGCATCGTCCTGTCCAATATGAGAATGCAGTTTTCCTTTGAAGGGCCTGAGAAAGTCCACAGCTCCTACTTTGAGGGGAAGCAAGTTTCTCTTTCAAACGATGGGTCCAAGCTGGGCTCCCTGGTGCCCTCGGAGTGCGATGAGCTCGGGGAGACGGCTACCATGAAGTCCCCGGCTGCATCCACTGATTTCACCGATGCCATAACAGAACTGGAGGACGCTTTTTCCAGGCAGGTGAAATCCCTGGCGGAGTCCATCGACGACGCGCTGAACTGCCGCAGCCTGCATTCGGATGAAATCCAGAGTGCGGAGCAGGTCAGGGGCCAGGAAATGGAGAGGGAGAGCTGTGCCCCGAGCAAACCAGCCATCCACAACGTGGATCACAGGAAGCTGGATGAGATGACGGCGTCCTACAGTGATGTCACGTTGTACATTGATGAGGAGGAGCTGTCCCCACCCCTGCCGCTCTCCCAGTCCGTGGACAGACCATCCAGCACAGAGTCGGACTTGAGGCTCCGCTCCGTGAACTCTTCCCAAGAGTATTGGTCCATGACCCACAAAGATGATAAGCTAGACACTGATACTAGCTGCAGGAGCACCCCATCACTGGAATGTCAGGAGCAGAGGATGAGGATGGATCACCTCCCTCTGCTCACCATCGAGCCGCCCAGTGACAGTTCCGTGGATTTGAGCGATCGCTCGGAGAGGGGCTCGTTAAAGAGACAGAATGCGTATGACCGAGTCATCACCAGCCAGCAAGGCAGCCCGAAACATATCCCTCACAGCATTCCTGCCAAAATCATCACCCGGGAGGAGCAGGAGGCCAGGCACAGGGCTAGGCCCATAGACAGTCACTTGGCCATCAACGGCACAGCAAACAGGCAAAGCAAATCAGAGTCTGATTATTCTGATGGAGACAACGACAGCATCAACAGCACTTCCAACTCTAATGATACAATAAATTGCAGCTCAGAATCCTCTTCCAGGGACAGCCTAAGGGAGCAAACCTTGAGCAAACAAACCTACCACAAAGAGACTCGAAACAGCTGGGACTCCCCTGCCTTCAGTAACGATGTTATCAGGAAACGCCATTATAGGATTGGGCTGAATCTTTTTAACAAGTAAGTACAGCAGTTCCTGCCTTCCTCTCTGTGTCACTGAGGATGAACCAGGAATATTTTTCTTGTATCAGGTAAGGTAAGGCTGGTGTCTGGTACTGACCTTTCAGTGAACAAACAAGGTACTTGTGGTGACCATTCTTGTTCAGGTTTAAGTTGATGTCTTTAACAGCTTCAGGAAAAAAGAAAAAATATAATTATGTGTACAGGAATGGTAGTAAATTATCAAAGATTAATCCAACTCCTTTCTTGGGGAAAAATACAGTGGCTTGGTCCTGATCCAGTTTTTGGTGTTACGTTATAAAAAATTCCGATTTCTTCCTGCCCTAATCATGTAGGTGGTGTAAAACTCATCAGATGGGAATTAGAAACAGCATGCAGCATATGATGAATTTCCTGTTTAACACTGGCAGGGCCTGGAATTCGTTCAGCAGATTTCATTAAAACTGTGATGCTAAAAGCCAAAGCACTGAATATTTTTTGTACTAAATGAATGTTTATTATTTGTCATAACACTATCACAAAATTTATGTTTCTGCCTATGACTGATAGCTTTCCTATGTTTTCCCTGTGGCTTGAGAGATTCCAGGCCTCCTTTTCAGGTAGCAGTGCTTTGATGTGTTTGGATTGATAGGTTGGTGGTTCCTCATGTATTTGTTGTAGCACTGCAGACAATTAAAGTTTTTGGTGCCATCACATGAGCTGTGTTACAGCCCCAAGTTTGGCTGTAAACACTTCCAGGTTTAGCTTTTAATCTTTGTGAAAATGCCTTTCTGGGAGCTTCTAACCAATTGGAATTATTCAAGTCATAGGATCACTGCTTGTGAAGTTGAATGGGTAGGAAAAGACATCAATTAGCTCTTTCTTAAAAGATTTGAAAATAATATCCTTGGCAGGGCGGGTGGGGAGGAAGGTGTTGGTGCTGTTGGCTGACATTTAACACTTGGTGTTTGCCTGGGTTTTACACAGCAATTAAGCCTCAAGCAGTCAATGCTCAGTGAGCCTCAGGCTTGGTAAGAGCCTTTTGAGTCAGCTGCAGAAGGGCTTAGGGAAAAAGTGAATGGAAAAAGTGCTCAGGCAGCATGCAGCGGTGAATGAGAGCATTGGAAGCTGTCAGGTGCTGCTAGTGACACCTCAGTAGGAGGCTGAAAGTGAAAAATAAACATCAGGAACTGACAGGAATAGCGGCAGCTGTTTGAAACAGTTCGAGGTGACCTTGCTGCACGGACTTGCACAGAGATAAACCTGCTTTCTGTATTGGTGGGAGGTGATGTGCAGCTCCTCAGCAGTGAGTGCTGCAGGACAGGACTCTGCAGAACTCCAGGCAGCACCTCTGAGTGGCATCTTTTGCTCTCTGTGATTTCCTTTGCATTTCCAGCATTGAAAGCAAACCGAGGATTGTCATTACTTTCTGCTGAGTCAGTGTGATTCTGTTGATTCCTCAGACAGTCCCCAAATATCCCACATATCCCACATGTCTTGGGGTTGGATTGTGGCCCTTCAAGTGTGAGGATTGTGACATTTTCATTAAGGTGCAGTGTCAGGTATTGAACTATCATAGAGTGTGATGGTGCATCAGTTTGTAAATTCTTTTGAAAAGGGAGCTGGAAAACCTTTAAAGCTTTATTCTTGTGAAAGCTCAGGAGTCCCTAGAGAGTGCATCAGGTGGGATTGCAAATTGCATCTTGAGGCGAGTGGTCAGTGCAGTCAGGTCAGGTCAATGCAGCAGAGTCACTTCGCTGTCTTTTCACCACATTATCTTCACTACACATTTGTGACCATAAAACCAAGGAGCAGTGGGAGTGTTGGCAGCAGCTCCTGGGAGGATGTGTGCTCCACCCAGGAGGAGACACTGAAAGAAGTGGCTTTGAACTTACCTAGTACAAGAAGGCAAGTTTTTTTCCAAATGTCTGCATCTACTGGAGGAAATTTTAGGGATGTCTTTTACAAGTTCAGGTTAATTTCACTGTGTCTTTGAAATCTTCTTTGCAAATTAAGATCCCAAGCCTTAATTAACAAATGGCCTTTCTTTGTAGTACATGAAACTTGGCTGAAATGCAAAGAATTAAGAACCTTTAAGAAGTGCATGAATTGTAGCAAATACTTCTGCTTTGTTCAGTAGAAGTGCTACAGGGATGAAGATTTTAAAAGCACAGAAAGTCACTATCATTGCAGAGGAAATTTTAATTTTTAGCTTTTCTGGCTTTCCTATTTTAATAATAATTTTCAGAAGCCAAAGTGCAGTTTTCTTATCAGAGGCTCTTTGTTAGGATAGGCAGTTATGGGTGGGGTAAAAGTTGAGCACAGCTGGTGGTCCAGTTCACTTAAATCACTGATAGATTCAAAACATCAGTAGCACAAAACTCCCTGGTGAATGGAGAACACAGGACATTGGGAAAAAATTATAGGTAATTGAAAAATCACTTTTCTGGGAGGGCTGTTGGAAGGTGGCCCTGCCCATGGCAGAGAGTTTGGAATAAATCATCTTCAGGGTCCCTCCCAGCCCAAAGCATTCTGTGACTCCATGATTATCACTTGATCACAGATTTTATTTTCAAACTGTAACTTGGCCTTCAATTTGAAACCTTAGAGTTGATTAAAACTGCACTTTTCAAAGATGTTTAATAGTAACCAGTAAGCTAGGAGGTAAAGTATCCCCCAAACCAGAATGATTTCTGCCAAAGAAATTGCAACTGAGTACCAGCTTCTGTGCACTGCCGTGGCTCTGAATGGCAGCAGTGATTGCCCCTGGCAGCGGGCTGGCAGTGTGTGTCCCATTCATTCCTCCCCAAAGGAAGGGCTGCAGGTGCATGCCCGGAGTGCAGCAGCTCCCAGGGAGCCTGGGGCAGGCCAGCTGTGTTGAATTAAGCATTTTCTTCAGTGGAGCTGGAAAGGGATGTGGACTGGAAGAATTGCGCTAGAAACCATTCCTCCCTCACAGGCAGAAGGAAAACACTACCTAAAAAGGTTTATTTTGCAGGCTGCAAATCCTGCCAATGCAAATCCAGCCTTCGAGACTGGTTTGCTTATAAACAAGGCTTCAAGAGGCCTTTTGACTGCTGCTTTAAAAACAAAAACAAGGAGGAAAAAAAAATGAAAAAAAAGAGCTGTGATTTCATTCTCCTGTTTGTTTTGACTGCAGGCTGGAAATACCAGGTTTACCAGTTACTGCACCCCATGCTGGTAGGATTTTCAGGTTCCATCCTGCTACTGATACACTCACTGATGGTTCTGAGAGATTAACTAGAGCTGCTTGTTGAACCTCAGCAGTGTGAGGAGACATGTCCTGCCCGTGTGTCACAGTAGGACACAAAAATAAAGATAGTTTGACCCTAGTTTACCATGAGAACAACAGAAAGCTTTATTTACAATATCTTTGCTTCTTACATAGCATGCTTCACTAAAAAAGTATTCATTGGTCAGTAGGACTGACACCTCTTTCCATTGGTTAACAGAAAACAACAGCTGGGGAGGATTGTTTTGAGAAAAAAAACCACTACCTTAGAAATATTTTAGGAAAAAGAGAAAGATGTTTTAAGAAAAGAAATTGTTGAGAAGTTTTCCCTTAGAAAATGAGATAGCAAGTTAGCAAGCTGAGATTTCTCTCAGGCTCAGAAACACTGAGCCCACACCCCTGGCTCAGCAGCACAGGGCTGGCATTCTGTGCCCATGGATTGTCACAGAGCCTTGTGCTACCAGGGTAGGGGTGACAGCTCTGGGTCCAGGCTGGCATTCTGTGCCCATGGATTGCCACAGAGCTTTGTGCCACCAGGGTGGAGGTGACAGCTCTGGGTCTGGGCTGGCATTCTGTGCCCATGGATTGTCACAGAGCCATGTGCCACCACGGGGTGACAGTTCTGGATCTGGGCTGGCATTCTGTGCCCGTGGATTGCCACAGAGCCTTGTGCCACCATGGGGTGACAGCTCTGGGTGCCAGCTGGCATTCTGTGCCCGTGGATTGTCACAGAACCTTGTGCCACCGGGGTAAGGGTGACAGCTCTGGATCCAGGCTGGCATTCTGTGCCCGTGGATTGCCACAGAGCCTTGTGCCCCTGGGGTGGGGTGACAGCTCTGGGTCTGGGCTGGCATTCTGTGCAGGTGGATTGCCACAGAGCCTTGTGTCACCACAGCTCTTGGTCCAGGCTGGCACTCTGTGCCCATGGATTGCCACAGAGCCTTGTGCCACCACGGGGTGACAGCACTTGGTCAGGGGTGGCATTCTGTGCCCGTGGATTGCCACAGAGCTTTGTGCCACTGCAGGTGGGGTGACATCTCTGGGTCTGGGCTGGCATTCTGTGCCTGTGGATTGCCACAGAACCTTGTGCCACCACGGGGTGACAGCTCTGGGTCCCTGCCAGGAGTCAGTGGCTGCCAGGTGTGTTTGTTGCTGACAGCTCCTGGGGTTACTGTGTCCCCTGGCCGCGGTGACACACCCGGCAGGGCCAGGGCCAGGGCAGTGCCTGCTCAGCACAAACACCTTGTGTGCTAACAAAGCACTGTCAGCGAAAGGGGGACAGCATCAGAGTGGTTTGAAAACTTGTTGCAACTGTGTTGTAAAAGATGGGAGATAAGGGTTGGCATTGCTCAGACTCAGTTTTTACTCCAGCAGAGCCTGGAGTCATGTTTAGTGTCTCCTTTGGGATATCAGCTGTTGGAAGGCGCTGTAAATGGTCCTCCCATCTGGCAGGGTTCCCGTGGCATTGTGTTCCTTGCCATGGGAGCCAGGCTTGCTGGAGCTGATTGCTGACATTGCTGGTGAGGAGAGGCTGCAAAGTGCAGCTCAGGGGCTGTTTCACTGCTCTCAGCTTGATGCCAGGGCATAGTTTAGGCTTTACATCCTAATCCTGCATGTACTTCTTGGGGGTACATGAACGTGACAGCACTTTACAGTGCTAGAACAGAGCCCGGGCCAGCAATAATTGTACAATAAATTTTCCCAGATGCCTTTCACCCCCCACCTCCCTTTTTTTGTCCTCTTTTCCTCCCTGGAAGGGGCAGTGGCAGATGGAGAACTGTTCCCTGTGCCCTCAGTGCATTACAATGCTCTGTGCTGAGGGGTTTGCTGCAGCTTCTTTTATAACGGGCCATTATCATGGTTCCTGCTATTCCAAAGTTCTCCCAAAGGATTTATTGACAGAGATAAAAAGGCTTTGAGTATCTGTTTGCAATATGCAATGATGTATCATCTTTAGCCCTGAGAGCCCTACTGGCTTCCTTTATTGCACGATGGGGATGATTTTATTCTAATTTGAAACCCACTGTTGATACGAATTGGATGCTAATTCCAAGAGCAAACTTTTTCTAACATTTCTAGATTCCCTGGAATATTAATTTAAGAAGGCTTTTATTTTACTAAGCAGATATGAGAGGAATTTGCTGAGTGCTGGTGGGATTATACCAAAGACAATATTACAAATTACAGTTTCTAGATAAATTCTTGTTAGAAATCTGAGGCACACAATAATAATATTTGTGAGAAGGCACATTTTTCATTTTCCATGATAGCAGCATTAACTGTTCAACAGAAGTATAAGATTTCCATCATTTTCCATCTCCAGGTAGAGACTGAAGGTAATTGGATTCCTACATACTGTTACACTCAGAAAGGGCTGCAAGCTTGGATCCTATTTGGAATCCTTAAAAGTTGCCAAATGTTACTTACTTGGTTTTAAAAAAATAGTTTTACAAGTAGTCATTAATTTAACTCCTGTAATAAGTGCACTAATCTGGTGTTCTCAATTTACACCCATCATCCTCGTGATGCATTTCAGTTAGGATGCTGAACATGTTTCCTGTATTGCTTAGAGCCAATCTCATGACATCCATTCAGCATTCTAATATCTGATCTCTAAACATGTGCTTTTGGACTGTCCTCCTTTCAATTTGAAAGCTTGTTGGAAACATTTCTAATGATTTTAAACTTTGTAAACACAGATTGAGTAGGAGGGAGAAGGTGTAAATCGTACTGAGCTGGTTCTCTTTACCTTTGAACCAATCCTTTTATTTTGCCAGCTGATCCCTAATATCTTCAATGATTTTTTGAATGATTTGATAGAAGGAGGAAGGGGGAGAAAAGAGGCCTGCCCAGGATTTCACAACAGAGCCATTTGCTGTCCTCGTGTGTGTGTGCTGAGGGGGACTTTACTGTTGTTGCAACATCTGGACTGCAGATTATTCAGGCGCAGACGGTTCCAACAAAAATTAAAATCAAAGCACTCCATGTAACTTGTCCTCTAACATGCCGAGGACTTAGTAAGAGGAGAATAATGTTCTTAGTATGACGCTCATTATTTCAAAAAACATTTAGCCCTAAGTGAGAACACCCAAAGAAAAAAAAGCTTTGTGTGTTTTGCTTTGTTCTGTGCTTGTTTTATCTCTTCTCCCGGAGGAGCCATTTTTCCTCCTTTTTTTTTTCTAAAACAAGTGCTTTGATTAGCATAAATTATATCCCATCCAAACCAGCTGAAATGTAGAACCAATAGTAAATTGAAGTGCTGGGTTCAAATCCGGGCACGGGGATTCCTTTTATTGCCATTAAAAGGCAACATGAACTTTCCCAAATGCTGGAAGCAAATGTGGCTTTGCTGGAAGCAGCAATAGCTGAGGGTGAGTGGCCCTGGATCCCTGCAAGAGCCATTACCTCATCCCTGCCTCCAGCTCCGGCTGCCCTTAAACATTCTGGGCACACTCCTGCCTCCCTGCTACGTGCCAGGAATAGGAGCTGAGCTCTGACAATGCCTGTGTGCCTCCTGTTGGAAAATGAGCCCGTGAATGGAGGAATTTCACCGGCTGGGCAGCTCCCAGACAGCGGCTGATGGGACCCTGACTGCCAGAATTGGAATTCCTTCTGCCAGTGGACAAATGTGAGCAGCTGCCTTTGCAGGAATGCAAGGGGACAGGTGGAATAGGGACCTGGGGAGGCTGTGTAGGAAGAAGAGTTAAGGAAAAGGGATGCTCCTATTAACTCTTTCTTGTCTAACAGTTCATATCTACCAACTGAATTGGGGTTTTGTAGGTTGTAAATTACAAACCAGGAGATCTCTAAACTGTACTTGCACAATAGGTATCCCTTTCAAAGGGAATGGGACTGTCAGAGTTTCCTATTTTTACTCTGCAGTGTTGCAAAACCTGAAGCTGAAGTGCTCCTGTTTGGTGTAACTGCAATGAGGGTGTGGAAAGAGGATTTAGGGCAGGGACACGAGGAGACATAAAGACAGAGGCTGTTCCTCAATTTAAAGGACACAGCCATCCTAAAGTGTCGCTCCTGACAACACTTGCATAAACATGAGGGCAATACTGAGCCCTGGCACACAGTTCTGAGAGAGGCAGCCATTTTTTCATATGTCTTGTCCCAAAGTGGAGAGTGCTCTGCTCTGCTGGCAGCTACAAACTCCTGTCCCTGCTCTGTGAGAAATGCAGTGGGGTCAGAGGAGGTGAGAACAGCCTCACAGAGTGTTTTGGTCCGTCCATTTAACTAAAATATTTCCTTCTAGTTGCCTTCTTTCTTGTGAGGAAGGGAGCAGTGGGGGGGACAAAAAAGCAGGCTGCCCACTGCCAGAGAGGGAATAACAAGGAGGTAGGAAATGCTGTGGCAGGATGACTCAGGGCTGTTTTCACTAGCAAGGACATGTCCAGCTCCTGCATTGCGAGTGCTTGGGGTGTGCCTTGTGTGCCTCTGCAATGTGCTGCCTGCTCTACTCCTCAGGAATGATGCTCCTTACACAGGAAAATCCTTTTTCAGAAATAGCTTTAAACTCTATTTCCCCTCCTCTATTAGAATGAGCCAGACTCAGGGGGCCTTGAGGTGCCTTTGATACACTTTTTACCCTTTTATAATCAGCTCTGATTCAG
Organism: Acrocephalus arundinaceus; assembly: GCA_021534815.1. Classification (NCBI taxonomy): domain Eukaryota; kingdom Metazoa; phylum Chordata; class Aves; order Passeriformes; family Sylviidae; genus Acrocephalus; species Acrocephalus arundinaceus. The sequence continues at coordinate 1,633,984 of JAJEOU010002752.1, forward strand.
GCAATACTCTTCAGACCAAGCTAAACATCCAATAGCAATAATAATGTTCAATGTATAATTTCCTAGCACCTTTGTTAGGAAATGATGCCATAAAGAAACTGGTTGGTCAGGCAGAAAGTAATGGTAGAACCACGTGGGTCAGTTGCCCAATTTAATGAAAATACACATTGCAGAGTTTCCTCTCTTTATTTTGTGCCCCCACCAAGCAGAGCTGGGCACTGAGATCACTTCCTGGTGAATTCTTTCCTTAGTGGCATGAGTAGAAATTAACTTTTCATGGACAGAGGTTACTCCAGGTAATTTGGTGTGATTGCAAGTGTGCCCTGACCTTCCCATCTGCGGTGGGAGGTCTTGAATGAGCTTTAGAGAATGAATATCCTAATATGGGAGGAATCATCCCCACTGGGGGCAAACTGGAGTGCTCCTGCCCAAACCATGGGAATAACTATCTCCCCATTTCCATGAGATGCACAAGGGAGACATGTGCTCTTTCCTGGCTTCTTTTCCTGACCCAGGGACTTTTTCTTGTAGTTACCAGAAGATGAAATTTACAGCCAGCTTTTCTTTCTCTTCATTAAACAGTTGTGCAATTGAGAAAAGCACAGCTCAGACTTCCCACTCAGTTTCTCTCATTTTCCTCCTCTCAATCCCCTTTGGCCTTGCCATGGAATGAACTCTGACAACTTGTTTTGGCACTAGTTTTGGTAATATTTTAAGGATATTGGTTTTTTCCATCTTAGCCAGAAGATTTAAAATAGACCTAGGGATTCTCTTGGCTTCACTGCCTCAGCAGTGAGCTCTTCAGCAAAAGCCAAGCAAGAAATGCAACCATAGAAACAAAACTGAGCTGTGTGCCAGACTAAGGAGAACGTTCAACTAGCTTGTTATTGCCAGCTTGGTTATTTAAAAATATTTAACTTCTTAAATTACTCTAAGAAAAGTCTTAGGTTCTTGCTTTTAAAAAACCATCCCTGTTTTTTAATGTTGAAGTAATGCTTATTTTTGTGACAACTGTAAATATTTTCAAAATGAGATCGCTGGTATCAAAGGAAGCAGGATTTTTTTTTTTTTTTTACAGAGGGCCAGCATCATAGCTGCATTAAACTCTCCACCCCTCACATGAAAAGATTTCTTTGGCAGCTGTTTGTGAAGTGTTCCTATTTGTAGTGGGTTTCTAACAGCCTCTAAGAAATGTTTGTATTTCTGGTTTGCTCGTTTTCAAATTGTCTCAGTGTCCCTGTAGCAGAGACAAGGACCCAACAAACATAGGTGTGCCTTCAGAAATCCTGGAATTCTGGAAGTGTCACCCAGCTTCTCACTCTCAGTCAGGCTGGCTTTGCCCCCTTGCCTCAGTCAGCTGTTAGAGCAGTGTGTTTGTGGTTATTTACACAGTTCATAAATCCCTGCTTCAATTCAGATGATAATTCTGGCAGTGCTGGGTATTGAAAATCTCCTGTGCTCATTTGTTAATTAATGCTCTCATTTTACAGCTCTCTTAGTGTCTGAGCTGTAAAAGGAAATACAAAGATTTCATGTGGTTTGGGGTGTTTCTAAGGTTTACATGTTCAGCAGCTCAGAGATGGGCAAGGCTTTATTCACCTTTGTGCTGTGGTTTTGTGGCAGGTTTCTCTCTGAGGCAGTGCTTGTTAATCATTCTCTCCTCTTGACTGCTGTGGACACAGGCACTTCATCCACACTGTGGCTTGGACACTGCAAATGATGGTGCAGCTATGGGGGCAGCCTGACTGGATTGAAAAAAATAATAATGAAAACCAAACCACACCGCCAAAAAAAAAACCCCAAAAAAAACAAAACAGAAACAACAACAAGAAACATTAAGGAAATCCAAACCACACAAAACACCTTTTTGCCCTAGTTCAGTTTGTCAGGAAGTCTCAAACCAGCAACAGGAATGGGAGAAGGGGCTGCTGCCAGTGCTGCCAGTGCCATGCAGAGCTCACCCAGCTCAGCACTGGGTTTGTCCTGCACCAGTAAACCCAGGGCATGCTCAGCCTGTGCTGATCCCTCTTACTGTCCAGAATCCAACTAAAACCTCTTCCTCTACCAAATTCACTTTTCAGAATCACCGCAGTGTTTTTGTAAAAGCAGTATTTCCTAAAAGTTTAAAGATAACAGTTGGGATATGTTTAGGAATCAATCAGCTTTTACCCTTCCCCTCTTCAGAGGAGGAGCTGTCTCTGCCTGGCTTTCCTGCCTCCTCAAACTTTGGCAGGTCTTGAGCACTTCTAGATATGGCCAGTACTCGCTAAGAAATGAGCTTATTAAAATATACTGTTTTGATCTGTTATTTTGAAGTTTGCATTTATCCCTCCATCTTTTTTTTTCTCTTAGAAGTCACTTTAAACCACCCCAAATGTCTTGTTATTAATCAGTTTCTGACAAGATCCTTAGTCCCTTTATCTGAGAATCTTATGGAAATAATTTTGCACATCTTTGGTGTTGATTTTTCTTCTTTTTTCAGTAGATCCTTGTGAATTTTTGTTTGTTTGTTTGTTTGATTGCTTCATTTTAGGTTGTTGGGTTTTTTTTCGAGACAAGATGTTTTTAAACTTATTTTGGAAGCAACCTTCTAAATATCAAAAGTTCTCTGAATAAATACATCATCAACTATGCAAGGTGCTAACCTTAGAGGGTTTATTTTGGTATTAGTTAATGTATTCAAATCTGAAAATAACTGCTCTGCTTCTGCTGCTTCCTCCATTGCTATTTATAGATTTCTTATCTCGTCTGTTATTGGTCTGTGTAATTAACAAGCCATCAGTGGGAATTTTCCTAATCACAAAAGACTCTTAGTTGTAAGTACAAAATGGTCTGTGCCCAGCTGTGAGCAGACAGAAATGAGGATAATCCATCCAGGTGTCCTGCCCCACATTCAGTCCTGAGCCTTGCCTGTCCCAGTCCCTTCTGCATCCAGTCAGACACTTAAAAAAGGTCAGGGTTTGGTGAAAAGGAAGGTTTGTTCAGCTTAAAACAGCTGGGTTTGCCAGCAGAGAATCCCTGGCTGCTTGTGTTGTTCAAACCTGCCCTCCCCAAAGCCTGGCAGATACCTGGTGTGAAAAAACACCTCGGGAAGGAGCAAATGAGTTTCTGCTGCTTTGCAGGAGGTCAGCACCACAACCTGCACATCCTCTTGGTGGATTTAGGGAGCAGCTCCTTCAGACTTGGTGGTATTTGAAATTTCTGGTGTAGGAGATGACTTAAACTTCCATTATCCTATTTAGTTCTTCAGTTTCTCTGACTTTGAAAGGAGACAATGTTGCTTATGTTGAAGGCAGAAAGGGAAGGCCCCCTTGAGTACATTTTTCTCTGATCCTATTGTTAACTTCACCTTTGAAGTAAAATTTCCTTGGAAATGCAGCACTTCAGAACACTTTGGAAGAGTCATCATTTTCTGAAAAGTAAGTACTTTTCCTGGTGAATAAGATAATATTCCACCTGGTGGGAGGTGGGAAGGAGCTTAAAACACAATAAACTCCTGAACCTCCCTTACTTACTAGGTGATTGATCAAACAGGGAAGGAGCAGCCTTCATTCTTACAGCTTGGGAATTCAGGTGTTATTTTCATATCATTGCTGCCAGGTTACAGCTTTTGTAACAAACTGCACTACTTTTAAATAATCCTAGACTGCTTTCAAATAATCCCAGACTGCAAAACTCCCTGATATTTTCACTCCAGCATGACGGGGTATCGATGGGAAAAGAGGTCTTGGCTTCCAGTGTTTTGTAAATGGATTTTTAACTCTCTTTTGGACAGTCTCCCAGCCTGGTTTGGAGGGTATTCGAATCAAGTGACTTCATATTACCAAACCAGAGACAAAGCTTCTTAGGTGAAAAAGCAGACCCTGACTTATGCAAAATGATACAACCAGAGAGGGGCTGATGAAAAAGAGAAATTATTTCATCTTTGTGACGATTTTAGATGTTCAGGCTTATGCAGGTGGTAGGAATTCCAAGTTGGTTTTTAGTACAGTAAGTAATGATCCAGCATTTTTATATGTCAGGTAAAGGTGATTTTTTGATTAAGCTGTGGGGTTTGAGTGTTGTTTTCTGCTTTGACACTCACTGGAGAGGAGCTCCCCTGGGTTTGTATCACTCTGAATTTACTGGACAAATGTAGCTCACTAACAAGGGGGATGGAGACAACTATTCCTGGTTTTGTTGGATGCTGTGAATTTAAATTTAGAAAGATTAAGGATTCTGAAATACAGTTGAAAAGCATATGAGCATAGCAATTACATTACTTACAGAAAAGGGACTTTTTAGTATGAAGGAGATTAACTTTAGAAGATGACCGTGTGTGTAATCTTATTTCAGATGAAAAGAGCCACAAAGCCTGATGCAAGAAATTGAGATTTGAGAACTCCCTTTTGATTAAATTATATATATTTCTCTGATCTGTCTAATTATTAATAGGGTATTAAGTGTATAATAATGGAATATAAAAGAGTAGGAGAACTGAATTATGATGTATTTAGCAATGTTATTTGCAATTAAAACCCTGGGGAAGGGTTATGGTTGTGTGATCAACCTTGTACAAAAATAGCATGGTCACCTTGTCCTCTCAGATTGATTTTGCTTGCCTTAAAGGAAATATCTTTTAGGTCATCCAGCAAGCTGCAAACCACCCACTCTTACAGGTGGACATTGTAGCATAATTCCTTAGAAAACAAAGCTGATGATGGGATTGCTGGCCCTGTAAAGATTCCCCTTGAATATTTTTGAAAGGAATGCTGGTTTTCTGCTGTGTTGCACTGCTGGATGATGCAGCACGGTGTGTGCTGGAAGGGGGATTTTGCAGCACTTGAAAATAAAGCAGCTTCTATCTTTGTAAGCAATATGTTTTATTGCCAGCTCTGTCCCAACCCTCCTCCCCAGCACACACTTCTTAGTAAGTTAAAATGAGTGGCTTTGGTTTGCTTTGTTTTGGGAAGTGGAAGTGGTTACAGCTGAATCTGGAGCTGTGTAAAGAGATGTAAAACACTGCAGAAACTGGGAAGGTGCTTGTCTGAGGGAGGGAAATATGGGGCAGTGGGTGTGTTAAAGGAAGGAACTGAAAAATCTCAATTAATGGGAGCTACACCATTTTTAATTGCTTCTTTTTGCTTGACTGACTGTAGCTTTCCCCCCTTATTTTTTGTAATCTCAGCTTGCAAATGACACCACTTCAGGTGTTTTTATTCATTAAGTTTAACTTCTGCCAGCAGGCAGGGGGAATGTCAGGAGAGCTCTTTGTTTCTTGTTTTTCAGCAGCAGAATTTCAGTTCAGTTCAGTTTCTGGAAGGTACCTCTCTCCCAGCCACAGGAGCTTTAGTGGCTGGTGTTGGGCTTTGTTTCACTGGCAAGGGAGGCTGTTTGTATCCAGAGCTTCTCCTTGGGAGGATTCTGGAGCAGGGAATGTGTAAAAACAGGCAAAGATGTGTCTGAAACCTGTCAGCTCTTAGCAGTGAGCAATGTGTTCAATTACACATTCCTGAAACTACCCTTGCCCATCCTGCTGGGATGGGTTAAAAGTGATTGAATATATTGACCATAACGGGCAGAACCATTGTGGAATTTTAACCAGATGTGATCAGGTGGAATGGTTAGAAATTCACACTTTTGCATTGTCATTTCTCCTCAGGAAACCTGAGAAAGGAGTCCAGTACCTGATCGAGCGGGGCTTTGTGCCGGACACTCCGGTTGGCGTTGCCCATTTCCTGCTGCAGAGGAAAGGGCTCAGCAGGCAGATGATCGGGGAATTCCTGGGCAATCGGCAGAAGCAGTTCAACAGGGATGTGCTAGAGTGAGTATGGGATGTTGTGCTGCTTTGAAAGCAAAACCAGTGAAGGACTCCAAGTCAGAAACACAATTTAATAAGATGAAAAGAAAATAAAGGAAAGTAAAATAAAATAAAAGTAATAGTACAAAAAAAAAAAACACTGACAGAGTCAGAATACAACCTGACACCCTGATAGTTAGGGTGGTAGTAGCAGTCCAGATGAGATGGTCTTGTCAAAGCAGTGATTCCTGTAGAAACATCTGGCAGCTCTTGTCTCCTCTGGGAGTCCAGTGGATTAAAGCCGCTTGTGCTGTCCCAAACCCTGGATTTATCCAGGTGGGAATGCTTGGCTCCTCCCCCTGGGCGGAGCATCTCACAATGGGATGATCTCATTCTATGAGTCATGCAGTGGGTCATTGATGGCCCATTAAACAGAGATAACTCCCTCTGTGGCAAGGCATTGTTAGGCTCGTTAAGATAAGGAAAACACTGCCCCACCTTGGCTCCAACGGCTCATGGGGATAGAATACATACCTTGGGCACAATTTTACATTGTAACCTAGGACAGATGTGCTAGAGTGAGTATGGTGTGAGCAGGAGGTGAGCACTGCCCGTGGTGCTAGACCTGCTGTCTCCATGGCTCACAGAAACGCTGCTTCATTCCCCTCCCTGTCCTGTTGTTCCTGGGCATCCTTAATTGTGCTAATTGCTTCATTTTGGCTCTGCACATGTGCTTTACACCCTGGAATAGGAAAAGGGCTTTTGAAAGTGTAACTTGCAATAAAGGGAAGCCTGTGAGCATTATTGCAGGACTGATACTGAAGTTTAGGTGAGGATTGGAACGGGTGTGAATGAGAAACGCCAAGCTCGTTGTTTCATTGTGCTTTTGCATAAAAGGAGAAAATATTCAAAGCAAGGGGAATAAATTATTTGTTGTTAATCTACATTAGCTACAGTGTTACTGGAAAAAAATATGAGGTACTGTAATTTGTCATTGTATATCTATACATTTAAGAAAAAGCTTTTAAAAGTGGATAGTGCTTTCTGTGGTTTCTGTATTACAGTGCTGTTACTTGCAGTGATTCATGTCTGGTCATTTCAAAACTAAAAGCTAAGCTTAAAGGAAATTTATAAGCCTCTGATTTTAAAGCACTCTTTAAACACAGTATTAGAATGATATAGTTCATGTTGCTGATTGTATTAAAATGGTTCCCTTTTATTTTTTGTCAGCACTGTATTTTCAGAGCAGGAAAGTAATTATTTCTCCATAAATGTTAACTGAAAGTCATGGCAAATGATGGAGAGATGAGAAATAAGGGAGTATCCAAACAAGGTTATTTTTTTCCCTGCATTTAAGAACGTTCCTAGACACAGAGCCATTTGGTACAGATTATTGTGCCTGCTGCAGGCTGTCTGAGATAGGATATTCTGAGCAGTATAAACTATTTATTATTGTTGGAGGCATTGTGATAGTTGATTTGCCTGGAAGCACAGAACTAATAATTATTTGTGGCAGTGGTACATCACTTACAATGGTCAGGTATTTGTCATTCCAGCAGCTCTTCTGTTAAAAAACACAAGGGTCTGCCCACATGTGCAGATTTTTCATTGATCTGTTATTTTCAACCTTCCTTCACAGCTTACCTGCAATTATTGCAATTGCTGCTGAAAGTTTAAAAAACAATTCCAGGGATCTCTGTCAGATGGAAAATCAAAAAGTTTTTTCTGTTTCAAAACCTTCCCTTTGGTAGTGTGTTGTTAGAAAGGAAGAGACACGATGTGAATCTGTTTTTGTCCTAGCTGTGTGGTGGATGAGATGGACTTCTCCACAATGGAGCTGGATGAAGCACTCAGGAAATTTCAGGCCCACATCCGTGTCCAAGGAGAAGCCCAGAAAGTGGAGCGGCTCATTGAAGCTTTTAGGTAGGATGGGAAATAAACCCTTCAGAAACCTGCTGCTTTGCAGTCAGACTGCAGAACTGGGGAACTTGGGCTTGCCCAAGTTATTTTCCTGATTATTTTCAGTGTCCTCACGAGCTACAAACATTTCAAATATGTCTTCTTTGGGGGCAGTTGCTAAGTATGGAATAGGAAGTTTCATTTGCTGGTGGTGTTCACCTGTGGCATTTGTATTAATTAATAGAACTTTCTCAGAGGTTCTTTCTGGCATCAGTTGAAAAGATACTCAAGGATTTTTGAATATCCCTAAGAATATATTTGGATTTAGTAGTTTATATGAGAGGAATTATAAGCCCGTGCACTTTTTAGGGTATGTATACTCCTAATTTTTCATTAAACACTTCAACAACAGTGGGAGAAAGAGGAGTCACTTATCACTGCTGACACAGGGCACAATAAGGTGGAAATCACCACATGGCAGTAAGCCAAAATCAAAGCTGTGTTCTTACCTGGTGTTGGGGTATTAATCACTAAAAAAATGGGATATGGAAGTTACAATGGAAATAGAAACAAACTCCTTGCATGTTCAAGGATTGCCTTGTGAAAACCTGTGGATGGAAAGCTAAAGCTGTATCTGGAGAGGGACCAGCAGCTCGCTGAGGCCCTGGAATGCAGCAGGTGGGTTATTTGGTGACTGTGAGCAGCACCTCCCAGCCCTGACAGCCTCCCCTGGTGTTTCCAGCCAGCGTTACTGCATCTGCAACCCGGGTGTCGTGCGGCAGTTCCGCAACCCCGACACCATCTTCATCCTGGCCTTCGCCATCATCCTGCTCAACACCGACATGTACAGCCCCAATGTCAAACCCGAGCGCAAGATGAAGCTGGAGGACTTCATCAAGAACCTCAGGGGTAAGAGACACTAAGGGCACAGCTCCTAAAAGCTTTTCCCTGTCGCTGTCCTTGCAGGGGCACTCTGTCCTCTGAGACTTCATGCTGCAGACTTCAGTCATTTCTATAACAACAAAACCAGAATTAATTGTGTAGTATTTTGTCATTTTTATCTCAGCTTTCTTGAGTGGATGGATGTATTGTCAGGACCTTTCGTTTTAGGACCAGTAAAACCCAAAATACTTGTGGTGTTCTGGAATTGCAGATCTTGAAAATGAAAGTCCTGGTTGGTGATTTCATTCCCTGAGATTGATATAAGGCAGCAGCGAACAACCTGTGCTTGGCAGATGTTTCAGCTTAGCAAAGTTTAAGTTAGTGCCAAGATTTTATTGTAAAATCCACAAATACTCTAAAGGCCTGATATGAATCTCCTGGCATAATGCTGCAGTTACATTTGTGGAATTAGACACAGCACATTCTCTCTGAGCTCCAGCATGCATGCCAGCAATTCTTGTTATTGCAGGCATTTCTGCACCAGGCCACCTTGCTGCAGCTGTAAATCACAAAGGGTAGGCTGTGGAAGGCGTGGCCATGTGGCACAGAACAGAGGTGGCTTTGCTTGCTTCTGTCTGCAAACAAATTGTATTTTATTACTGTATTTTTTATGGGAGGAGTTGCTGGACTGGGTGACAAAATATTCTATCTTTGCTTCTGAATGAGAGATAAGAGTTTATTGCTTTAAAACCTGTTTTAAAAAGATACATGCCTCTCCCTGCTCCCAGAAAATCCAGCTTTAAGTCACTTAGTGAAATTGGACTCTTTCCACTGCTATTAAAAATTCAGGATCAGGCATTCAAGACAATGTGGCATTTGTTAGAATGCCATGCCAATGATAATTACACAGTGCTAAACAATAATATTGGATCTGGGCTATTTTGTTGATTTGTTTTTTTCCAGAGTAAACTAGTTCTTTTTGAAATCTTATAGGAAATATTGGTTAAATTAATTTTACTGCATTCATAAGGTTCTCACGTAGGAAATTATTTCATGAACAGCATTGAGTAATATTGAGACAGAGGCAAAATGAAATAGTTCTTCTGCGTCCTCCCAGGGGTGTATTCCTAGGAGAAGGTTATATGGAGGTTTTAGTGTCTCAAAAGGAATTTAACTCATTGTAGCTTTAATACAAACAGAGGAAATGTGAAAAAAAAAAAAAACATACAGGAAATCAGCCTTTTTATTTCTTAGTTTTAGATGAGAGTTTGAAAACAAAAAATCCCCAAACCTGGGTGATTCCCATCAATGTCTTGGTGTATGGGCAGCGAGCTTATGAACTAAAATCAGTGCTTAAGTCATGTTCACACCACTTCTTGTGCCTGGCTGGGACAGCACAAGGACACACAGGAGGAGAACTGGCTGCAGCTGGGAAAAACCAGCACAAACATCCACAGGCAGGCAGCACTGGGAGGGCAGGAAAACAGAGACTGGCCAAGATTTTATCCTGTGCCAGATCCCTGCTAAGAGAGTTTGAAACAGTCTGGCCAGGTTTTTATCCCGTGCCAGTGTGGGTCAGACCCCTGCTGAAGGAGCTTGAAACAGAGACTGGCCAGGATTTTATCCTGTGCCAGATCCCTGCTAAGAGAGTTTGAAACAGTCTGGCCAGGTTTTTATCCCGTGCCAGTGTGGGTCAGACCCCTGCTGAAGGAGCTTGAAACAGAGACTGGCCAGGATTTTATCCCATGCTAGAGTAGGTCAGACCCCTGCTAACAGAGTTTGAAACAGTCTGGCCAGGTTTTTATCCTACCCCAGTGTGGGTCAGATCCCTGCTAAAAGAGCTTTACAGAGACTGGCCAGGTTTTTATCCTACCCCCAGTGTGGGTCAGATCCCTGCTAACAGAGCTTGGCCCTGCAGGGGTGGACGATGGGGAGGATATCCCGCGGGAGATGCTGATCGGGATCTACGAGCGCATCCGCAAGCGTGAGCTGAAGACCAACGAGGACCACGTGTCCCAGGTGCAGAAGGTGGAGAAGCTCATCGTGGGCAAGAAGCCGGTGAGTGGTGCCCTCTGCTCTGCCATGGGCCACTGGCACAAGTCTGCTGGCCCCCAGTACAGACTGGCCCGTGAATGGCAAAGGGCAGAAACTGCCCAAATAATTCCCTGTAAGGTTCACCTAAATTCTGGAGTATCCGTGCAGGTGGATTTGGTTTTGCAGTCATGGGTGACATGATGATAGGAGTCTTAAAATCCTTTATTGTGAAGCTTTACAGTTCTGAAATATCTGCATTTTGGGCAGTTCTCTGGTTTATTTCCTAAAGAATCAGGTTGCTTTGTTAGTGTGATACTGTAGAGAATTTTATTTCAAAATTCACACTGTCAGTTATGGCTCCAGAATTTACAAGAGTAACAGAGAAGTTCTGTTCACATCAGCATCTTTGTCACCTGCTCAGCTGCCTCCATGACCTGGCATTTGTAAGGGGACATGGGGTCATTTTATCTCAGTACATATCTGGAAATCAGGTCCCAGGGATTCTGGTGCTGGGTTTGAGCATCCAGAGATAGGATTGTTGTGGGAAAAGTCCTGAAATATTTTGCTGTATAAACGAATCCTCAAAGCATCTGTTGGAAAAGCAGAGAGAAAAGAAAGGCCACGGCATTTTGCCTGTGATTAAGGAGCACAGAGGTTTTATGACCAATATTTTCCATGCTAGAAGAGGTAAGTGATGGGAGAGGGACCAGTGGATGCTCAGCCTTCCTGAATTCCAACCTTCATGTCAACAATCACAAAGGCAGCCCAGAACAAAGCCAAAAACCCCTAGACTTGCATGGTTTTGAAGCCATGTATCTGGTTTTTATCAGCTCCAGGGAACTTCACTGCAGCAGGTTCTGATGGGCTGGGGGATTTGTTCTTGAGGAGAAGAACGTGGATCTCAAGATTCTCCCTGTTACTGTTCAAGGGCTTTGAATTGTAATCTCTTCTCAGACAAGCCTTGCTCAGGGGATGGGGGAAGGGAATGAGGGACCACCAAAAATCTAATTTTGGTCTGTTTCTAGTGAAGAACGTGCTGAGGAGATCTCTTAGGAGAAGCAGTGGAAAGAAAGCAAAACTTTTAAAAGCTTGTGCCTATTTTTGAGAAGAAGGGAAATAAATATTCTGAAGTCAGTATTGAGGCACTAATATGAAACTTTGATTATGTAATTGGGGATTTAGGTTTATATATAGTCTTCTGTGGGAGATGGGTTTTTTTCCATGTTTCTTTTTTTATCTTGACATGTGGCAATTCAAATCCTAAAACTAATCCTGACCTTGTAAATTAAATGGGATTAAGAAAACAATGCCCTTGGTGGAGTCCTAGCTTGAAGGATTCTTCTGGTGGGAGACTTTTTGACTGTGTGCAAGGAAATGAGGGAAACAGGCAAGAGCTTTTATTGATAGCTCTGTTTGTTTTTACTTTATAGGCATTTAGTCATAGTCAGAGCGTGCCATATTTACTTGCTATGATACAGTTCTGTGTTTCTCTGAAGTTTAATCAACTTGTATGTGTCTTTCTACTGTAGATCGGATCTCTGCACCATGGACTTGGTTGTGTAGGTATTTCTCTCCTACTCCTTCAAAATTTATAGTCTTTGTAACTGGCAGCATTTTCCTAAACTGGAAATGAGACATTCTGTTTTAATTTTTAAATTGCTGATGTTTTCAGGCAATGTTTTCTTTGTGTTATAGTAAAAACTCTCCAAAGTATAAAGATTTTCTTAAAAATATATTTCCCAGAGGCTGCTTAATTTATTGCCAAGGGTCTTCTAGGCCTTTTTGGTACACTTTTTATTTATTTGAAATATTGTTATCACTGTAGAAATTAGCCAGTAAAGAATAAACAAATAATTAAAAGCACGGTGAGTTTGCACCTCACCTTTCTACCTGAGCCGTGGTGTGTTTATTCTTTCTGGTCCATTTGAGACTTGAATAATTCTCTGGAAAGATACTGCCAGTTAAAGTTCGCTTCTGAATGGTGGGTGAACATTGAAAATATTGATTCCAGATGTAAATTATAGGCACGGTCAGCAATAAAGCTAAAACTCTTCTTATAATGCACCAGTTTATGGATTTGTTCTGGTGTTGTTAATGAGATCTCATCATTTGCATTTGAAAGAAATTAAGTCTCGCTCAGCAGCTTCAGAGATACCTTCAGCAGACACTTCCAGTAAGAAAATGGAAACTCAGTCTTGATTTTCTTGCTGGCTTGAGAAAATAAGTCAGATTAAAAATGCATTTGCTTTGTCCTGATGTCACCATTTTCTTGGTAATAGGGAATGAACAAATTGAATTAACTCGGTGGCTGACAAAAGTAACCAACAGCATCTCACAAAAGCTAAATTTGCTTTGCATCCTTTCTTCTGGTAATAAAAATGCTCATGGAAGCAACCATGCCTTGCTTTAAGCTCCCACTCAGGTTAGTCTCAAGTTCTTTCACATTTCTATCATTTCACAAAATAAAACTCTATCCTGTGTGGGATGCAGGCTGTTAGAGAGCATTTTAGAGAAGAACTTTGATGAAGTTTGAATGTCCTGCAAGTTTGTGGCATAAACTCCTCATGTTCCTGTTGTTGGTCCTTTGATGAAAAGGTCTAATGGGCTTAGAGGTAAAAATATTTGAAGTATTAAGGAAAAAAAGATTCTGTATATATAAAAAATGCTCTTTCTTGGCTAAATGTTGTTGTGTGAATTATGAATTTTTGTATTATTGCAGGTGCTCTCTCTCCCCCACCGGAGGCTTGTTTGCTACTGTAGGCTGTTTGAAGTTCCAGATCCAAATAAACCTCAGAAGCTTGGATTGCACCAACGAGAAATATTTTTATTTAATGATCTTCTAGTGGTATGTATTTCCAGGCAGAGAGAATGAGGTATTCAGAATCCTATCCCCATGAAATCACTGGCAATGAAATCCATGAGCAATCCTAAAAATAAATATCTGGTATCCTGCATTCCAACACTCCTGGGATGATTAAGAGATGTATATCTTAATGTTTTTAATTCTGTATAATTTGCTTTTTAACTGAAGTGTTTCATTGATGGTTGCACACTGTAAGAAGGTATTTGGTGCAGTAGCTTTTATTTTTTATAGAGAAAAAAACCTCACCTCCATTTCACCCATTGCCCTAAAGGATAAACAGAGACATTATTTATTCCATGAATAATGAATTCAAGGTGCTTGTGGAAAACCAAAATTACATCCTACTTTGTATTCCCCAGATGTTCTATAAACCAGATCTGTTTGTGCACTGAAACAGGAACAGGAACTGTTGAAATAGATTTTACAGTTGACTTTACTTTTTAGTGTGCACTTACCCTCACAGACTTCAACTTGACCCAGTCTTTTGAAAAGCAGACACACAGAACTCAGGACAGCTTGGAATTATTTGGTTGATTTACTCTTAAAAATAGGGAAATTTGTTGCACTCCATTTGGAGTGCACTTGGCTGTTACCTGAGAACTACACTAAATATTTCATATTTTGTTAGGAAAAAGACACACCTCATCTACCCAGTTTTATTGTGTGTGGTTTTTTACATACCTGCAGACCCTGAAAACAGGAATGAAATAAAAAACATTAATCCTTTTGCTTCTGAGTATAACCTAGGAGTTGTAAAGTGTGGAAACTGATGGAACATTGCTTTCTGCAATTTTTTATTACTTACTCAGATATCATTAGTTTTATCAAGCTGTTTGGGGAATAATATAGACCAAATTTGTCAGTGTGGTAGCACCTAAATTTGGAGGGATTTAAGGATAACTTAAATGTATTTTCATTTTTTGCTAGCACAGAAAGGATGCATGGTTATTTTTAGTTTTGGAATTTCAAGAAGTAGAGTTCTGGAGGAGAGAGAACACAAAGGCTTTGGTCTGGATAAAATATTAACCCTTCTCCTTTAGAAAGATGAGGCTGCAGAGCTTTGGTTTTTTCAGTAGCAGGAGATTAAATACAGCAGTTGCATTAAAAAAAAAGGAAAAAAATGACAAGTGCATTTTTTTCTGACAGATTTATAACTTTCTTTTAAATAAAGTGATTTCTCTTATGCTAATTCTTCAGAGCAGTAATTTTCCACAGGCACATTTGGTAGAAGGAATATCTCACTTGGTTTGTCTGATGCCTTTCAGGTGACCAAGATTTTTCAGAAGAAGAAGAACTCTGTTACCTACAGTTTTCGACAGTCCTTTTCCCTCTACGGAATGCAAGTCCTTCTCTTTGAGAACCAGTGTAAGTATCTCCTCTCTTTAGAGGACCACTTTGTTCATAAATAAAAAAAAAATGGTGCAAGTGAAAGGGATGGACAGGACTTGATTCTCAGGTTAGGAATAAAATTGCTCTGGATTTAACTTAATTCTGAAGTTTAAAACAAGATGCTGTCAGTATAGAAAACAGAGTTTTTTGGTTGTAGTCAGAAGCCAGATTCCCCAAATGTGTTTGTGATTGGTTGTAAACAATAAAAGGATTGCCAAGAAAAAAAACCACATCTGTTGCTGAGTCAGTGGTACAGTTAGCTGGAACTGAGTGATAATAAATAATGACTCTTACAATGGTATCTGTAATTCAAAACACTATTTAATTTATTTTCCTGATTTATGGCTTAACTTTGCCTAGATAATGTATGCTACCTCAATACAAAGCATAAACTTTCATTTCCTGACACCTTTTGTTTATGTGTCTGCATCAGTCCAATATTCTTTTTATCTTTAGTGCTTCTTAGCAGACAAAAACCCAAATAATTTGCTAAAATCCTGCATCTAAGCCTAAATACAGCATCAGCAGTGACAGCAGAGCAGAGTTTGTGTGGTACACAGGGAGACAGCCTGACTGAATTCATGGTTTGTGAGCAAACCTTCACTCCTGATGAATTTGGTACAGCCCAGTGTGAGCTTGTAGTTCTGTGCTTCTCTGTCATGGAAGGTTCTTTGTTTTGCCTTGTCCTTGAGAATGTGCTCCCTAAATATCCATGGCTGTTACTGAGTCAAAGCCTCTGGAGATTTCCAAAGGGAAGGTTTTGCAGAGCTCACAGCAGCTCTGTAGCCCACAGATTATTTCTGTGCTTACACATGCATTCTCTCTCTCTCATTAACACATTATGTGATATAAAATTCAATTTTGGAGGGGAAGGCCAAATATGTCTATCCTGGATTCTGCTAAAAATAGAAGGATTTATAATTCTCTGATGCCATGTTAAATAAAATATACTTTAAAAATACAAGCATGCTAAGTAGAAGCATTAATCAAATAAATTTTAAAATATCTGTAATGAAACAAGAAGTAAAGAATTGGATTCCTCCCAGTGAACTGGAGGCATTTTAACTGAGGCACTTCAGGAGGGATTCTGAGTTGAATTCACTGCAGTGAATCAGTGCACAGACTGTTCTCTAATATTGGTGCCTCTTAGGTGGGATGCACAATTTTCCAGTTGGGAAAGAGAAGTATTTGTCCCCTTTGATTGGTAAAATTCAATATTCTTGGTCTCCCCTGTCCCCAGCAAGCTTTGGGCTGTTTTCAGTCACAGTAACTCTGTGTGGAGCAGCTGTTCCCTGGTTTCAAGGGAATAAAAGTCAGTGTTGCTAAAGCAGAAGCAACAAAAATATTGGTTTGGCTGCTGGTGAGGTTGAACAAATGACTGGCACTGGTGATAGAAGAATTGACTTCTAATGATAGAAGTCAATTATGTTGAGGGATGGATGAGCCCCAAAAGGGAAAACAATGTCACGTATCTCTAGTAAATAAATAGGCCATAAGGGAAGTATATTTTCCATTTTCAGTCAAAATCACTAACAACATAGAGAGGGGGAGCTGATCACTTAGGAGATAGTGTGACTGAAACCAAGGCATCCTGATATTTGATCAATACAGAGCAGAGAGTACCTCTGGTAAGGGAATATCTGTGTTTGTTATGTGGAAATTCCTGCTTGGCTCCTATGTGGGGGCAGCTTTGGTGACTTTGGGGTTGCCAGGTTTCCTTGTTTGGGTTTGTAAATATTTTTATTCTTTCCCCTGGGGTGGTGCAGAGCTGTTTGCTGCATTCCCTGTGCCAGTGTTCCCAACATCCCACCTGAGCCTGCCCAGCACTGGGACCCTTTGGCTGTTCTGTGTCAGGTGCTGACAGAAAATCCCAGCAAAACTCCCAAATCCTTCCTCCCTCCTTCCCCTCAGGACCATTTGAGCCTCGGGGAACTTGATCTATTTTCCTTGAGGATTGTAAACAGACTTGATTCACTTTTAGTTGCAGCTTTGATCTGGGAGTTTAGGTATCCTAAAAAGGCCAAAGTTAAGCTACCCTAAAAAAGCCAAAGTTAAGGTACTCTAAAAAAGCCAAAGTTAAGATATACCCTAAAAAAGCCAAAGTTAAAGTACCCTAAAAAAGCCAAAGTAACCTAAAAAAGCCAAAGTTAAAGTACCCTAAAAAAGCCAAAATGAAGGTAGCCTAAAAAAGCCAATTTACCCTAAAAAAGCCAAAGTTAAGGTATCCTAAAAAGGCCAATTTACCCTAAAAAGGCCAAAGTTAAGGTAGCCTAAAAAGGTCAATTTACCCTAAAAAAGCCAAAGTTAAGGTAGCCTAAAAAGACCAAGCACGTGCCCTGGTTCCTCAATAGTTGCAGTCTTGTTGAACCCTCATGGCTTGGAAGGAGGGGAGTGCCTCACTTCATCTGCTGGCTCTTGAGGGAGGGAGGTTTTAGTACAGAGGAGCCCTTGAGCTTGGGCTCAAATACTGAAGTAAATATTTGAGAGCTTTAGCAAACCAAAAGGGGAAGGCAGCTGAGTAAAAGAAAACATTGAGTTAAAATGCACACCTTGAGGTTTGCTGACACCCATTGCTCCAGGGCTGTGCTTCAAGCAAAGACTGATTTGTTTCCCTCAGTAAAAGATATTTTCATTCTGAGTTTCTATAAATGAACCTTCTGTCTCAACCAGGAGATAGTTTTGACCAGCTGTTAAAATTTCAGAAGTACACCTAGAAAAGAGGCAGTTTCCTGAAAAATCTGGCTTTTATTATTAAAAGTCCATAATATGGGTCAAAAGAAGGGTAAAAAAAACCAAATCAGTCCTTTTACTTCTTCAGTATGTGATTTCACAGATACTTTTAACTTTATTAAAAAAAATGGAAAAAACTTTATTTAAAAAAAACAAAACAAAACAAAAAACCACCTGTAGGCTGTACAGGGAACACAATCCAATAGGAAATATTAAATCTGTACCTGTTTGTGTGTTTGTCTTCCTGCAAATGGTGAGTTAAAAGTTGAAATAAAGTTGAAATAAAAAAAAATTTCTAGCATTTGAAATGTCTTCAAGTAGCCTTTACACTCAGCAAAATTTTTGGTCAAAAGTGGGTAAGGTAGATGATAGGATCCATTCCATGAAAGAAAAATGATCCCCTCAGCTTTTTGCTTTTTTTTTCTGGTGTTTTTGATATATATTGTATATTGTACCTTAAGGGTAGCAGCTACATAAAGATATCTCTCAATATTTGTTCAGTATTTGGCAGTTAAGCTGTTCCAGTGTACCTTAGGGATTTTTATTTTAACTTTGTGCTGTCAGACTTTTATTTCTCTGACTTTGTATCCTCTGTGGTAATATTAATAAAAAGCTTTCTGTTTTGGTGGGTATTTTTATTGAAAGAAAAGTAATTGTAATAATCAGAGCTTAGTTTTTCTTGCCTTTTTCTTCCAGATTATCCCAATGGCATTCGGCTCACGTCAGCTGTTCCAGGAGCAGATATCAAAGTGCTCATAAATTTCAATGCACCAAATCCTCAGGACAGGAAGAAGTTTACAGATGATTTGAGGGAATCGATTGCAGAAGTTCAAGAAATGGAAAAGCACAGAATAGAGTGTAAGTACAAAGGTACATAAAATAGAGCATTTTCCAGCTAATCAAAACAAGGAAATTCTGCATATGTGTATAACCCATGAGAACTCCTTAAAAGTTCAAAATAATGTAGCTTTTTCCATGACTTTGCCTCAAGAAGGAGGAAAAAACCAATAATGTCTAAAGCCCCAGCTGAATTCATTGACTCCTATTTACTGCAGTGTAGCTGCAGTGGAATTTATCTTGGACAAGCTGCAAATAACAATGGACAGAGAAGAGCTGGGTCTATGATTTGTAGTATAAATTACAGCAAGAATTTTAGGGGTAATGTGGACAGAGGAGAACTGGATCTGTGAACTGCAGTATAAATTCCAATAAGATTTTAGGGATAATTTGGACAGAGGACAGATGGATCTGTGATTTGCAGTATAAATTCCAGTAAGATTTTAGGGATAATTTGGACAGAGGAGAGCTGGATCTGTGATTTATATCAAAAATTACATCAAGAATTTTAGGAGTAATTTACCTCACACTGAAATTCCCAATGATGGCCCTTCCAATGAGCTTCACCGAATTTTTCTTCACTTCCACGTTGCAATTCCTGTAGTCAATAAGGAAGCCTTGGTCCGAACTGATATATTTTGCTGGCACTCCTGTGAGTAAAACAGGAAATTTTACCCCATTTTTCCAGAAGAATCCCTGACCCACACCCAGCTGCTACCAGAGGGGTGAAGCCGCTCTTTGGCTCTCACATCCCTCACAGTGATGCTCGCTCTCCTTTTACCGAACAAACCCCAAGTGAAAAACCCCAATCCCTGTGTGTGTTGCAGCTGAGCTGGAGAAGCAGAAGGGGGTGGTTCGGCCCAGCATGTCGCAGTGCTCCAGCTTGAAGAAGGACTCTGGGAACGGGACGCTGCCCCGGGCGTGCCTGGATGACAGCTACGCGGGCGGCGAGGGGCTGAAGCGGAGCGCGCTCAGCTCCTCCCTGCGGGACCTGTCCGAAGCAGGTAAGCGCTGCGTCTACTCCCTGCCCCTCTGCATGCAAAGCTGCCTCCACAAAGCCCAAAAATAGCAGGGTTGGAATCTCACACTTCCAAATAGCTCCTTCCCCCCTGTTGGTGGTTAATTTCTGTTTGGTTTTTTTCTTTTTTTACCCTTGCTGCTGTTTGAAAGCATTTAAGCTGTTGTAGGTTGCTATAGAAACTTTTAAAGGACAGTGAAGATAGAGGAAAAACTGTAAGTTTTTAATAGAATAGAAATGGTCGACTTGTGCTAGGAGTAATTCTCTTAGTTCTCCTTTCTTCTTTTTTTCCACCTCCTTTGCTTTTTCCCCCTCATAGAGTAGGGCTAGAAAGGGAAGGAAAGCTCCTGGTCTCTGTGTCACGAGCGCTTTCTGTGTATTCTGTGCTCAAGTCTGCCTTTGTTACCACCTGGATGAATGAAACTGAGTGAAGCCCTACGAAATTCTGTCTAGAGCTGTGTAACTCAGTGTGTCCCTGATGCCCTTTTCTTGGTTTGTAACTCAGACACAGTTCCTAACTCTTGTAAAAAGAGGTTGTTGTGAAGTACTCCTGATGATAGAACCAAAGAAACCCTGGTAGACAAGAATGCTGATCACCCACAAAGCTACTGATGTCTCTTAAGTTTTATTAACTGAATAAAGACTGGAAAGCAGTGGTGGTGTGATTTTTTTTAGCCAAAGCAAGCCAGGGAAAGTTGGGCATGGTATTTGATCGTTTGCCTCACACCTGGCTTAGCCATGTAATCTTTCAGTGTTAAAGATTCCTGTCACTGACAAGAACTCTTACCTGAACACCATGTCCACTGTTCAGAAAGTACTTCCAGGGACAGTAGCAGCTCTATTTTTTTTAATTATTTGGTTTTTTAGTTCATAGGCTGTGCTGAATACTCTGCTTTGTTCTTTCAGCTGCAGTGATGATGTACAGTGTAGTCATAATTCCAATATTCTGTATATTTTTGGTAGTAGACACTACTTACCTATTTCCTTTTTTTAAACTAAATAAGATAAAGATATTTTAAATAAGATAAAGATATTTTAGCTATGCTGCAATAAATAAAATTGTTGTAAACTGAAGTGATAGCCTGTGTTTTGTGGGTATATGTATGTGCATACAAATATGTAGAGAGTGAGCTCTTTCAATTCTTTTCTTCTCTGTTTAGGCTTTCATACTCACATCTCCATGTGCTTCATTAAAAAGACTTAGGCCCTTGATCCAAAATCAGGCTGAAGTTGAATATTGGTGCTTGCTCGGCTCCAGTGGATTTTAGATCAAGCCCTAGTCTTCACCACTCTTATCTCTCAGATTTGAGGATACTCCATCGTCCTTTTCTGTTGTTTTGGTTTTATTTCATTAGAATGAGAACTACCATATTGTTAATATGTGAGTTCAGTGGGTATCTGTACCCCTAAATGTGATTTCTGATTAATTTTTTCATTCCATCAGAGTTACTCATCCCTCTCTTTCAAACACTGCCATGTATTTGAATTCATGTTATGGGTTTAATTCAACAAACCAGCATTTGTAATCACAAACACATTTCACAGGGCATGCCTACAACTGGCATGCTTATTACTGAATAAAACCTTTTTCCATGACAAAAAGTACAAATCACTCACAGACTGCAGGGTTTATCAATGAGTTTGTTAAACCCAACTAAACTTAATTTTAACTTGAAATAGCTGAGAATTATGGAGAGCTTCTGTTTGGTCTTGTGCAGTGCAACTGACTTGAGAAATGACCTGCCTGTTATTTGCTTTGTTATTTGGTGGAGTGACTTCAGGGAGATGATGCATATCTTTCCTGCCTTCTCTCAGGGAACAGCTTGCATGTGAGGCTAATTTCATTTTTAATGTGGGAGAGGTGATCCATAGAAAAGCAAAGAAATCTCTTTCAGCTAGGAAGTTACTGCACCCAGGTGATTATCCCATATTAAATTGCTTCTCTAGAA
This sequence comes from Acrocephalus arundinaceus, assembly GCA_021534815.1. Taxonomy (NCBI): domain Eukaryota; kingdom Metazoa; phylum Chordata; class Aves; order Passeriformes; family Sylviidae; genus Acrocephalus; species Acrocephalus arundinaceus. Next base: position 1,655,364 of record JAJEOU010002752.1, read on the forward strand.
CAGGACTGAGTTAGGTTGCCTCGAATCGTTTTGTGGATAAAACACAGGATCGACAAGCAGGAGGGACAGGAGTGTGTAGGCCTGTAGGAAAGTGGATTTTTAGAGAGACCCTTTCTACATTTCATCAGAAATAAATCTAACAAACATGAGAAAATGGCCTGGTTGCATATTTATGCAGGAAGGCAGGTAAATGTCCAATGAACACTGCAAACCCCAAATTTTATCTGTTTATTCAGTGAAGGGAAATGTGACTGAACAGGTCCATGACAGAACTATTTAGGAAAACAATCCATTGCTGTCCCCCAGACATCCCAGTAAGTGGAGGCTGTGGAAAGTGACTTTAAATTTCTCTGAGAAGCTTCTGAGGGCTGACAAATGCTGACACCCTGGCTGGTTCTGCCTCCTAAGCTAAGGAAATGCACAGAAAAGCAGGATTTGTCCATCAGGAATCTTTTCCATGTGTTTGCCACAACAGCTCAAGTCCCAGCTGTGGAAAGGGTGTGCTGAGGCTCTCTTCATCTGAGAGATGCTGTTGTTCCTTGTGGATTGACAGTTCTTTCCATGGAATATAAAACAGAATGTGGCATCCAGGTGTTCCAAGATGTGACTATGTCAAAAATATTTAGGGCTTTATTTTTCTCTAAAGAGAAATGTATCATTTTTATTGCACATTCTTGAGCCACAGTCAAGGAAGAACTGAATTTATTTGTTCCAGACTTTGAAATTCTTAATTTATATTAAAATATTAGAAGCCAGACAAAATTTTAATGCATCTAAAGCTGAGTTTTATGAGTTTACAGAAAGATGGGAAAAGTGTGATGTCCCCTCATGGCCACTGCTCCACAGGAAGAATGATTTGGTCACTAAAGCAGAGCAGGAAGGATTGAACTGGTGGCATTTCCCATTCTGTTCCTCCCACTTTTCTGGGCTGATTTTAGGTTCTTTAATTTGAATTCCAGCCACTTTGAGTTGCTGGGGGACCCAGTGCTTTTACACTGAGTTTACAGTGGAATTCAAACTTTATTCCCACATCCCTAACCTGTAAGGTGGGAATAATATTTACACACTGAACTGGTTTAAAAATTGGAATTTACTTGTTTGCCCCAGTATTCCACAACTGGCACAGCCAGGTAGTACTGCCCAAGTGAGGGTGGTACACTGGTCCCTTTTATTGGGAGCTGGGCTTGTCTAAAACAGCCACAGACCCAGAAAGATTGCTTCAAAACCAAACAAAAAGTATTTACAGGATTAAAATAATTCTAGTGTGAGATCTTAACACTGTACCTGTTTCACACAGAAAGCAAGATGAAAATGTGAAGGTGACAAGGAGTCTTTTCCCCCTCAAAAATGGTCTCTCTAATAATTGGAGAGAGTAATTTAATTTAAAACTTTTTTCCAAACTTTTTTCCCCGTGACACATGAAGCCAGATCATAAATACAGTGTTTATCAATTATCCCACTGGCCCAGAAGAGTTTCAAGAACTACAGGGCAGCAGTGAGAAATATTTCCATGTACTGAGCTGATCTGCAGCCTGAGCTGTGGGATCACCACACACCTTGTAATGTGCCCTGCACACATCCATTCTGCAAGGTGCAATGGCTTTTATTAATGGAGCTCAATTTTCTTTTGGCATGGTTAAGTTTGTAAAAATCTTGTGATCACTTCATATTTCTGCTATAAATTTGAAATATCCTTGGCCCCATATAATGCATGTTCATATATGGGACATACATTTGTGTAAGTTAAAGATACTTCTTACAAGGAATATTAATTTCTAACAGATAGGGTTCAATTAATTGAAATTTAATTTTATAAAATAAATTAAAGCCCACTTTAACAGCCTTAAAAAATAAAGTAAGCATAATATATTAAGCAAAACTAATCTTCAGATTTGATAAACACCACCTTGCTTTATACCACAGCTGCTAATTATCCTGCCTGTACATGCTTAGATGGAATTCTAGGTGAGAGTCACCATTTCCCTGAGATGCATGTGAAGGCTGGAGCTCCAGGAAGGCATTTCTGGGATGGGATGCCATCCCAAACACTAGAGAACAGTCTGGAATAAACACACATTGGCAGGGAGGATGCTCCAGGGGGTTTACTGAGTAGCCTTCCCATCCCATGTCAGCACAGAATTGGGTTCAGTTTGCTTTTAAGAAAATGAACAAAGCCTCTGTACAGTGATAGTGCCTATCTGAGGGAAATTACAGGCATTTTAAGTAGGATTTTTCTGTTTGTTCTTGGCTTTGCAAGTACTGCTCTGCCCTAAAGTTATTCTGAGCAAAATTCCATCTGTCGCTCTCTGTCTGTATTTACTGTGTCCATGGTTATTTGATCAGACTGTGACTCCTGCCATAAGCAAAAGGCATTGGATTGTTGTGTTTTCCTTCATTTTTGGCCACGTTTAATGCCCTGTGTCAGCTCTCAGTCTTATTTGCAACCCTGGCTGCTCAGTTCCGAGGCGGCTGCCGCAGTGTGTTTGCATCAGCAAGCAAGAGTGATTGGAGTGTTAATCAGTACTAATCCCATTATCAGAGCAGAAAAATATCAAAGCCTGACTGGGAGTCAAGATAAGGGATTACTAAACCCAGTTTTTCTTGGGGGGCTCATAAGATAGTACAGCTCTGGTTTGGCTGAGGCTAAAACTGCAGCAGGAGATGAAGCAGCGAGCTTTTGACAAAGAGCCCATCCAGGGGAATTGTTCCAAATCCCAATGAATTTTACACAAGTCAAACACAACACCTTGACCACAAACGCCTTCCCCTCAATTTAATGCCACTGCAGAGGGGTTTGTACTGGGAAGCAACTCTTTGTAACAGGGGAAAATGTTCCAGTAGCCTGGAACTGTAGCTCTTGAGAGAAACTTGTTTCAGGGCAGTGTCCTGTGACCAACCAGGTCAACGTTATATTTATAAATCCAGCAGGTGGTAGGTTTTGATCATACTTATCCTTTGGGTAGTCTGAATTGTCCTATGAGCAGTTCCAGTGCTCCCTGGTTCTGCTCCCAGGTGTTTTTGGGGTGTCTGTGATGAGGGTTCGTCATTAATTGGTTCAAGTGATGCTGGAATCCTCACATTCTCCCTCGAAGGCACCTCTCAGAGCAGAACATTCCAAAGGCAGCAATGCACCAGTGCAGGGTGGAGATTGTCTTTGATATTTGGCCTTGCAGGAAGGCAAGGAGAGAGTGCTGAGAAAGCTTTGGTTTCTAAAGCCCTGCGGATTTTAGGGAAGCTCTGAGCACCTGAGGGCTCCTCAAAGCTCAGCTTTGTTCCTACACCCTGCCAGGAAAGTATTCTGAAACTTTGCAAAGCAAAGCTCCACAAGTTATCTTCTAAAAACCTCTGTTCCCACTGCAGCCAGATGCTATTTTCTCTGCTGTGAAGTGAGAAAGAAAATCTGGGATCCTGTGTCCTGTACAGCCACTGAGGTCTTCTGGCTCTTTAGGGAAACGTGTGGGTTTAGGCAAATGTCTTTGCAATTTGAGACTGTTGGAGTACAAATCCAACACGCTTAAAGATAAAGCACTGCACAGCTAAACAAACAAAATCTAGCCATAATGTCAAGACAGATTCCAGATTTACTGATCAAAAATTAAGTTTAGTTTTTTTCTTAAACCTCATGAAAGAAGATTGTATGAAATCCACTGAGGTTCAAAGCTGAAATTGAAATGATAGAATCAATGATAAAACTGATGAAGTGATAGAACCGATGAAGTGATAAAATTGATGAAATTATAAAATTGATGAAATGATAAAACCAATGAAGTGATAAAACCGATGCCCCTCACAGTGCCCCACACTGAAGTTCAGAATATTTCAACATTAAATTTTGCATTTAAGTTAATGCCACCCCACAAGTATATCTCAGTGTTTAAAGAAAAAAAAAACCCTTCATGGCTGATTAGATTCCAGGAAACCAAACCATTTAAAATCGTTGCTGCTCAGCATCACAACCACAGCTGCTCAAACACACGTCCTTCATGAATTGTGCAAATCTACCAAAAAAAAAAAAAAAAAAAATCACACCCCGCTCGTGTGAGTCAATTCCCAACAACAACAACCACCACCCTCCAAATTAGCACTCAACCCCTAGAAAGCCAGGCAGGTGCAGAGCGTTGCTGTCCCTGCTGGCCCTAAAGCTGTGGGGTTGTGTGGCGCCGGTCGTGTCGCAGTCTCTAATCTCTGCTGTTGCATGTCCTGGGCAGGCAAGCGTGGGCGACGCAGCAGTGCAGGATCGCTAGACAGCAATATGGAAGTAAGTAGGAAGTTCCTGATGTCTAGCTGGATGTGATGATGTGCATTTCAAACCTTTCTTTTATATACATACATATTTTTTTGCTCTTTTTTCTTCTAACATATATATATATCTATATATATAACCTGCCTGCCACGGATAAAATGCATGCCTAGGCTACTCACTCTGTATTCTTCCAGTTTACAAAGCACTGACAGCTTGTTTTAGAGCAATGCCATTTTTGGTTTGAGCTAACCTTGTTCCCTTTGTTCCTGCAAGCATGGTTAAATGGATATGATGTGTCCTTTTGCCACCATTTCAGTCTGGTCCCAGCTTAAAAGCCCACTTGCTCTTTGTTACCAAGTACACTGTTCTTGCTGTTTGATATTTAGCTACAGCTATTGACTGTCATGCTCAACCATCCCCATTGCTTATTTTCGAGTTCAATTGCTAAATGTATGCAGTCATGACACCATGGAATTGCACAGATAGGGCATGGGAGGATAAAAAAATTATTCAGATAGGTGAATTCAATGTGGATTTCATGAGATTTCATTCATCTTCAAACCATTTATATATACTGTTCATGCCTCTGAATTCAGCTTGCAGATTTTTTTCTTTTCTCTCTTTTTTTTGTTTTTTTTTGTGTTTGCTTTAGGTAGATTGCAGTTTAAATCTAGCACACTTTGCCTAAGTACTGTTGTGTCCCATAACTCTTTAAAAATTACAAACCCTGAATTTCCAACAACTAAATTCCAGGCTAAATAATAGAGAATGTTTGACCACAGGTCAGAATAATACAAGCACATAGAAATCTTAGTGGCAAAAATGGTATTGTTCCATTTAACACAAAATGCAGAGGTAGGCCTGCGAAGCAGCACTGTCATGTATAGTAGTGGAAAACTACTATAAATAAAAATTTAAATACCATTTAAAAATCTGAGCTGTAACTGTAATATTTGCTGCTGCATGTTTAACTATTTAGGTTGAATGTAATGTAGCTCTTTTTTTTTGTGGTAGAAAAGCAAGTATGATATTTTTTGCAGTATTTTAAAATGTATTTTTCCATTAAAAACACACTCATAGGTCTTACGTTATTCTTCTGTGACATTTTTTAATTTAAAGTCATATCTTTTGATGTCGAAGTACTGACAGAAAATCACTCAATGTTTAACATCCCCTAAGAAGGGCAGGAGAGCCCCACTGGCAACTTAGGGAAGGTGGAGATAAAATCTTCCCTAGAACTCGTTAGCGTAATCCACCCATGTGAACCCTAAAAGGAGGAGTTTGTGGATCAGTGTGAACTTTTTTTTTTCCCCTTTTTTTTTCCTTTTCAAACATTTCGAGATTTTATTTAATTTTTTTTTTAATTTTCATTTTTTCTATTGATTTCTTTTTAGGGGTCCATCATTAGCAGTCCTCACATGCGCCGAAGAGCAACATCAACCCGAGAGTGTCCATCTCGCCCTCACCAGACTATGCCTAACTCCTCCTCACTCCTAGGTTCCCTGTTCGGTTCCAAGAGGGGCAAAGCCCCCTCGCAGAGCCACGCGGCCCCGCAGCCCCCGCACCACGCGGAGGGCGCGGCCGCGCCACACTCGCACCATGCCCCATACTGCCACCAGAACCCGCCGCCCTACCACCACCACCACCACTACCACCCGCCCCCGCACCCTCACCCGCACCCGCACCAGTACCACCAGCACGGCCACGGCCATGGCCACGGCCCCTACCTGCCGCACCACGCCCCGCACCACGCCCCGCACCACCATGGGCCGCCCCTGCCGCCCACCGCCTCGGCCAGCGCCAAGCCCAAGCACAGCGGCATCAGCACCATAGTCTAGGCCTGCAGACCCTCCCGGGGACTCTAGTTTTAAACCCGGCTGCGAAAGGCACTTGGCAGGAAGCGACAAACCGCACCGTCAGTTTTTACCTTAGGCCGTTTAATTGAGCTTCAAGGCTTGCTGTTACTAAATAAAATAATTGCAGTTAGCCCAGGCCATACTGGTTTTACTTACCCACCGGATAGATGTTCGACACGGTCTGGTTAGTTGGTATTTCCAAACTTGCCTTGAAAACGTGCTGCTTGCTGAATCTGAGGAAAGCTACCTTTTACACCAAACCCCTGGACAATTTTACACACGTAATGAAACGTTAGCCTATGGAAAAAAAAACCAAAAACAGGGAAAAAAAAGTGAGACAGAACCAAGTATTGCATTCTTGCTCTTTTATTCTCAATGGGCAAAAAAAAAAAGTAGACCTGATATGGTTGATGAAAGTACGTAAGTAAACTTTATATAATATAAATATATACATATAAATATATATATATACTGTATAGTTAACATTTGTGCTTGGAAAGAAATTTTTTCAGTCCACAAAACTAGCAATATAGACTTTACAAGGAATTCCACTTACTTGATAGGACAGTATAATAGATGAATAGCATATGCGAGAGTAGACCAAAACCATTAAACGTTAGAAACCAATTTCAAACATTTCAATATTTTCATCACAAGTCCTCTGGACTTGTTAAGATTTCTAAGCAATCATTACTAAACGTGCCAAGTAATATAGCATTTAAATGTTGTAGTCCAGTACTGCTTTGTATAAATCCTTATTTTATTAACACGATGATATCATACGTAATCAGTATTAGAGCTGCTCTGCTATTTCAGGTAAGCAAACTCGTTAAGATGCAGTAATTATTCCGTAGCAATGGAGGGTGCCCGCTTACCGGGGGGCACCTCCCAGCATTGGTCACACAAAGTTCTTAGACACTTTAAAGGCTGTGATAACTGTGAATTTACATGATCTACATTTCTTTTGTAAGCATATGGATTGAACGAGCACATGGGAAGAGTTCAGCCAGGTACATGTAAACACTGCAAAAACATTCATCTCAAACATGAAAATGGCAAACCTCCATCCTTCTCAGCTACTTTGGTTCCATAATTTCTCATTTTTACCCCCAGCGAAGCTGAATTCTAGTCCAGAGTGTTTCCAGTGGAAGTGCTCTAAAACTTGAAGGTTTGTTTTAGAATTTAGTATAGGGTTTTTATAAATATATATATATATATATTAAAAAAAATAAAAAGTCTGTAATTCCATGTAGCCATGTGCTAGCAACGAAGTGGCTTTACCATTTTTACTCATCACATTTGTTAGTTTGAAGCACCCAGCACTCAGCAGGCTGAGTTTATGCTCAAACCCTCACTTCCATAGTCCAGTTAGTTGCAAGACATAACATCACATAACAATAGGCTGTGCTGTTGTTGCTTATGTGTTGTAACCAAACCATTTGCAAATTTCTCTACAATTTGTATCCCGAAATCCTGTACAAAGTTATCCACGGCGCCTACTTTGTAGTTTCAGCACTTTGAGCCACTGCAAGGACTTAACACCTAAACAGTAGAGACAAAGGAATCACAACTGCAAAACTGTACCAGCCTAAAAGCAAACCTTGAAGAGGATGAGCAAAAAGTTCCAGTAAGAGATGGGTAAAAGCAATCACAGCTCCAACCAGTCGGGTTTCTGTGTAACAGTAATAAAAGCATCCCAAATTAGGAGGACATGGGAGCAGCAGAGTGAGTTGTCACGTTGGCTTGCTCGTGGCATCTCTAGCGTGGGGAGGATGGGAGAGGTTCAGTCATTTTTTTTCCCCTTTCACACTATGGATACCACAATACCAGCAAAACTGCAAACTGAGCACTTTGTTCACCTCCACAGAGAGCAAATACAGCAATCTAGAGTTTAGCCTTTTGTTTCCGGCAGTCCACGTTTGTTTCACACATGTGCAATATGTTTTCCCCTTCTGCTCCTTCTCCTCGGAATGATCTCCATGCAAAGGAAACAAATTATTTCTATTTTTCTGTATCACTCATTCTATTCTAAATTCTGCAGCTTACCTTAAGAGGGCTCGCCCGGGTCCCCTGAGGCTCTGTTCCTTGCAGTTTAAAAAAATATATACTGTTCTTATAAGGGAAAGTAGAACTGTCTGCATGTCATCTAATGTTATTAGTGTGAGGCTACACTCTACATATTGTATAATTGCAAAATATGTCAGTGTTACTGTTGATATTAGTTGAAGTAAAGTGATAACATATTTCAATATGTAGACTTTTCTTCATACATCTGTACCAATAGTAGAGTCTAACTGTAATTTATAGGTTGTTCCAGAAAAGATGAAGAACCATTTAGGTGCAAACATCTCTCAGAAACTGCATCTTTTAATTCAAACAGAGGTGAGAGCTCCTCTTCACTGGGTGATGGAGTCTGTACTTGTTTCAGATGCAGCGGCACAATGGAAGTAAAATACTGTATATGGAATAAAGGCAGGATATGCAGTAGCAGTGGAGAGGAAAATCTGACTCGCTGTGTCAATTAACACTGAAGATGTAAAATCTCCCAGATCCGCATTTGCTTTATGTTTAAAAAGCCCCTTTCATTCATTTAAATTAGAGTTACATTTAAATATTCTGTACTTAACCAGTAAGGCACAGTTTAATGCCTGACCACTGATTTTCCATGTGCAATCAATGTATTTGTGAACCAAAGTGTTGAGGAGATGTCACAAACGTGCATGCACAGAAACATTTCCACACGGTTCCATGGACACTGGGGAGGAGGCTGTGCCTGCTCTGGGCATGCAGGGGTGTGAAATCACAGATCATTTGGAGGCTGGTTAGAAACCAAAACTGGTCACGGGATAGCACAGGATTTGGAAACTCTGTTCTTTCAAGCCAATGAGGAGAAACAGTGGACTTTTTTTTTTCCTAGTTCTGTTTTGTTTCTTAGACTGTGTGTTTCTATGTACTCCAACCAACCAAACGTGTCTTGGTGTCAGCACAAGTCTCCAGACCTTTGCTGTTGTTTAGGGTTGTAGTAAAAACCTCTCTGACTCCATCCTTGATCAACAGTTGCTTAGAGCAGTGTGAGTCATGCCTAGAATAGGAAAATTTCACTACTTGGGCTTAAGGAAATGAATTAAAATGAATTCTTCAGCCTGCAGGCAGGAGTAGAATGGAGAGGGTTTTTTCTCAGATGCCATTGCCAATTACAAACTGGTACAGGACTGCACAGAGTGACCGTGGTTCTCTCTTCCCATAAATGATGTGGCAAAGCAGTAATGCTGATTTGAACAAATGAAAGGGAAATGGAAAGAATGAAGGTGTGGCAACAAAAAAAAAATCTTTTCTGGGACAACAATCAAATATATATTTGGGGGTTTTATTTTTTTAAGTTAAGAATGAAATGTAAAACAATGTAAAAAAACCAAAAATCAAAGTTCATCCTAATATAATGTGCATCTTGTATTGCTAAAAAAAAAAAGAGTCTAACATACAGTGTAGAATGATTTTCCCATCATGTACTGCATGCAGCAGAAGCCTCTTGTTTCTTGATAAAATGAGCTGAAAGACAGTCAGCAGATACTTAAACACTGAATCTCTAGATGTTGACTTGCTGTTCCATATGAAGTTGTGTGTTTTCTGCAGTTAAGCATGCATTTTGCTGTTCCCTTGTAAAATACCATCGCACTTCTTGCCTGCAAAATGGATTCTCGTGTATATATTTCAAAGAAAAGTGGAACCAATAACAAGATTCAATTTGGAAAAGAGAAAAGGGGGTGGTGAAAATGGGACCAGTAGGGAGAATAGAGAATTCTCTAAATTGTACATAGTGTGTAAATTAGCATTACTATAAGTCTGCAGTCACTTTGAGGTTGCCTATCTCCTGCTAGGAACTTAAATCAGCTTTGAGTTGTATTAAACTGTTAGAATTAGGTCTTGAATGCAGACTGTTAAAGACTTCAAAAATCATTATGCTTACAAGAAGCTTCTGTTCTGGGGAGGCTCGAGACCCCTTTTGTAACTCTGGGGAAGAAAGGAGTGCTTTCATTTTAATATGCATTCTGTTTGTAAGTAGTAACAGACCCTATTGATGTAAAACTATAACTGTGATCATGTGGAGAAATCAAATAAATCATTTAAAACTCCTTGTTTCTCATTTTGTGCAATCCAAGAGCTTCAACTCTTCATATTTGAAATGAAGGAAATTCCTTCCCGTGGCATGCTGGGCCTGCTGAGGCAGTGGGATTTCTGCTGCTCTCTTCCAAGAGGTGGTGGAGGTGGTGAGTGGAGTCTGTGACCCCTTCTCACTCAGCTTGGGTTGGTGTGGTGGTGCTGTAATAAATTTATTTCTGGAGTTGCTAAAGAGCAATGAATCCAGCAGGCAGGTGTGCAGAGAGACAGGGAGCCAGATGTGCAGAGAGACAGGCAGACACTGACTCCAACACCCAGATGTGCAGAGAGACAGGGAGCCAGATGTGCAGAGAGACAGGCAGACACTGACTCCAACACCCAGATGTGCAGACAGTGACTCCAGCACCCAGATGTGCAGACAGGGAGACAGTGACTCCAACATCCAGATGTGCAGACAGACACTGACTCCAGCACCCAGATGTGCAGACAGGGAGACACTGACTCCAGCACCCAGATATGCAGACAGACAGGCAGACACTGACTCCAGCACCCAGATGTGCAGACAGGGAGACAGTGACTCCAGCACCCAGATGTGCAGACAGGGAGACAGTGACTCCAGCACCCAGATGTGTAGACAGGCAGGCACTGCAGAGGCCCTGTGGACAATTCCCAAACCCCTGTGCTGACAGTGCTGACAGCTTTGAGACCTCCTGGCCCAGGAGCTGTGTCCAGCTGACCCCAGGTGGCCTCAGGAGCTACTGCCCAGGGCATTTCTGCCCTGCCTGGAGGGGGCCCCTTTGTCCTTGCCTGGGCTGCTCCATGGAACCCCAGGAGCTGGCAGTGCCTCTGTGGGCACGGGCAGGGAGCCCCCAAACCCCATTGATGAGTAAGTACTGCCCAGTTACTCCTCCTGTTTGTTGTGTGGCTCAGTGTCCAGCCCAGAAGGATCCTTTGGCCTCCCCAGGATTTGAATCACACCCTGCAGTTACACGTGGATAATCACCTGTGGGATATTCCAGTGTGTTCTGGCCTTGGTGCATTTCCAGCATTTCCAGGGGATTCTCATGTGTCTGTAAAGCCTGGCCAAGCTAATGCTCAGCTGTCAATTAAACTAAATACTGCGTTTGCTTCTGTTTTCTATGAATTTTAGGAGATTCTTGAATTATTTTGTGGGAATAATCAACTATGATCTCTTTCTGGAGGGCTGTAATTTCAGGATGTGCATCTTCATCAATGATTTTGGGGTTTTTTTGATAGGTAAGTACACACCATCATCCTCTGAGCTGTGAGACCCCTTAGAAGGCAACCAGTGCCTCTGTACCACAGAAACATCCTCTAGTGGCAATAGAAGAATTTGCAGAGCTGTTCCTCCCTCATTCTTCTATTCCTGGTTTAGAAATTAGGATTTGTAGAATTTGAATACATTTTGAGAAGACAAAAGGTCTGCAAGTGGCAGTGCACACACAGATGGCAGGAATGAGTTGTCATGCAATTAACAACTTCCCAAGCTTTTCTAGATAGCAACTTTTTAACAAGTTCTTTTCCAAATATTTTTTGTATTTTTTGGTTGAAATAAAAAAAAATTGCAAGATTAAAAGGACAGAAAAACAATATAAAGAACTTTAAATGTTTTATCTGTGTCTTTCTTCAGATTTTTGTTGACTCAACAACCAATGAAATCCACTTAACTTTGTTTTTTCCAGTTGGCCTTAATGATTTATTTTCATTTAGAGTTTCATAAAAACAGGTATGGTATTTTAGCATGTATTTATTTTATTTTAGTAGTTGTGCAGTGTTTCATTCATCTCCACCCTGTGTTACAGCTGCATTCAATACACCTTTTCCAAAGGAATCTTTCTGGATTTTTACCCTACTTAGTGATTTTTGCTGCTGTATTTTGTTGACATAAAATTCCTGGTAGACCACATTGCACAACCAATCTAATAGAACTATCTAAACCACACAAATATTTCATTTTAAATAGTGTATTTTTTTGGTAGGCCTTCTTTCTGTTTCCTATTATTTCAAGAATTAAAGCCAAATCCTGTATTACTCAGCAAAACAAAATCAGCTGCAGGGTGAGGCTGATCATGAAAATTAGGAAAACCTTAAATTAATATTTCTGCTGGAAGTACTTCCTCAGCTAAGCAAGACTTTAATGAAAATCGTGTTGGTGATGCTGACTTGAAGCCATCACTTTTTTCAAATGTTTAGATTTATCATTTTTGCTGTGTGAATAAATGCATATTTCTGGGGATAATTTTTTTAAAAAAAATCCCTTATATTTAGCATTTTTGCAGTGACTGAGATGTGAAATTAGCAGCATGGTTCACGAGACACAGCAGCTGAAATCAGCCACAAGAGTGTGCAATTCATCAGCTCTGCTGGGAAATGACACCACTGGAGCTTTCATTTATTTTTCATACTTAGAGCTTTAGAGAGGTCTGTGTAATGAGCAAAGCAAAAATGATCTGTCTTTAACAAGAGGAGCAGGGGAAATTCATCCCAAGGCAAATGAAATGTTAGGAGTACATGATGGAAATGTCTTCTCTCTGCAGCCTCTCAGCTCTGCTGCAGCACAGAGCCTCGTTCCTGAGGAGGAAATGGGCCCTGGGTTTGTGTCCAGGGAGTGGGGAAAGCAGGGACTGTGCACGAGTTCTGTGACTCAGCAGTAGCACCAGAGTCGAAATGAATTTATTGAATCACTGCCTGTTTTTGTAGTGATTTTTTATAGGAGCAGAGCTCAGCTGAGTGCGGGACCCTGCAGGGAGGTGCCCACCCCTGTGAGCATCTTCCCCTTCCACCAGCTCCCCACGTGCTCTTGGCTGATTATTCCTTCATTTTGCATATCCTTTATGTCCATCTCCAGCAAGAAAGAACATTTTTATTTAATGTTTCATTCTGTATTTTGTCCTTGCCATCTTTCTGGTAGTCTCTGCTTCTGCCTCGGCCCTTACACTAGGCTCTAAAAAAATGACTCTGCTGTAATTAAAAATAACATCCAAAAAAAACACCCAAGCAACCCCCAACAAATCAACACCAAACACACCCCTGCAATCACCAGGGGTGGAGATTCTTCTATTGTCTTTCAACACCTGAGTTTGGAAAAGCAGCAACATTTTCCAGCCCAGTGACAAAGGTGCTGAATATTCCAATTCAGACTTTAGGCATCCCAGGTGTTTATAACCCTGAATTTTCACAGCATTTCAGCAGGTTTTAAAAATTGATTATGTGCTAACTCCTTTGCTACCAGTCTGTAAATTTTCAAAATCGTTTGTCTGTGTATTTTATGCCTAAAGGGGGAGGAAACTTTGTTTCTGCTCTTCCTATTTTTTTTTGTTTTGTTTTCTGCTAGTGCAACGTGCAGCTTTCTGGGCTGTTGCAATATCCCATGACCCTCCTAATATATTTGCAGACTGCCAGCATAGCTTCATTAAAAAATAAAAAATTTAAAAAAATACAAAATTATATACACATATATATACATATACATACATACATACATACATACATACATATATATATATATATATATATATATACACACACACATATACCTGTCTATGCATTAGTAGTGAACCACAGGGGACATGTCCTGAACAATTCCTCTGACTGCAGGAATTTGAAATAACTTTTAAAAAAAGCTGGTGGAAAAGCACTGGCATTTGGGGTCATCTGTTTCTCTTCCCAGGTGGGAAAAGGGAGGAACAGATGCCTCATTTGGGATGGAGCAACTTATTGGACTAATAATTATTAATGAAATGTTCCTGAGCTTGTGGAGCTCTTCTCTCCAACATTAGAGCATAATAAAGTTTATTTTGGCAAAGAGGTTCTTGACCCATCTCCCTTCTGTGTTCATTAATAGTGCCAAGATGTGCTTTATCAGTTACTGCAATGTCTTTTTATAGCCACCCTTGTCCTCTCACTCGTCCCTGTCACCTGTGTGTGACACAAAGCCAGCCCTCCCCAGGCTGCCCTGCAGATTCCTTGCCTGCAACCCCACAGCAGCAGCTTCTTTCCTGCACTCAGTTCAGGTTATCTCCCCTCACTGAGCCACAGACTTGATTTCAGTTCATTGTTTGGCCTATTCTCCCTTGCTTGAAAAATTAAAGCTTTTTTTGGCTGTTAAAAAAAATCATAATGTGAAATAAAATATAAAATACTTCAACACATGAGGCAATTTAGTGTTTCCTTTTAATCTAACATGGCAGAGCTGATGGACAATTTCCCTGCAGGTGCCACCTGAATTTGTGAGAGATCCCCTTCATTAACAGAATATATCTTTATTTTTCAGGTGGTTTTTTAGATGGCCACAGTCCAGTCAGTGTGGATGGCCAACAGCTTGGACAAATTTATTTCTGTATTTGTACAGTGACCGTGTTAACATCTGTTTTTCAAACACATCACATCACTTCCAGACCACGTAACCAGGAGCAAAAGTGGAAATACCAGTTCTGCCCTCACCTTTCCCAGGATTTCATTTGTGAACCAGCTTTTTAAAAAAATATTCCAAACCAGGAGGTGATGCAATGAGCACATCATCACATGCCTGTGGGAAAGACAATTATCAATGTCAAGTGCAAAACTTTCATACCATCTGTCAGGTTGAAAAGGAGAAAACAATGATTGCATAAAGAGAGGAGGAATTTTATGTCTTTTCCTGGAAGTGCTGCAAAGCCTGGTGAATGTTTTTGTAAAGTAATTTAGTGATGCTTTTTCAGTAAATAAAATATCTCTGTCTCAAAGAGCTAAGTGTTATCAGGTCGTTTTATTCTTGAATACCAGTTTTTAAACAGCTGCTGGGAAAAAAAAATGGAAGAATAAAAAGGAAAACTCAAGAGCAATTTTATTGTAGTCATTTACTGATCTCTACTTCTCTTGCATTAATTCCTTCTCAGGAAGGAATTCTTCCACTTCTGTGTGGAATGGGCTGAAATGGACATCACTGTGGGAGCTGTGGTTGTTCACAAAATGTGAGTTATGAGGAGCTGGAACAGCTGCGGGATTAGCTGGCCCAGGAAGGGAATCTGAAATGATGGGAACATGTGCGTGAATACCTCAGTGGCAGAGACAGCAGAGAGGAGGCATAAATAAAAGTGGGGAAAGGAAAAGTTGGGCATGTTGCTGAAGCAGAAGGCAAAAATATTGATTTTTTTTTCCCAGTAGATGGTGCAGTTCTGTGCAAAGCAGTTTAAAGATGTGTCAGGTCAGGATGGGGGGATTCTGCAGAGAACTGCATCTGACAGGAGTGTGATTTCAGCTGTGGTTACACACAGCCCTGGAGGGGCTGCATGGATGGGACAAAATCCGTGGTGAGGCACCACTGGTGCCAGCAGGAACAGAGGATTCTCTGTGCCAGTGATGGGCTGCCTGCAGTTTTGTGCTGTGGCTGTGATGCCAACCCCTGTGACTGGAAAAACCCCGGGTGTGGATTTAGGATCTGCTCACAGTGCCATCCTCATGCTTGCTGAATGAACACACAGGGTGGGGTGTGCTGGCTGCTGCTTCAGCTCTTTTGAATTTCCTGATGAGGCATCTTTTCCCCGTGCTTCCCAACAGCCCAGCCTTGTTTTCACTCCTGGGATCATTTTCTTCAAGCACTTTTTACCATGTTTATCCTTTCTTTCAAGCTGTCACATCACCCCTCCATCACCAGAACCTGCCTGACTTGTCTCAGGATTGGGTGGCCTCAGTTTAGCCCTTTCATCCCTGATATTCAGTCTGGGAGGTGTTGTGGGACCCACACCTCTCCTGACCCCCAGGATGGTGTCTTCTGCCAACAGCTGGGATGTGGCAGTGCCACCCAGGTCCCCTCAGAGTGACATCGTGTGGCTGTGCCTCATCAACCCCACGTGTCACCAGGCTGAGGCTTTTCCCCTTCTATCCAAACCATCAAACCACCTGTGGATACCCTATACTGACACCTCACCACTCCTTCCCAAGGATTGGAAAGTGCTGCACCCAGCTCAGAATTCCCCACCCATTGTTTCCCGGTAGGATTAGACATCACCTCTTGCTTTTCCACCTTTCAAAATGAAAAGAAGTAGGATAATGGTACGTAACCAGAGATGAACACATCCTTACCTTCTCCTGTCCCCTCAGTCTCAGCCCTTCCTGCTCCCTGGTTGCAGTCCAGTCGAGAGGCAAGCACCGTGGCAATTTATTTGGATTACAAGATTAAAGGATTTTCATTTTACGAGTCATAAGTAAAGGAAGCAAAGTAAGTGAGTTCATTAAGCCTGTGTTTACTTGTTCTTTTTGTAAATGCCATTTTGTCACATTCTGCAGTTCCACACAGACCAAAGCAAAATGAGGGCAGGTGGACATGGAGATGCCTCAAATGAGAGAGGGCAGCCTTTAAAGGGCTTATTTTATTTGAAAGAAATAGTTCAAATAAATTAATTCTACCCTTGAGTAAATGAAGTTCAGCACGCAGAAAGCCCTTCTGTGTCGGTGAGCGGTCCCAGCCACCTGCAGGTGAGGCAGCAGCTGTGGGGTGATGATGCCACAAACCTGACTGTGATTTCTTGTTCAGAAGGGGAGCAGTGACTGCTTCTCACCCAGATTTCAGTGTCGGGTGACGGGCTCAGTAATTTCACACGGGTTTGGCACATGGGTTTTTAGAAAAGACAAAACCTGCTGGCAGGTACGAGGGCTGGCAGGGGAAAGCGGAGGAGGAAAGGGGATGCTCGGCGCAGGGCAGCGCTCACGGCAGGGCACAGCGGTCTGTCTGTCTGTCTGTGGCAAGGGCTGCAGTTAGTGGACGGCTGGAGCTGCCGACACCACCGTGCTCCGGCTCCTGACACACGGAGCAAGGGCAGCTAGGCTTGGATGGAGATTTTAGGAGATTTCCATGCCCTCGGTTTGCATCCCAGCAGATCCACGCGGGGATGCAGCGATCCCTGTCTGCGGTGCTGCTCCCCGGCTGGCCTGCACCGCTGCTTTCGCTTCAGCAAGGCGACTCAAAGGCACCCGGGATGCACCAAGAGGTGCTTTTCGATGGGACCGAGCAGGAGCTGCCGGGCCGGGGAGGGGAAGGCACCGCGGCCCGAACCGAACCCGAGCCCGGACGAGAGAAGCCGTGAGCGGCTTTAGTGCTGAGCCCGCGGTCCCTGCGAGCGAAGCGCTGCCCGGGACGGGCTGTGGGGCTGTGGGGCCGTGCCCCGCCCCGGGGCCAGATCGGGTCTATCCCCATCCCCGCGGTTCCTACAAGCGAAGCACCGCCCTGTGGGGCTGTGGGGCTGTGGGGCTGTGCCCCGCCCCGGGGCTGGATGAGACAAGCCGGGATGGGGTCTATCCCCGCGGTCCCCTGCGAACGAAGCACCGCCCGGCCCCGCGCCCAGGGCTGGATGAGACACGCCATGAACGGGGTGTGTGCCCGTCCCCGCGGTCGCTACGAGCGAATCACCGCCCGGTGAGGCTGTGGGGCCGTGCCCCGCCCCGGGGCCGGGCCGGGCGCTCGGCGGTGCCGTCAGCGGAGCGCCGAGCGCGGCCATGAGCGCGGTGCTGCTGCTGCGGGCCCTGCGCTGGGCCCGGCCCCGGACCGGCCCCTCAGCTCGCGGCCTGCGCACGGCTGCGCCCCGCCGCGCCTTCGCCAAGGAGCTGTTCCTCGGCACCCTGCGCAAGGTGGGTCCGCGGGACTGCGGGTGGCTGTGGGGCCGTGCCCGGGGGCCGCCGTGCCCGGGGGTCGCTGCCCTTTCACCGGCGGACAGCGGGGAGGGCACGGAGCGGGGACATCGCCCACCTGGGCTCGTCACCAGCACCCTCAGGGCTTTGCCAGCTGCTCATGCCCGGGGGTCGATGTGAGCCCAGAACCCTGCCTGGTTGTCCCGCAGCCCGCGGCTCCAGCCCGGCCAGGAGCTCCCTGCCCTCGCACGGGGGGCACAAGAGGCGTCTCTGGTGTCCGGGTGCCCCTCAGCTGCAGCCGGCTTAGCTGAAGTGACCCCATTGCACACAAAACACGCGATGGAGCTCAGGATGACCCAAAGAACCAGCACCCAGGAGCTGCGCTAAGCCACAGCCCCCTGTGCCTGCCATCCCCTCAAATCCCCCTGGAAACTCGTGTGTCACTGCACACCACGCTCTGGGCGTGCCACAAAACCTGCATCCCTTCATTCTCTCGGTTTATTTCAAGGACCAAGACTTGCTGTAAATTTCTGCCCACAGTTTGGATTGGGAAGATTGAAATTCTTGTCGTGCCTTGAGATGCCACTGGACAAAGAAGTTAAAACCTGAGCTGGAACGCTGTATTAACCAGAGTTTGTTAATGCAAGGCTTAGAGTGTGCATTTATCAGATATTGCAGGGTGAAGTGAACTGAAAGAAAGAATAACTCAAATCCACTGAAATGAGTTGAGCAATAAAGCCTCCTGCTTGTCGGGTAAAGTGTTACAACAGGCAGCACTCAGGCTCCACCGTGTTAAACCCCTCTTCAGACATGTCTGGGGTGTTTTTTCTGTCAAATTTCAATACAACAGCTTTCTGAAAACCTCTAGCATTTCCCAGGTCCTGAATTTTTGATGCTGATGTTATTGCTCAGAGTATCATGAACAGATTTGTGTGGACAGAGATAAATTTTTCTATTTAAAAGGGGAAAGGCAGTAAAAATTAGAAGTGTGCTTCTCACATAGCCTTCCACTCCTTGTGTTCCTTGCTTGGATTTTTTATCAATTCAAACCTGTCAGGCCGTGCTGCTCCCAGTTCATGGCCAGAACACCCTGGTGATGATAAGGAGGGGTGGGACTCATTCCCCTTTGTTCTCGAGGCATTAAGAGGTGAAATGTGCTGGGTGTTTGCAAGGGACAGCATTCATGGGCTGAGCTTTGGAAACATTAGAACAGTTCTTTGATTTTGACACAAATTAAACTCTTTTTTTATCCGTCCCTGAATAGGGTTACACTGACAAAGCTCATGGGTGATGAAGGATTTTTGCATCCTTGTAGTTCTTTAAAAATCTCTTGATTTCTCCCTAATGTTTCTGTTGTTTAGGTCTGGTTTTGGTGTGTAATAAAGTTGGGTCCTGTGGAGCTCTGTTTCTGTTTCAGAACATTTTCCACAATTCCTAATTTGCACAGTGTTTTAGAGTCTTTGCAAGGCATATCAACTGTAATTTTTATTTCAGCTGCATGATTTGTGTATTAAAAATTATTAAATAATTCTCCTGTTTTAGGAAGAAGTTTTTCCTTACCCAGAAATCAGCAATGAAGAACTGGCAGAGATCAACCAGTTTGTGGGACCTGTTGAAAAGTTCTTCAATGAAGAAGGTATATTATTGTGTTTTTATCCATGCAAGTGATTTAGTGATTACAAAATTATTTTAGATACAGCAGTTGAATATGATTGTTATATTTATTTTATGCATTTATTGCTGCTCACATAGTGATGCTGATTCTGTAGCATGTCCATTTATGCCTTTTTTGGGGAGTACTTGGGTGCTGATCAGAAGAATTAAATCTCCAAAACAGGGAAAAACCAAGGATGTTAGAGCATAATGGAATAAAGACAGGATTTGAAATTGGTTTTAGCTCAGCTGAATTGTGCATTTTACCACTTCATATATTGTGATTTTTTTTTTCCTTTTTAACTGTCCTATTCTGCTAAAACTGACTGTAGCAAAATGCAGCAGAGATACTCAGAAATGATGGCTCATCAAGGAGCTACGAAAAATCAAAAGCATTTCTTGTTTTTCAGCTTTAGAGTAATAATTCTGTTTGGGAAAGCCTTGTTACCCACCTGCATTCCAGAGAGCATTGCAGGGTGTTCCTTCCGTTGGTGCTACTATGGACAAGGCAATTCCAGAACAATTGCAGAGTGCTGGTTTGCACAGACAGCAATTTCTGAGGCAGTTAAACAGCATTGTCTCAGACTTCCCATTGACAGAAATCCCAGCCCTGGTTTTCCAAACCCTGTAGGAGTTTGGAGAAGCCAGTGATTGTCACACATAACAATTTGTGAGATCCAGGGGATTTTAACTGTAAAATTGTAGTGTTGCTCACTGATAGTAAATAAATATTTTTTTTCAAATTATATATTTTAAATTCTTTGCTCTGCTCTGTGAGGGAACATAATTTATGGAGTAAACAACCTGGTGTTTAGGGGAGGAATGAAAGGGTCAGATTATGGAGTCTGGAGAAAATATGATTCCTGTTTGTTTTCACTGCCATGGTACAGAACAGCTCTCTTAATCCCCCAAGAATCTAAAACCTCCTAAGAACAAGACTTTCTAATTACCTCATTAATATACTTTTTTTTTTCTTGTATTCATGACCTAGACTTGGTTCAGATAGAAAATCCTGGAAATACTTCACTTCACAATCTTGGAATCTGCTGACATGCAGAACCAGTAGAAATGTTGAAGAGAAATGAAATAAATGCTGGATTTTTCCCACTTCCAAATCTTTTTCCTGAATGTGTAATGAGGACAGACAGGAGAGTCAGGCTGAAGCTAGAAAGAAGAAATTCTTGTGAAGTAGGGGATGAGAAGTCAGCCAGCCAGTGACCTTGGCCCTGGTGGGGGAATGCTGCAGTCTCACAGCTGCTCTGGGCACTGAGAAACACAGTGTTAAATGAGAAAAAACTTCTGTATTTGTAGTGGACTCAAAGAAAATCGATCAAGATGCAAAAATCCCACCTGAAACCTTACAAGGACTGAAGGACCTGGGTCTCTTTGGCATGCAGATTCCAGAGGAATATGGTGAGTAAATGTCACAGCAGAACAACCCAGTGCATTTTGGGGTGCATTTTGTGTTACTTTCATAGCTCTCCAACTAAAGCTGTTACACTCCTGTATTTCTGTACATGAAGTGGATTTTTGGGGGTGGGGGGGAAGGAGCACGTTAAATATACTAAACTCAAATCTTGTGCCTGTTACAGGTGGGCTGGGCCTGTCCAACACCATGTATGCACGTCTGGGAGAAATCACATCCCTGGATGGCTCCATTGCAGTGACCCTGGCAGCTCATCAGGCCATTGGGCTGAAGGTAATGCTGCTGCTGTGGGTCCAGATTGCATGGAAAAGGTGAAGTGAGAAATGTGGGGCTTGGGGGAGCAAATCAGAATGACTGGGGAAGCATCAGTCAGGTTGTTGGTGTCCCCAGCAGCCTCTGCTGCTGGTTCAGGGTAAGACAGAAAGGCTGATAAGAAGTACACAAGGGAGTTACTATTAGGATAATTATTCTTTAAATGATCCCAAGTTGTGCTGTTTGTTTTTTTTAATTGACCAAACTTGTTTAAAGTAGCTAGAATAAATGGAATTGAAATAAAAATACCAGCGGGGCTCAGGTGATGAGGAAGGAAAGAATTCAGAAGAGAGCAACTTTGGCTGGGGCTATGTTTTGGGGGAGCTTAGAGGAGAAAACTCATTGAGAGCAAGTGTCAGTTTTGAACTTTAATACAGCCATAGGTATTTACCTTTTGGTGGTGGATGGATGGCAGAAAGAAGCCACAAACTAAGTTTGTTACAGGAAGAGAAAATTCCTTGTGGAACTGAGCAGACATTGCTAATGAAAAATATTTTAATGTCTGATAAATAATCCAGTCTGTTGTTTATTAAACTGTCTCTCACTATGCCATGAAACTTGCAAATGAAGCTTTCTGAACTTGCTGGAGCTTGTCAGCTGCCTCTCTTTTCACACAGGGTGATGCTGCAAAGTTTTCTGTGCTTGTTTCTGCAGGGAATCCTGATTGCTGGCACCGAGGAGCAGAAGGCCAAGTACCTGCCCCGCCTGGCCTCGGGGGAGCACATTGCTGCCTTCTGCCTCACTGAGCCTGGCAGGTGCTGCTGCCCCCACAGCTCACAAGTGGCCTTACTGCTTCATGCATTGCCTCACAGCTTAAATCTTCATTATTTGGGACCTGTGGCTTCAGTATATAAATCTGTGTTTTATTTTTTGTTTTTAAAGGAAGACTGCTTTTGGCAGTGTCCATGAAATCCCTGACTCCTGTTGTTCCCATCCCAAGAATTAATTTATTTAATTTCTCCCATGAATTGAAAGGATGCTTTGTGCTATGTCAGAAATAATGTGCTCTGACTGTTCTAGGATGCTTTCAGTTCTTTTCAAAATGTAAAAGCCTGTATTGAAGGAGGTACCAAAACTAAAAGGAAGAATTTTGGGTGTTACTTAAGTGACAGGCTCATTGTGTGTTCACATAGCTCAAAGTGTAGCTCCAGAAAGTTGCATTTTTGGCATTCTGCACATTCTGATCAGGTCCTAACCCTGATAACAAGGTAATGAGCAGAAATGTCCCCTCAGGTAACTTCTAGAGCTGTTGAATCTAGTGAGCTTCCTTGTTAGTTAAAAGCTAAAATTGATATGCTGCTATTTAAGAACCCCTCCTTTTTAAAGGATGAGAAAAGGGAGAATATGCACTTTTGGTTTTTTAAAGAATGTTTATTTCTTTAAACATTAATAACTTGTTTGTTTTCTAGTGGGAGTGATGCTGCATCCATCCAGACAAGAGCAACCCTGAGTGAAGATGGGAAACACTTCCTGTTAAATGGCTCCAAGGTACCCACTCAGACTGGGAACAGGAAAGGGTTTTGTTACTAGTGTAGGGAGTGTCTTTGTCTTTTGCATCAGTCTGGAACTGGGAAATTTCCAAGCTGGAGGAGAACAACCATGTCAAAAAGATAACCCTTGTTGGTTTAGGCATGAAGAGAATAGAAAATGATTGTTAGGGAATTGTTGCATTAAACCCCTGGTAAGGAAAATAGAAAACTATCCCAGGTTCCTTCTCCATCACCCACTTGTGTGTTCAGCTTCAGGGAGGGTTGGTTTAGTTAGTAAATCAGCCCCTTCCATGACAGCTTAGGTAAAAGGCAGCCTAAACCTGTATTTTGACATCTCTTCATTCTTCAGGCTAGATTTTAAAAGAAAATTTGCTATTTAATTAGAACTAGGACTGCTTGGAACCTTTCTGCTAAAAGAAACAGTGACAAAAGCCAGTCTTGAAGAAATTAGAGATGTCCTGGGTTCAGCAGTATTGGATGCATTGCAGACCTGATCTGTAGCTGTTGATCCATTTGTGGTGTGAAGAGACCCTGGGGGAGAGGCTGCTCAGAGAATTTCTCATCAGAGTTAATTTTGAGGCACAGGGTTTGTCCAGTCTGCATCGCCCCTGCATCTCTCCCATGCCATCAGCAGCAGGATGTACCAGCTTTTATGGAAATGCACTGTGGGTTTTAATTTATTGCACATTGATCCTACATTCTGGTTTTAAAGTTGCTCTAAACCTACCCTGTGTGCTCAGCTCTCCTCAGAAGTGTGCTCACACTGGGAGCAGACCCCCACTAGGACTGAAGGGAGGGAGCAGCAATTTTTCAGCACTCTGTTACAAACCCCTTTGTAATAGAACTGTGCTCACTAAATCAGCACAATTACATTTCTTACACATCTTCCCTCTCTCAAAACAGGTCTGGATCTCCAATGGTGGCCTAGCAAGCATTTTCACAGTGTTTGCCAGGACAGAGGTTGTGGATAAGGATGGGCAGGTGAAGGATAAAATCACTGCTTTCATCGTGGAGCGGGACTTTGGGGGTGTCACCCATGGGAAGCCTGAGGATAAGCTGGGCATTCGAGGGTCCAACAGTAAGAATCACCTAAAATTGTTAGCAGAAATTGTTTCATTTTGGTCAGATCATCTGAATTCAGAGGCAAATCAATACCTATTGCATGCTACAGTATAAGTTTCATATTTTTTTAGCTGGCTTTTCTTAGGAGTCCTTCCTGACACAGGATCTGAAATAAGAAATCCATTTTGTGGAGTTCACTCACTGTGCAGTGAAAGAAATCACTCAGGAGATTCAGTGGCCAATAGATGTAATCTGGAAGTCCACTTTCATCAGCTCTTCTAAGCTTTTTAATGATTGCAGCTTTTCACCATCTTGGTGACTGTTCAATCAGTTCCTCAGAACTAAAAATAAAGGCAAAACTGTAGTTCTCTGTTTACACAGTGTACATTCATAACATTTTAATATTTTACATCAGTAATTGATGTCAACTACAGCATTTTCCAAAATTCTCACTTTTTTGGCAAAATGTGTGTAATTCTGTCATAAACAATGCATTAGGAAGCCTTCATTTCTTGCTACAAATAGTGACTTAAGTTCCTGAATGCCTTTTAAATATTTCTGTGTCATATTTAATCAAGTGTTAATTCTGTGTTTCAGCCTGTGAAGTCCATTTTGAAAACACCAAAGTGCCTATAGAGAATGTAATTGGAGAAGTTGGAGAGGGATTTAAGGTAAGCAGTGGAGAATAACTACTGGTGATTTTTAAAAGCCTGAAGAAGACTTTCCCCCCCTGTAGTGAGGTTTTCTCATGGGTGGTGTGAGCACTGCCACAGTGCAGAGTGCTGGAGAACAGACTCCCCCACTGATCTGTAAATTGGTGTCACTGGGCAGTTCATCACCTCAGATTTCTGTGTGTTTCTTCTCTTCTTGTTGGGCTTTTGGTTGTTTTTTGTGGTGTCCCCTCAGGAAAGGGAGTGATTTCAGCTGCCCTTCTGACCTGAAAGGGGGACACATCCTCTGCTGGTTCCTCCAGCAGAATGTGGAAGGGAGACACAGGAATGAGTGTCATAGGGAATGGCTGGAGGCAAGCCCAGCTCCAAGGTGCCCTGGCTGTCAGGTGCTTCTGCAGGGCTGGATTGTTGCACAAGGAAATGCTGGCAGGACCCTAGGAATGATACCACAGGTGGCCTTGCTGTGTAACCTTTCTCTGAGAGTGTGACCTGGGCATTTGCAAAACTGCCCTTTCACTCCTTCTCCATTTCTTACTCCTGCTGTAGCAGGCAAGTCTAGGCCTTAATGCTAAAATTAAATCATTTTCCTTAGTAGAGATTAAAAGAAGATTTTTGTGGTGTCTTCCTGGCAAGTTAAAATGTAGGACAGTGACTTCTTTCCCAACAGGCTTTGACCTGAGTCACCCATGTTGAGAAACAAGACCAGGCTCCAAAATCTATTTTTATACATTATTGGTCTGTATTTAATTTCTGTACCTCCATTCTTGTTCCCTTCTGTGGTGTGCTGCTGAAAGGAATCTGAGGCAGGGAGCTGCCATCACAGGTCAGCTGCAGGGAGAAAGAAATATTGTGGTTTTCTTCTTCATCTGATAAACTGGAGCAGTGCTGTCTAGCTGGAATGTTGTTTACCAGCTGCAGATAAATACATTTTGATCTACATCTGACCTTCATGTAATTAGAGTAGAGATTATTTCCAAGTCACTGGGTCATCTACTTCAGATATAAAATTAGATGTAATGGGTGGCAGGAAAAGCCCAGTTTTGAAGCATTTTCCTTGGGATGCTGAGTGCTGTGGTGGCTGATGTGAGGGCACTTCCCAGGACTGGAAATGTGTCCCAGTGAGGAATGAAATCCAGGGAATACTGAAGCAGGAAGCAGTGAGCAGCGTGGCCTAAGGAGAATATGGCCTAACCCCATCTGTTTCTTCACAGGTTGCCATGAATATCCTCAACAGTGGAAGATTTAGCATGGGCAGTGCATCTGCTGGAATGATTAAAAAGTTGATAGGTGAGTGAATTGGGTGCCCTGGGTGCCAGCAGAAACTGCTCTGCCTGAATGCAGGACATTCAGAGTGAGAGCAGGAGTCTTGATCTTGTCATAATGTGCTTTCACATCTTTAAAACACTAAAATATGTTTTTGAAAAATAGTTATTAGAAGCCTGTTTGCAGAGGTTTTGAAATAAAGATTTTATTCCTTTCATACAGCGTGGGTTCAGTTCATAGAGTAGGAGGTTATTGCCTCTGTTGGACTTCCCTGAGGTAAAATGTTCTTCCCAAGAAAAAAACCTCTGCACTATTGCTTTTAGAAGGTGTAATCTCCCCTAGAACCTCCCACCTGAATAACTGGCACAAAGCTACACACAGTAATTAGGAATAAACCTGGCTTCTGCCAATAATTAGCCAAAACAGTAACAATAACTCTCTAATCAATTAGCACCAAAACTGATTACTTCTCTCAGAGTGCAAATTCACACCTCTGGTTCAAAAGCCTTTGACAGGCTGGTCCCAGACTGGATCAACACCATCAGTGTGAGGGTGATTTTCACAAAGTGCTGCTTCTGGAGCAGCCAGGGGGTTCCTGGGCATCAGCTGGAGTGTCACCATCCAGGGAAGGACACCAGCAGCTGGAATGGTTTGTCACAGCCCTTCTGAGATGGATTTGTTTTTCTTTCCTTAAAGAACTGACATCAGAGTATGCTTGTACCAGGAAACAATTCAATAAGAAACTCAGCCAATTTGGATTAATTCAGGTAACGAAAAATGAAACACCTAAATCTCTGTGCTAAGTGCCAGGACAGATTGCATTGGGGGTATTTTGGCTGTAGTGGTTTAAAGGATTTGCTAGAAATTTGTGTGAACCTGGTGCTGACTTCTGTACTGATCTTTTCAATGTCCAGAATGAAAAATGTATTAAAGTATTTTTTATTCATTGTTGTTTTGAAGTGGCACTTTTTATTGATCGATTAATTTGATTATCTTAAACATACTAAAACTGCAGGCTTTTTTAAGTTTGAGGGTTGACTGTGGACTTTTGCATCTGAATTTCTGTGTGATTCCTCCCGTTGCTGTTTGGCAGGAGAAGTTTTGTTTGATGGCTGTGAAAGCCTACGTGATGGAGAGCATGGCTTACCTGACTGCAGGGATGATGGACAGGCCAGGCTTCCCCGACTGCTCCGTGGAGGCTGCCATGGTCAAGGTCAGCAGTGCTGGGGAAGGGCTCTGTGCTCAGACTGCAAAGGGCTGAGAGCTCAGGGGCTGCTTTAGACAGGTGAGAGAAGCACTGCAGCCAGGTGAAATGAGAGCTGCTGTTCCCACAAGCTCAGTCTCGTACCTAAAACCTGCAGGGAACAGGTTTGGAATATCACAGCCCTCCTGAGCTGGGGTCAAGCACAGGGACACTCAGTTACACTTCAGCTGCCAGCCTGGCCAAGCTGCTGCTGTGCCAGCTTTCCCAGGGAGCTGGTGGCAGAACAAACCCTGTGGAATATCCAGGCTGTGGCTGCCAGTGACCCTCACGGTGTGGTCACTGCAGAAAACTCCTGCTCTGGGCTCCAGCCAAGCAGCTACAGCTGCTCTGCCCGTGTAGGGCTGCCCCTTTCCCTGGAATGTGCCCTTTTGGAGAGTGCCTGGTGCGTGGTGAGGGCACTGGTTGGGTTTGGCCAAACCCCCTGAGCCATGGGGATGCTGTTCCAGGCGAGTTAACAGGACTGATGTAACACACAGAAAATTCTGCAGCAGTGTGCTGTAGGTACCACCCCAGAGCAGGGCAGGCTGTGTTTCTTGCTGATTTATGATGTACTCACTGGTGATTAAACCCTGGTCCATGGCAGGTGTTCAGCTCTGAAGGTGCCTGGGCGTGTGTGAGTGAGGCTCTGCAGATCCTTGGAGGCCTTGGCTACATGAAGGATTATCCCTATGAGCGCTACCTCAGGGACACCAGGATCCTGCTCATCTTTGAGGTAAGTACCAACATCCCCTTCTCACTGCAAACTGCAGTTCACACATCTATAAAGGTGAGCAGAAACTTGAAGGTTTGATTGACCAGGACTTTGTTCCTTCAGCTGCAAAGTCTGTAAGAAAACAGAGTAAGACTGCAGGACTAACGCTGTTTTATTTGCAATATCAGTAGTGGTTCTCTATAATAAAATAAGCTATGGTGGCTTTTATAGACTGACCACAGTGTGAGTTACAGCAGTAACCTTTCCTCCTGTGTGCTTCTCACAAGTGAAGTAGGCAAATTCACAAAAGATGAACTTGAAGTTTAACTAACTTATTGATGGGCATTTATATTAAAAGAAAGGTTGGTTTTGAAGCTTGTTCTCTTTCCAAGCTGGATTGTCAGTGACCCATCAAGTGCACATCGGAGTCACTGCCAGACTTGATTTTAACTCAGCTCATTTTGAGCAGTTCTACAACTATTTAAATGCACTGGAGCATTGCAGAGCTTTTTTCACTCGAAATGCATTTAGTCTGGTTTCTTTTTCATTGGGATACATTTGTGTGTTTAATAATGAGGAGCTCAACTTCTGCAATGCCCCATGAAATCAGAATTACAGCTGAGATAAGGCAAAAGGCAGCAATTTATGGGTGGGAGAATCATCATGTGATACTGGAAGGGTGGAAAGGGCACAGGAGCACAACAGACCTGCTTGGAAAACACTCAATATTGTAAACTCTGGTTACCCACCTGTCACACTTTTTCTTCTGTTTTTTCCAGGGAACTAATGAAATCCTGAGAATGTACATTGCACTGACAGGGATGCAGCATGCAGGGAAGGTCTTAACCAACAAAATCAAGTATGTTCTTATTTATTGTTAATAGTTTTTAATAAACCAATAATAAACATAATCTGGTAACTTTAGAGATAAGAGAAGAAACTGTAGGAAAACCTGCAGTTTTTTCTATTTATTGCCTGTCAAAGTTCAGTGTTACAGGGGCTCTGTCTTTTTAATGGGATGGTTCATAGATTTAGGAGTTGTAGCATTTAATGCATTTCATCTTAGACTTTTACGTAAGCTGTAATTATTTCTTTCAAGACCAGTAATGAATGTTTTGTATCTGAATGAAGTTGTATTGCACAACAGCTGCATTGTGCATATTGAGTACTGGTCTCTGGAATTCCTTGTGGGTGTCTTGGAGAGCAGCTGATGACTCCTAAGGCTCCACAGTTGTTCTCCAGACTTCACAGTAAAATGGATCAAGACTTGGTAATTCATGAGCAAACTGCAAGCATTTTGCTAAAGCATTTGGAATTCCAGCTGGTGATGTCTGAACCTCCTGGAATTTCCTTAACAGCCGTTTTTTTTCCCCCAACATTTCAGAGAAATCAAGAAAGGAAACATGGGAGTGGCCCTGGGGGAGTTCCTGACCAGGGTACAGGACACCCTGGGCAGGAAGGTGGATCTGGGGCTTGTAGGTGACCGTGGGGTGGTGCATCCCAGCCTCAAGGTAAGGGCCTCCGTGCTGAGATTTCATTTTTTTTCCCTTTGTGTGGGAAATCCAGGCACAGAAAATTCTGGAAACCTTGTGCATGCAGGCCCAACCATGGAAATGAATACAGGGTTCAACCTGAGACCATGGAAAAGACTTCCACCTTTAGAGACCATAAGCAAGAATGTGGGTTTGTAATATAAACAGACACATATCAAGCTAGGTAGTGGAAAGTTGTAAGGTTTTAAAGTTTGGATATTGAAATAGTTACAGAACTAGTAAAAAGTTTTAAGGAGTAGCAAGTAGCTTTGTGTGTCATTATATGATTAAGAAAGAACTGCTCAAATTGTTCTATTTTCTGTTTTGTTTTATAGGAGAGTGCCAAGAAACTTGAAGAAAATGTTCATTACTTTGGAACTACAGTCAGGGGCCTGCTAAGTAGGTTTGGCAAGGTAAATATTTATTTTGCCTGTTGTCTTTGTTACTGAATAGTTCATCCTCAGGGCCCCACTGGAACCTGCAGGGGACTGAGTGTGGCAGGACCCAACTCTTCCTTCACAGGACACCTCACTGGGTGTGAGAAAACATTCTGAACTCAGTGTAATGGACAAATTATATTTTTAAAATCAAAACCAAGGCACCAGCACCCTCAGTGAATTGGTTGTTTTCTTCTCCTTATGTAAGCACAAATCCTGCTGCTGCAGGCATTTAGCAGAGTGGTTTAAGGCACACTGCAATTTTACAATTTTACAAGCAGACTGTTAAAAGGTGCAGCTTAGTTAACCCAAAACTAATTATGATCATTTCTGACCTAGGCTAGAACCTGTTTATGCAGAATAAAGCTGGGCCTAAACACGAAGTATGGACACTGATACTCGGTTAAAATTTTAAACTGACAAACCACAAGCTGATAATGATTTTCACTCTCCCAGACAATCGTGGAGGAGCAGCTGGTGCTGAAGAGAGTGGCAGATGTGGTGATTAATTTGTATGCCATGACTGCAGCCATCTCCCGGGCGAGCCGCTCCATCAGCATCGGGCTCAGGAACCACGACCACGAGGTGAGTGTCCTTCAGCACCAGCCATTCCCACTCAGGCTGTGCCCCTGGGAGCAGGCAGGCTGCATTTGTGGGGAATTACAGCAAACTCTCCCATAAAAGTGCAGCAGAACGTGGCTAAGCCTGCCAGAGTGCAGGAGCCTCTCAGGGGCTCTGCTTGTTGAGCTGCACTCTCTAAACAGGTTTAAAATATTTCTTCAACAAATACAGAGACATTTAGAACCTCATCACAACTCTGCACCTTCTCTCAAATCTGTTAACACCATGCAGTTATCATTAATAATAACACAATCACAACAGTATTTGGGCAATGCATTTCAGGATAGCAAAGTCATTAGTTAGTAGCTCGTGTAAAGTTTCATGGCAACATTTATGTCACAGGATGAGCAAATTTGCCACAATTCAGTGTTAAAACCATTCCAACCTGATGAAGGTTTGGCTTTGGCCTTGAGACTTTGCTCTTTGTGTGAGCTCTGTTCTGGATTGATTCCCAATGAGTCTTGGAGCCAATTTGGGGTGAAGGCTCATCCCAGCCCTGACTCTTGGCAGCTCTGGGCTCAAAGGGACAGCTGAGGCTGCACTGCACATGACTGGGGTGCAGGGCTCCATGATCAAAGGGCTTTGAGAAGTTAATTTACTGTATTTTTACTACATGGTTGTGTTTATGAAATTTATTCACCATTTTTTAACTCAGTTTTACTCCTTTTCCAGGTGCTTCTTACAAATATTTTCTGCACAGAAGCCTATTTCAAGAATAATTATGCCATGGCTCAATTAGAAAAATGTAAGTACTATAAAATAATTTTTACATTCTTCTGTCTTTCTCAGACTGTGATCAAAAGAAGGTGGGTTTGATGTGACCAACAGAAGAGTTTTGCTCTGCTTTTAATTCAAACAAGGAGCTGAAACCTGTTGAAAAGAGTCTCTTCACTTCATAGCTTAAACTAACTGCCAGGGTTCTTTTTTTGAGGAATATAAAATCTATCAGTAGCAAATACTCCTGACCAGTAGAAATTAGGGATTTGGACTCTTTGGGAAGCACTGACCAGTTGGGCATTGGCTCTCTGAAACTCAGTCTGTAATAATCTGTCTTTTTTAGAAGAGAATGTTCAGTTTCTTCCCAGCACTCACACACTTGTATTTGTGTTCAAAAACACTTTTTGAAAGAAATTTAGCACAGCTCTTTATGGTACCTTTGTTGACTTTTCTCTGTTTCTCTACAGATGCTGAGGAAAACCTGGATGATTGCATTAAAAAAGCTGCAAAGCAGATCCTGGAGAAGAGGGCATACATCTGCTCCCACCCCCTGGACAGGACTTTCTGATCCCTCCCTGATCCCAGGCACTGATGAATGTAAATCAGGGAGAAATTCGCTGCAGTTCCACTATTTGACACCTTAAAAACATCTGTTATTTAATGTCTTTGCTAACTGTAACTGTATAAAATAAAACTTCTTTCTAACCACAACTTCATATGAAAAGGATAAATAAAGAGATTTTATTTAAAGCTGTAGTTACTTTATTAGATATATATACATACATATATATATCTGTCCCCCTTGGAGCTGGATAAAGACAGGTGAGATTTGGATGGGGAGATGTTTTTCCCAGGAAAGGGATTGTGTGGTTTCTTGGTATCTTTGCACTTCAATCAGCTGCTTACTCACTGAGCAAGTGCTGAAAGGCTGGGGGAATCAGAACAGTTCTCCTTGGGAGGCACCTCCAGCTCTCTTGTCCAGCAGTACTATCAGGACATTGAGTTCCCACTGTCCAGGGATGGTTTTGCTGTCACCCTGAGGGACACCACCGGTCACTGACATCCATTGGCCACAAACCTCTGGATGTGGCCACCCAGCCAATTCCTCATTCTCCAAACTGTGCCTCCACAGCTCTCCAAATGAGGGACAAGGATGCTGAGCAGGGTGGACGTGTCCAGGGCATGACAGAAGTCTGGAGTGGTGGCATCTGTAGCTCTTGTGCACTGAGACATTCTCTGTCATGGAAGGCCTCTGGGTTGGTCAGGCAGCCCAGACCCACTGTGTGCTCCTCAAGGTTTCCTCTGGCATATCCAAGCATTTAAGAGGTTGGGTGGTTTTCACCTGTTTCGTTGAGTGACTGTGTCCTTCGAGGACCACAAGAGAAAGCAGACCCTTAAATTGCACATGAAGAGCAAATGGTGAAGTAAAGGCTTCACCTTTCCCGTGAAACAAAAGGGCTGCATTAGCCAAGGCCCCCCCAAGGTGCCAAACTTCCAGCTGGGAAGCTGGGACAGGAGGGAACCTTGCACTTGTCTCCAGCCAGAGATCACTCACTCCTCAGCATCGTGGGTGTGGCTGACAGCACCTGAGGAGCTCAGAAATCATTGGATGTGATCTGCTATTCTCAGGGCATTTGAGCTCTCACTGCCCCTGTGTCAGAGCCCAGAACACAGGGCAGGCCTGTGAGCTCGACTTGGGGGCCTCTCCCAGCCCTCGGACAGAACTGCCACACAGGATGAGCTCCGTCCCCAAGAAGGAGAATTCCGGCCCTGAGGTCACAGCAGGGCTCTGACGTCACAGCAGTCATAGAAGTATGAAGTCATACAGCCCTGTGACTCTGAAGCATCACAATGTCCGGCCCGTGAATCCTTGGGCACAACTGCAGCGGCAGCAGCGGCGGTGGCAGCAGTGGTGCTGACTTTGGGACAGCGAGCTCAGGACAGTGGTGGCAGCAGGAGTTGTGGGACTGGCAGAGGGCAAGGCACCATGGCCCTTGCTCTCCGCCTCTTCCTCCTGCTGCTCCTGGCAGTGGCCCTGCCTGCCAGGGCTGCCCAGGCTGCTCCGTGGCGAGCAGGTGAGCCGGAGGCCTGGCTGCCCTTTGCCATGACAGCGCTCCCTTCTCCCCGGGAAGCCTTGGGGATGGTTTTCCCCAGGCCTTTAGGGAGGGTTTCCTCTGTGGGGGGAAGGGAAGGAGGGAGAGAGCCTCCAGGGGCCCTGGGCTTCTCCAGCTGCCCCTCCAGGGATGCTGCACAGGGCATGGAGCAGAGCCAGCCCAGAGCTCCCCAGACCCCTCTGCAGCTTTGGCCATGCCCATTCACATCTGGCTCCCATGGCCTTACCCGACCCCCTGGCAGTGCCCAGTTCCCTAAGGCAGAAGGGGATCCCAGCACAGCATGGAAATGGTTCTCATCTGTGCTCCCTTCTAGATCTGGTCCACAATGTGCATTATTTGGAAGAGCTGTTGAATGACACTTTGAAGGTCTTGAAGAATGCTGGAGGCAAGTTATGAATTTCCCTTTTTACATACAGAATAATCAGTCTCAAGCTGGCAAGAGCTCTCTCATGTGCCATTTTCATTAAGGACAACTCAGGCTGGAAGGGTTCCGGAAACCTTTCCCTGCTCCCTTCTGGAACCCTGAATGATCCCCCAGGATGGCTGTCAGTGCCAGGAAGGAGCATTTAGCTGTCAATGCCGTTCCCGTGTGCAAGGCCAGGGTGTCCTTGCGTCTGCTCTGTGCAGCCATGGAGAAGAGCAGAGAGGGAAGGGGCCGGGCCCAGGGCTGTGCCCTGGGGCTGTGCCTTGTGCGCAGCCTTGGCCGGCCCCAGGGAGCCTGAGGATCTCCTGCAGTGCCACGGGAGCTCTTCTGTCCTGCCTTTCTTTACAGCCAAACCTGTTGCTGAAGGTCATTGGGCTGCCCAACCCACGTCCAAGGCTGAGGCTCTGGAAGATGGTGAGGGTAGGTCAAGGCCTTTTCCCCTGGCAGAGCTGCCAGCTCAGAGCCCGAGCTGGCCCAGGGGGGCATCGCTGCAGGTGCCAGGACAGAGCCGTGCACGTGTGTGCCCTCGCCCTGCGCGCTCCCCTCACCGCTCCTGCGGCTCCGTGCTGCCCGTGCACATCAGCACAGGTGACAGAAGCTTCTGTGCCTGTTGAGTTACAGGTGTGTCTGCAGGGAGGAATTCTCCAGCTCCTTTGGTGGTGCCTGCTCACAAGCCCAGCTCCCATCGCAGGGGTGAGTAGTGTGTCCCTGCTGACCACACAGGCTGAGCCCTGGGCTTGTGGGTTCCCTTCCTGGGAAATGGAAATACTTTCTGTCAAGGTCCTCCAAGGGGGAAGAACAAAGCTACAGAACACAAGAAACCCCATGACCCATCTGAACTGGTGAGGCAAACGCTGAAGAGAATCAGAGAACAAGGTGGGTGCATGTCCCTGAACCTTGTGCTGAGACTCATCAGCCGGGGCCTTTCTCTGCACATCTGGACACGCCGTTGGTATCAGTGGCATTTGGTATCAGTGCCAGGAAGCCCAAACTGCCCCAGGGGCCATGCCCACCCTGAGATCCTTGCAATTTCCCGGTCTCTGGGTAGAACAGGAAGGGAGGCTGTTTTGGTTAGAGTGGGCCCTGTCCTAGCCAAAAAGTATATAGGGAGTCCTGATCCACAACCATGTCTTTGACAAGAATTGCCTCCTGAAGAGGCCACCACCCGAATATGGAACAGCTCAATCTGATCCAGCTGTGCCTCTTCCTTTCTCCAGAAGTGGATGGAGAGGATATTCAGAAGGTGAGGTTTCCCGGAGGAAGCAGTGGATCCGTGACAGCCTCTGCTGCAGAAAGGGAGGTGATGCCAGGCACAGGCACAGGCACAATCACAGGAGGTAATTCCCTCTGGGCCTGAGCCCTGCTGGGGCTGGAGCTGCCACCTCTGCTGCTTTTAGTGCCTGCCCTCCAGGGACGTTGCACAGGGCATGGAAAGAGTGTGGAGAGAGAGCAGAGCCAGCCCAGAGCTCCCCAGGCCCCTCTGCATCTTTGGCCATGTCCAGTGACATCTGGCTCCCACAGCCTTACCAAACCCCCTGGCAGTGCCCAGTTCTCTAAGGCAGGAGGGGATCCCAGCACAGCATGGAAATGGTTCTCATCTGTGCTCTCTTCTAGATGAGGTTCCTGGGAGTGCCTCTCCATTAGATTGGCTGCATAAAGTTTTGAAGCTCTGGGAGCACCATGTAGGTATGTTCTCACTGTTCCAGCAAGGAATACTCATTGACAACATGGCAGGAACCAGATGCCAGAAGTTTCTGTGGCTGTTCAGATACAGATGTGTCTGCAGAGAGGACTGCTCAAGCTCCTTTGCTCATTCATGCAGGCAAGCCCAGCTCCCACAGCAGGGGTGAGTAGTGTGTCCCTGCTGTCCCCACAGGCTGAGCCCTGGGCTTGTGGGACCCACTCAGAAATGGAACTATTTTCTGTTCAGGGCCTCCAACAGGGAAGTACAAAGCCACAGGACAGAAGAAATCACTTGAGTCAAACGACAACCTGGAACAAATTGTGAAGGAACTGCACAAAGGGTTTGGTGGGTGCATGTCCCTGAGCCTTGTGCTGAGACTCAGCAGCCGGGCCCTTTCTCTGCACATCTGGACACGCCGTGCCCGGCACAGCGGGAAGGGATCCATGGCAGCCTCGCTGCCCCGCTGCTCCTTTCACACCCTGCAGGGCTGTTTGCCAGCCTGGCCTGGCTGCAGCTTCTCCCCAGCCTCTGCAGGAAGGCATTTGGCATCAGCTGCCAGGAAGCCCAAACTGCCCCAGGGGCCATGCCCACCCTGAGATCCCTGCAATTTCCCAGTCTCTGGGTAGATCAGCAGGGGTGGATGTCTCGACCAGAGAGAGCCCTGTCACAGCCTGGACCTTCTCCTGATTCTCATCCATGCCTTTGACAAGAATTGCCTCCTGAAGGTTCCACCTACCCAGTGTGTCATGGTTCCATCTGATCCAGCTGTGCCTCTTCCTTTCTCAAGGGATGGACAGAGACGTTCTGTGGAAGGAGGCATTTCCTGAAGGATGGAAGGCAAAGCCAGGCACAGGCACAGGCAGAGGCAGAGACAGAGGAGGTAATTGCTGTGCCAGGCTCAGCCCTCACCTGGGCTCTGTGGCAGTAGACCTTCCCGCAGCACCCGCCCTTGCACGGCCCGGCAGCAGCCAAAGCTGGAGGCACCTCGGCTTCCAGGCCTCTGGAGCTCGTTCCCAGCCCCTGGGAAAGGGCACTGGTGCCCCAAGGTCCCTCCCACCTGCTCCCGGAGCTGCCCTGAGCGCCCAGAGGCCCAAGGCACAGGAGCAGCCCAGAGCGGGAGCCCTGCCACGAGCCCAGGGCCAGAGCCAGCCCTGGCTCCCGACTGGGCAGGGCTTTTGGGAAACCTCTTCCCCTCCTGTGTCCTCTGGGCCTGAGCCCTGCTGAGGCTGGAGCTGCCACCTCTGCTGCTTGGCAATGTGGGCACAGCCCGGACAAGAGCGGCACAGCCCAGAGGAATTATCCCCAGCAGGCTCAGGGCACTCGGGTACTGAGCAGCCCTGCTGGGCTCCCTGCGTGGGAGACACGGTCCCAAACCTGGGAGGGGCTGCAAGGGGGACCCATGGTGGGGAAAGGGCAGAGGGGCAGAGCAAGGCTGCAGTGTGTCCTGAGAGGGCCTGGCTGTGTCCCCTTGGGCTGGGGAGGCTGTCCCAGAAGAACGAAGGATGGAGGGAGGGAGGGAGTGGGGGTTGTAGCACTGCCTACTGCAGATTTTTCCCAGTGGTTTTACAAGAGTTTCAGGTGTGGGAGGGACAGAGCCCCAGGGGCCCAGGGCTGCTCCAGCTGCCAATCCAAGGCTGTTGCACAGGGCATGGAAAGAGTGTGGAGAGTGACCAGGCCCAGCCCAGAGCTCCCCAGGCCCCTGTGCAGCTTTGGCCATGCCCAGTGACATCTGGCTCCCACGGCCTTACCTGAGCCCCTGCCAGTGCCCAGTTCCCTAAGGCAGAAGGGGATCCCAGCACCGCATGGAAATGGTTCTCATCTGTGCTCTCTTCTAGATTGGGATCGCAGCTTGCGTACCCTGGCTGACTTCCTGGATGAAGCCTTAAAACTCTTGGAGGACGCACGAGGCAATTCTGGAGGCAAGTTATCCATGTGCCTTTCCGAGGAGAATAAGCAGTGTCAATGTCCTGGCATCGCTGCAGATGCCAGGACAGAGCCGTGCACGTGTGTGCCCTCGCCCTGCGCGCTCCCCTCACCGCTCCTGCGGCTCCGTGCTGCCCGTGCACATCAGCACAGGTGACAGAAGCTTCTGTGCCTGTTGAGTTACAGGTGTGTCTGCAGGGAGGAATTCTCCAGCGCCTTTGGTGGTGCCTGCTCACAAGCCCA
The DNA here is from genome assembly GCA_021534815.1 of Acrocephalus arundinaceus. Lineage (NCBI taxonomy): Eukaryota > Metazoa > Chordata > Aves > Passeriformes > Sylviidae > Acrocephalus > Acrocephalus arundinaceus. Next base: position 1,692,735 of record JAJEOU010002752.1, read on the forward strand.
GCTCCCATCGCAGGGGTGAGTAGTGTGTCCCTGCTGACCACACAGGCTGAGCCCTGGGCTTGTGGGTTCCCTTCCTGGGAAATGGAAATACTTTCTGTCAAGGTCCTCCAAGGGGGAAGAACAAACCTACAGAACACAAGAAGCCCCATGAGGCTCTGAAATCATGAGGCAAATGCTGAAGGAAATGCTGCAGGGTAGACAAGGTGGGTGCATGTCCCTGAGCCTTGTGCTGAGACTCAGCAGCCGGGCCTTTCTCTGCACATCTGGACACGCCGTGCCCGGCACAGCGGGAAGGGATCCATGGCAGCCTCGCTGCCCCGCTGCTGCTTTCACACCCTGCACGGCTGTTTGCCAGCCTGCCTGGCTGCAGCTTCTCCCCAGCCTCTGCAGGAAGGCATTTGGCATCAGCTGCCAGGAAGCCCAAACTGCCCCATGGGCCCTGCCCACCCTGAGATCCCTGCAATTTCCGAGTCTCCAGGCACATTAGGATGGGCAAGCTGTTTGATGAGAGTGGTTCCTGTCTTACTGAAAAAGTTTATAGGGATTCCTGACCCTTATCCATGCGTCTGACAAGTAGTGCCTCCCGAAGGTGCCACCTCTGCAATGGGGAATCATTTGATCTGATTGAGTTGCCTTGTTTCCAGATCTGGATGAAGAGGATTTGCTGAAGGCACTGGTTTCCTGGAGGTAGCAATGGCTCCATGGCAGCCTCTGCTGCAGGAAGGAGGCAATGCCAGGCACAGTCACAGGAGGTAATTGCCTCTGGGCCTCAGCCTGCTGAGGCTGGAGCTGCCATCTCTGCTGCTTGGCAGTATCTCTGCTGCTTGGCAGTGCCTGCCCTCCAGGGATGTTGCACAGGGCAGGAAAGAGTGTGGAGAGGGAGCAGAGCCAGCCCAGAGCTCCCCAGTACCCTGTGCAGCTTTGGCCATGCCCAGTGACATCTGGCTCCCACGGCCTTACTCAACCCCTGGAAGTTCCCAGTCCCTAAGGCAGAAGGGGATCCCAGCACAGCATGGAAATGGTTCTCATCTGTGCTCCCTTCTAGACTGGGATCTGGACATGGATTATCTGGGAAGATATGCTGGATGAGGGATTGAACCTCTTGAGAATCCTGGAGGCAAGTTCTTAATGCACCTTTCCTGACAGAATAATCCATGTCAGTGTAGCAAGAGCTCACTCATGGGCCATTTCCCCTAAACTAATCTCAGGGTTGAAGGGTTCTAGAAACCTTTTGCTGCTCCCTCCTGAAGCCCTGAGTGATCCCCAGGAGGCTGTCAGTGGGAGGGAGGAAGGAGCATTTAGCTGTCAATGCCCTTCCCGTGTGCCAGCGGTCCTTGCGTGTGCTCTGTGCAGCCACGGAGAAGAGCAGAGAGGAAGGGGCCGGGCCCAGGGCTGTGCCCCGGGGCTGTGCCTTGTGCGCCTCCTTGGCCTGCCCCAGGGAGCCTGAGGATCTCCTGCAGTGCCACGGGAGCTCTTCTCTCCTGCCTTTCTTTGCAGCCAAGCCTGTTGATGAAAGTCATTGGGCTGCCCAACCCAAGTCCAAGACTGAGCCTCTGGCGATGGTGAGGGTAGGTCAAGGCCTTTTCCCCTGGCAGAGCTGCCAGCTCAGAGCCCAAGTTGGCCCAGGGGGGCATCGCTGCAGGTGCCAGGACAGAGCCGTGCACGTGTGTGCCCTCACCACTCCTGCGGCTCAGGCCTGGCAGCTGCTTGGAAAAGGCTGCCCTGGCCCAGCCCCAAAAGCCAAGAGATTTTCTGAACCCTATCCATGTATTTGACAAGCATGATGTCCTGAAGATGCCAGCACCCAAACCAGGAACTATTAAATCTGATTCAGCTGTGCCTCTTCCTTTCTCAAGTGTTGGACATCATGCAGAAGATGTTTGCATCATTTTCAGCCCCTGATGCAGGAGATAAGGCAATGCCAGACACAGGCACAGTTACAGGAGGTATTGCTGTGCCAGGCTCAGCCCTCGCCAGGGCTCTGTGCAGCAGATCTTCCCCCAGCACCCGCCCTTGCATGGCCTGGCAGCAGCCAAAGCTGGAGGCACCTCAGCTTCCAGGCCTCTGGAGCTCATCCCAGCCCCTGGGCAAGGGCACTGGTGCCCCAAGGTCCCTCCCACTGCAGCTGCTCCCAGAGCTGCCCTGAGCGCCCAGAGACCCAAGGCTCAGGAGCAGCCCGAGCGGGAGCCCTGCCACGAGCCCAGGGCCAGAGCCAGCCCTGGCTCCCGACCAGGCAGGGACTGCACTGGTCCTGGCAGGGCCTGACTCCCTCCCCTGGGGCTGGGGGAGCTGTCACGGGGCAGGGAGGGTCAGGGCTGGCAGTGGCTGCTCAGGGATTGCTTTGGCCCGTGTCCCTCGCAGGAGCCACTGCCCAAAGAGCTGCGCTGCCCTGGGCTCTCATGCCGGCCTCTGGCTCTGTTGGCTGGCACAGCCTGTGCCAAGGGCTGCCAAGGTGCCTGCAGGCCCCAGCTCTGGGGGAACAGAGAACGTCCTGGCCGTGTGCACCGTGCTGCCAGCTCAACAGTGGAGCACAGCACAGGCTCACCTCCCCATTGCTCCTGCAGGTGCAGCCGGCAGCACAACTCGTGTTCTGAGTCCCAGCAGGGCATCAGGGGTTTCTGTGAGGAAACAAGCTGCTGGTTACTGTTAATGGCAGGCCTGCTTTTTTTGGAGCTTGTATTAATTTTATCCTGTGTCAGAATTTGCAACTACTGGAAGAGAAAAGGGTGAGTGTTTTCCCTCAAGTAGCTTCTTCTGAAAGTCTACTGTAGGCAGGGAACATTCCCAGTGGTGCTGCTGTGGAGCTGTGGATAGTCAGTGGTTACCCAAATAACTCTGCTCAGGGTTCTGCTGCTGCCCAGTGCTTTCATTGGCCTCTTCATTGCTGGCCCTTGTCCTGGGGAGCCCGCTGGGGCTGCAGCCAGTGCTGGCTCCCACTGAGGATGCCTGGCCAAGAGCAACCCCGGGGGCACCGGGCAGAGGCAGAGCAAGGTGGGCAGGAGAAAGAGCGGGACCCAGCTTGCCCTTGCAAGGCTGAGGCGCTCTGGGGCCCGCTCCTGGCCAGGGCCCCTGCCCAGAGCCAGGCCCTGCTGGCCGGGGCCTGGAGGAGCAGCTGTGCAGCTGGGCCAAGCTGTGCCAGCAGCTGCAGCCGTGCTGGGGAGCTGTGCCAGCTCTGGGCCCTGCTGTGCACGAGGGTCCCTGTGTGCCAGCGCCAGCGGGGGCCTCAGACACCTCCTCTCTCCACAGGAGCGCCTCTGCAGCTTCACCAGAGCAGCTGAAAACCTCAGTCAAAGACAACTGGACCTGTCCTTCCCCATCTCCAAGCCAGTGTCCACCGTCCCTGCCACAGCTGCATTTTTGGCAGGTTGCTGCGGTGCTATCAACCAAAACAGGAGCCCCTGCCCCTGAAGGTGTTTGCCCTCCTGTCCAGCCAGGAGAGGAGGTGCAGCCCTCCTGCCAGGGCAGGTCTTGAGCAACACCATCACATTTGGCCTTCAGCCCTGGTGTTTGTGTGCTACCACCTGGAGAACTGGTGGAGCTCCTTCTTAGGGCACAGCCAGGGCTGGGCAGGCAGCCCTGCATGCGGCTCCTACAACAATATGTTATCTTTGTTTTACTTTTTTAGAAATTTTTAGAAATTTTCAGAAATTTTTAGAAATATTTACAAAATTTTTTTTGTAGAAATATTTACAAATTTTTTTTGTAGAAACAAACCCCAAAATGTTCCTTCCCTTTTTCCAAAATAGTTCCCAATTATTCCAATTAGTTTTAGAATACTGGATTTTTTTTTTTTTACACTTCTAGAATAAAAAATAAAATTGCATTGAATTGGTAATCTTTACTGTAGGAAGAACTAAGACACCCAAGACTCCCAGCCTGCTGCAGAGGCTCTCTTCCTACTGGGGATTTGTACCTAGTCACAACCAAATTACGTAAAACCTTTTCCCAGATATTTTCGGGGATTTCTGACAAGCTCACAAAGGGGTTTCTGCCAGGAATCACGCTGCTTGCTTGTGATAAGGGCAAGTTTGGTCATCCGTTTCTGCCAGGAAACCATTTGCAAGTGCTCAACTGAACGTTGACTTAGAGCTTTCAGGATCGGCCCTTCTATTCCAAGAAAGAGATGGAGCTGTCACCCCAGTGTCCGTGTGCTCCCCTAGCCAAGCCCACAGGGCAGCAGCACTGGCTGAGCTCCATGGCCGGGAGCAGCTGTGGATGCCCACGGTGTGGGCAGGCAGGAGCCAGGCAGGGGCCGCTGTCGCTGTTGGACACAAAATAAAGAGTGCAGACTCTAATTCTTCTCAGAAGGCAAAGAGAATAGAAGGCTTTATTTTAAAATTCATTCAGCTCTTCTATAACATGCTGTGCTACAAAGGCACATTATTGGTGTATAGGATTGACACCTCTCAAATTTTATTGGTTAAAGTTACAGAAATAGCAAACAACACCTGGAGAGAAGTTGTTCTGAGAAAAGGAATATTGTTTACTTAGAATGTTATGAGAAAAGATATTTACAAAAGGTTGTAATACAAATAAAAACAAAAACTGTTGAAAGTTTTCCCTTAAGAACAAGCTAGCAGTTGTTAGCAAGCTAAAACATTTTCTCAGACTCAAGAATATCAGGCCCACAGGCTGCTGTTTGGGCCCCGTAAAGGCATGAACGGGGTTTGGGTCACCTCTCCTGTGCAGGGGCCTGGGGATGCCTATAAGTTTTGCAGGGAATTTGGGGTATCTCCAAAGGTGTGCAGGGACTGAGGGATACCTGTAAGTTGAGAAAGGGTCTGGGGTCTCTCAGGAGGCACACAGGGGGATTTTAGAACACCCATAAGAGGTGCAGTAGGTTTGGGTCTCCCCTAAAGCATGCAGCTACCCTGATGCCTGTGATGCATTATTTTTATAAATAAAGGCATCAACCCCTTCACTTTTGAAATATGGGCCAAAGGCCAGCACAGTGCACGGCACAGACTCGGTGTCAGAATGGCAGGGCCAGTGCTACCTGCAATAGTGGGAAACACAAACATGAGATAATTTGGCCTTGACATTGCTACTGCAGGCAGAACCATGAAATGTCTCATTTGTACAATGTCATATAACTCGGATCTTGTGAAAAAAACGTAGAGCTTCCTGGAGGGACAAACTCTCCTTACTGGAAGAGGGCCCCTTGAGATCCGTTCCCACAATACCCTGAACCCAGTCTTGAGGTCACAGCAGACTCTGAGGTCACAAAGGTGCCAGAGCCCCGTGGCTGCACAGCCCCACAGCCACCGAGCAGTCCGTCCTTGGGCACAACTGCAACAGCAGCAGCGGCGGCGGTAGCAGTGGTGCTGACTTTGGGACAGCGAGCTCAGGACAGTGGTGGCAGCAGGAGTTGTGGGACTGGCAGAGGGCAAGGCACCATGGCCCTTGCTCTGCACCTCTTCCTCCTGCTGCTCCTGGCAGTGGCCCTGCCTGCCAGGGCTGCCCAGGCTGCTCCGTGGCGAGCAGGTGAGCCGGCGGCCTGGCTGCCCTTTGCCGGGACAGCGCTCCCTTCTCCCCGGGAAGCCTTGGGGATGGTTTTCCCCAGGCTGCTCCAGCAACCCTCCTGGGATGTTGGCACTGGGCATGGAAAGAGTGTGGAGAGTGAGCAGAACCAGCCCAGAGCTCCCCAGGCCCCTCTGCAGCTTTGGCCATGCCCAGTGACCTCTGGCTCCCATGGCCTTACCCGACCCCTGGCAGAGCCCAGTTCCCTAAGGCAGAAGGGGATCCCAGCTCATCCTAAAAAACGTTCTCATCTCTGCTCCCTTCTAGATCACGGTGCTAGGAAGGCTTCTCCAGCAGCTTGGCTTAATGAAGTTTTGCAGCCTCTGGAGCCTCCTGCAGGTATGCTGTCAATGTTCCAAAATGAATGACCATTGATGACCTGGCAGGAACCAGGTTGCACAAGTTTCTGTGGCTGTTGAGTTACAGGTGTGTCTGCAGGGAGGACAGTTCACGCTCCTTTGTTGGTTGCTACAAGCAAGGCCAGCTCCATCTCAGGGGTGAGTAGTGTGTCCCTGCTGACCCCACATGCTGAGCCCTGGGGCTGTGGGATCCATTCCTGGGAAATGGAAATACTTTGCATTAAGTTACTCCAAGAGGGAGGAACAAACATAAAAGACACAAAAGGTCCCTACAGAAATCCAAATACACAGACCAGATGCTGAGTGAACTGGAGAGACGCCGTGGTGGTGCTTGTCCCTGAGCTTTGTGCTGAGACTCAGCAGCCGAGCCCTTTCTCTGCACATCTGGACACGCCGTGCCCGGCACAGCGGGAAGGGATCCATGGCAGCCTCGCTGCCCCGCTGCTCCTTTCACACCCTGCAGGGCTGTTTGCCAGCCTGGCCTGGCTGCAGCTTCTCCCCAGCCTCTGCAGGAAGGCATTTGGCATCAGCTGCCAGGGAGCCCAAACTGCCCCATGGGCCATGCCCACCCTGAGATCCCTGTAATTTCCCTGTCTCCGGGCACAGCAGGTGGGGCAGCTGCTTGGAGGATGGAGGGCCTTGACGAGCCCAAGAACCTGTCCATTTCCTAATCTTATCCATGACTTAGACAAGCTTTGCTCCTGAAGATGCCACCTCCCATGGGGAACAGCCCCACCTTATCCAGCTGTGCCTCTTCCATTCTGCAGAGATGAAAGGAGACAATGTGCTGAAGGCGAGGTTTCCCGGAGGAAGCAGTGGCTCCATGGCAGCCTCTGCTGCAGGAAGGGAGGCGATGCCAGCACAGGCACAGGCACAGGAGGTAATTGCTGTGCCTCTGGGCCTGAGCCCTGCTGAGGCTGGAGCTGCCACCTCTGCTCTTGGCAGTGCGGGCACAGCCCGGACAAGAGCGGCACAGCCCAGAGGAATTATCCCCAGCAGGCTCAGGGCACTCGGGTACTGAGCAGCCCTGCTGGGCTCCCTGCGTGGGAGACACGGCCCCAAACCTGGGAGGGCTGCAAGGGTGCCCGTGGTGGGGAAAGGGCAGAGGGGCAGAGCAAGGCTGCAGTGTGACCTGAGGGGCCTGGCTGTGTCCCCTTGGGCTGGGGAACTGTCCCAGCAGGAGGGAAGGGTTTGGGAGGGAAGGAGGGATGGTTGTGGTAATGCCTGCTGGAGTTTTTCCCAGGGCTTTAGAGGGTTTCTCTGGGGAGGGATGGAGAGAGCCCCGGGGGCCTGGGCTGCTCCAGCTGCCCCTCCAGGGATGTTGCACAGGGCATGGAAAGAGTGTGGAGAGTGAGCAGAGCCAGCCCAGAGCTCCCCAGGCCCCTCTGCAGCTTGGCCATGCCCAAGTGACATCTGGCTCCACGCCTTACCCAGCTGGCAGTGCCCAGTTCCCAAAGGCAGAAGGGGATCCCAGCTCACCCTAAAAACGTTCTCATCTGTGCTCCCTTCTAGTCACGGTGCTAGGAAGGCTTCTCCAGCAGCGTGGCTCAATGAAGTTTTGCAGCCTCTGGAGCCTGCTGCAGGTATGTTGTCAATGTTCCAAAATGAATGATCATTGACAACCTGGCAGGAACCAGGTGACACAAGTTTCTGTGGCTGTTGAGTTACAGGTGTGTCTGCAGGGAGGACAGTTCACCCTTTGTTGGTTGCTGCACGCAAGCCCAGCTCCCATCGCAGGGGTGAGTAGTGTGTCCCTGCTGACCCCACAGCTGAGCCCTGGGGCTGTGGGATCCATTCCTGAAATGGAAATCCTTTCTGTTAAGGTCCTCCACGAGGAGGAACAAACCTACAAGAGGCAAAGTCCGAGAGGCATCAAGCACACCAACAAGAAGCTGAGTGATCTGGAGAGACACCGTGGTGGGTGCATGTCCCTCAGCCCACCCTGAGATCCCTGCAATATCCCAGTCTCTGGGCACAGCAGGAGGGGCAGCTGCTTGGAGGAGGAGGGCCCTGGCCAGCCCCAATAACCTGGCCTTCCTCCTCAACTTTTCCATGACTTGGCCAAGCTTTGCCTCCTGAAGATGCCCTTGCCTGATGGTGAATGGTTCCATCTGATCCAGCTGTCCCTTTTCCTTTCTCCAGAGATGAAAAAGAGACAATGTGCTGAAGGCGAGGTTTCCTGGAGGAAGCAGTGGCTCCATGGTAGCCTCTGCTGCAGGAAGGGAGGCAATGCCAAGCACAGGCACAGTCTCAGGAGGTAATTGCTGTGCCTCTGGGCCTGAGCCCTGCTGAGGCTGGAGCTGCCACCTCTGCTGCTTGGCAGTGCGGGGCACAGCCCGGACAAGAGCGGCACAGCCCAGAGGCATTACCCCCAGCAGGCTCAGGGCACTCGGGTACTGAGCAGCCCTGCTGGGCTCCCTGCATGGGAGACACGGCCCCAACCTGGGAGGGGCTGCAAGGGGGGCCCGTGGTGGGGAAAGGGCAGAGGGGCAGAGCAAGGCTGCAGTGAGTCCTGAGAGGGCCTGGCTGTGTCCCCTTGGGCTGGGGGAGCTGTCCCAGCAAAAGCAGGGAGGGAATTTGAGAGGGAAAGAGGGATGCTTGTGCTACTGCCTGCTGTGGTTTTCCCCAGGCCTTTAGGGAGGGTTTCCTATGGGGGAGGGATGGACAGAGCCCAGGG